>MNCL01000040.1:0-600000 GCA_001932985.1 Proctacanthus coquilletti | reverse complement strand
ACCATTTTTTCTAAAACTCCTTTTTTTAAAAATATAACCGCCTTGGAGTAGTCAAGAAACTTACCGTGAGGTGTCGCAGCATCGGAAAGGTAAAACTTGGAATCAACACTTCTCAGCTGGGAGTGACAATTCGAAGAATTTTAAACACGCTTGGCGGGTGGCTCCTATAAAAATTGCATTTATCAGACAACAAGTAGCTTTGAGCACTTTTATGAATTGACAATCACAGTGAAAGGTACTTCTTTAAAATGTCGTCTGGAATAAAGTGTAAAAATTGTGGATCTACTGATATCGAGGAAGACAACGCTCGCGGTGATGCGGTCTGTACCAATTGCGGTTCCGTGTTGGAGGACAATTTAATCGTCTCAGAAGTTCAGTTTGAAGAAGTTGGCCATGGATCTGCGGCTATTGGACAATTCGTGTCGGCCGACTCAGCCGGTGGTGCAACAAGCTACAACTATGGAAAGTTTCAAGTGGGATCCGGTGCCGAGTCCAGGGAAGTTACCATTAAAAAGGCCAAAACTGGGATAACACACCTGTGCAATCAACTGCAATTAAGTAATCATTATATTGATACGGCTCTGAATTTCTTTAAAATGGCCCTGGCCCGACATCTCACCAGGGGTCGCAAGAACACCCATATCTACGCGGCATGTGTTTATATTACATGTCGGACGGAAGGCACATCTCGTAAGAAATTAAGTTCACAGCAATTCAGGGTTTATTAAATGAATTGTCTTCCCAGATTTGTTGATCGACATCAGCGATGTGTTGCAGATATGCAGCTATGAGCTTGGACGCACTTATCTAAAACTTTCAAACGCCCTTTGTATCAACATACCGTCTGTAGGTAAGTAGTAGGCATTTTTCGATTTGACTGTTTTAACTACTTCCTACAAAGAAATTGGTAAATAACTATGGGTTGAATTGCCCGTAACATCAAAACAAGTTTAATTGTTATAAATCAAAATAGACATTTTTTTTACTTTTATGTGCCTATATAAAATTAACGTGTTTAGGTTTTCTTCTACAAGATATTTCGCCTTGTAGAATACAATTGCAAGTTATTATCTTGACCTGGTGTGAAACAAGTTCACCCTAAGAATGAAAGCCGAGCGCTCTTTTTGGATCCATAAGGAAGCTCTATTTGTGCTCTTCTTTACATTGGCATCTCTTGGAGGCGAGCCTTCCTGTTAGTCCAAAAAGATCACAAACGGATGCATTTAATTACGTTCCATATAATCATGAATGGATTATTTTTCACTAGCTCTGAATGAGACTCTCTCGTTTCAACTCCAAATGATGAGTTCTCCACACTCCACTTTTTAAGTCAGAATACGTAAATTGATTCATGAGGATGATAATCAATAAGCTTTTAATAAAATAAAAATTATTTTTTTTTTTTTAATTTTTTTAATATTTAATTGCATTTGTTAAATAGAAAATTGAAGTATGTATTTTCAATATAAAACTTTGACTAAACCATTGTTTATTACGGCATTTTTTTGGAAATGTTAAAATTCGATTTACATAGAATTGTTGAAAATGTGTTGTCCTGAAATCTTTACTTTCATTTCCGCCTCCTCTCTATGCTCATTGAGCTTTATCGAAATAATTCAAAGACTTAAGATGAAAATATTGGTCTTTAAGAAAGCGCTCGTCATTTCCCCTATTGGAAATTTATCAATATAATTTTTAATCAGGTCGCTTAATCCTCCCAAGATTATTAATCCTTTGATAAAAAATAGAAAGAGGTATGCATACAAAAAAGGAGGTTAAAAGATAGGGTATAATTCAAAGGATTCCTATACATCGATTTTTGGGGAAGATATTTTACATTTATTGCGATTGCACATTTAAAAAGTGCTAAATCTAGAACAATTTAGGAAATTTCTGGAGCCATTAAGCCATAACAACTTGAGTGATATGTGTTTTTCCATAAGAATCTGTTTATAATATGTAAAACGCACAAAAGCCAAAGTAGACCAAATCTATAATTCCAGATGTCTCGTCAGCACTCCGCAAGTTAAGGATGTGGTTTTTGTTTTAGAAAGTACTAATATTTTACTTTTAATGCATTACTGTTCTACAACAAAGTGTATTAAAAATAGTTTGAAGAATTATTAAGGTTTACAATCAACGCTCATTAGAGTGAATCATGCAATTAAACCTCTCGGGATCACGTTTAATTTGATTTTAATCAAGCACATTACATTTAGTATTTCTTCGCTTCACTGCACCTCGCAAAATGATTTAAAAAGCGAATTATATGTTGTAACTTCCTGCTTCAATTTCACATATTTTACTTAAATCTTTTTTTAGGCACAAACAGTTTGATTTTCATCAGGTTTGTTTTAGGTCTGTAGTGGATACACAAAATAAATGGAAAAAAAAAACCCAAAATATTCATTAAAATTTATTTCTGTATTAAAGAATTCTTAGAGATTACAAAAAGTATATCGAGCAATAAATATTCCGTAAGTTCTTTTTAAAAATTATATTCGTAAAAAAATATAATTTCTAAATACTACTGTTGCTGCATAACAAATCTAAGCATGTGATAACATAAAAATTGTTGTAAAATCGAAATTATTAAAACAATTATTCTCTGTATGGGAATTAACATAACATAAATATTTAGAACACCTATCCGAGGGGACAAAGAAAAAACATTTATATGTTTCCTACGGCAACTACTTCCTTGGTGCATATTACTACTATAGGTTTTCCTATTTAAGTAAATATATATGATCTTCGTCTATTATATATTCTATAAAGTTTTGTATTTCTATTTGCCTGTTTGTCTTTGACAATCATATTGCTATTTTTTAGACGCTCGTAAATATCTCTTTTTGTTTTGTAAGTGTGCCATCCAGAGAAATGTAGCACATTATCATCACAATTTGTTAAGAATTAAATTAGAAACCATCAATTGGCCTCTTCTAGCGAGTCGATTAATCGCGAATTTCTATTTGCGCTACTATTACTGCATTCATTGTAGTGAGTTTTGCTAATCGGTTTGTTAATAGGTGAATGTGAGATATTTTGTTTTTGTCTTGCAAGAAAGGAATGTAGAAAGATGGGTAACATTTCTGCTTTGCAATTTGTTTCAGATTTTTATACAACTGTTTTCTGAACGCAATTTTAAGAAGTACATTTTTTAATCTCGTAAAGTTAAATTAAAATAGTTTTTTCTTTCAATATATCACAAAGTTGTTCAGTCAAATAAATTACACAGTGAACGATACTGCCGTTAATAAAGATCGTAAAACAATTAATTGGAGCACGTAATATAAACGGCCTCATAAAATAGTTTAATAGCTCTGCGTAGTTACCTATTTTTATGCCGGCCTTTGGGCCAACGTTTGGAAAAGGAATTTGCATGTTGGATTCAAATAACAGAATATGAACAAAGTTCTCAAAACGAAATGTTACCTTCCTCTTCTTTTCACTAACTGGAGTAATGTAATCTGGTAAATGTTGCTTGTAATAAAAGAAATCAGCAAAGGAATGATCGATGAATACGCTCTGTTACATTCAGTTAATTCAAACACGTATAATACCTCTAAGGTAGCTACGGAAGAGAATATTGACTTAGTATGATAATAATATGCCTGGTGTTTAGGGGATTTCTTCTTTTTTTTTTACTAAGAAATCTATCGGAGACGAATCTGTCAGGAACTACGACTACTACATTGTTTTATACTCCTTCGCTTCATTAACCAAGATTCGAAGTCCTCATTGAATTTTCATCTGTATAATATTGTTTTTGGTTGCAATATCACGGTATGTCTTTTTGAAACACCACTCGTATTTATTCATCACCGTTTCCTGACGGAGTGCTGCAATGCGAGTTATTAGCACTGTTGGCGGATCCAGTTGGGCCGTAGAAAATCAATTCGGGTATTTGACCGCCTTGAACACCTGTACCATTAGTACTCTCCGAAGAACATTGAAACTGGAAGGTAACATTCCCCATACAAACTTCTGACAAACCTTCTTGGCCAAAAAAGCTCAGCTCATTGCCATCCAATATCACTGATGCCGTGTAGTAGCTGTCTGGCTCAATTTGAATGGGATTTTCGAAGAACACATGAAAAGTGTTGCTCGACCCATCCGAGAAGAATTTTGTATCATTTTCAGCCAACACACGACCCAGACGTTTCAATTCTATTCGGACGTTGTAGTCAGCTGCTCCAGTTGATGAACCATATAGGCCAAATCCGACAATAAATATTCTCCGGTCAACGGAGAACTGTATTGAGTCGCATCGTCCACGATAGCGCCATTGGTTGCTGCGGTAAGCACAAGACTGGAATCTGTGGCAGACTTGAGTCTTTAGGCCGGCCCTAGCTTTTGTAGGAAAATTCAAAGTGGGTTTGTTTTTCGCAGTAAAATGCAAAAATATATCAATAGTTTCTTGTGACGTTAATATTCCCGTCTGAGCTACACCATTTGCGAATTCCTCTAGAGTCATAGTTGGGATTCGAATTAGATGCAGCGCTGGTCCCAGAACATTTCTCTTGTTTTGTGGTGTCGTGTCGATCTCCATTTTCGTGCAAGCATTATGCGCCCAGTTTAAAGCCGCCTCAAATAAATGAATCTCTTTGCAATTCAATGTTTCACGGGATAGAATCGACTCGAAAGTCTTTAGATCGATGTCAACGAAGCCTTCAGATTTAATGGCCATCTCCGCCTGTTTGGTTTGGGAATTGAAAGGTGAAATGTTACTAAAGTTAAAGATGTATATATTTTCCTAATACTGTAAGTTACAATTTACTGGTAAAAGTATCTATTTAATAGAAGCAAAGGCTGAAAAGCTTAGACCAGTCTTTAAGTATCTGAAGTAGCCTAAGTCCCTTCGAAGTGGTATAGAATATTGCTTTTTCCAAACGAGATATAAGTAGTGAATTTTCATGAAAGGCACATACCTGAGCGTCTATTACTTCCCAGCATCTCTGCATTAATTCTGGCTCCTCGAATAGACGAGATTGACTGAGAAGTAGACATGCGTTTTTTGCCGTTAAACTTATCTCTAAAAAAATAACACAGGCTCGCGCTAAATGTGGCACAATGTATTTTTTGGCTGCATATAGAGTTGCTAAAATGTTGTCCGCCTCCAGTTGGATCTCATCGCAGTATAAATATCTGAAAATATGGGAATTTCCCGGTGAAGTATTGAGCTTACAATGCACTTGTAGAGAAAATACTTCAGCAGCGTGAGAAAGGCGGAAGGCTCCACATCCGGAACTTTGATTTCCTGCTTGTTTTCAGCCAAACCGCCATAGAACATTGCATAAAACACAGAACTCCCAGTGGCCAGAATGTATTTGTGGGCATGGATTGTCTGGATGTTATCTGGGTGAAGAATAAAAATTATATTTAGCACAAAATTCGGAAGGTAAGCGGATTAGTATACCATCAGAGCCGACGACGAATTGCACGTCTGCCATTAGCTCATTGTTGAGCATTGCGGCGTTCCTTTCGAGAACGGTAGTTTTTGTGGCCTGCCAATTTGGGTCAGCCGTATCCACGGTGTTCGATGAACTCGGCGGCATGCAAAATGAGGGCGAACTACTTACGGCGCCCGGAGACGCCAGAGGTGATGATGGGGCACTGTTGGGCTGGGTCACCTGCATGTTGTCGCGCTGATGCAAGGAGCAGCTGAGCGTGGGGGAAAGCAGCAGGGCTCCATTGTTCACAGTGTCCACTGGGAAGGGAAGGGAAAAAAGTGCTTATTAGGAACAATAAGCGACTACACTAAAACAGCCCAACAACAAGTGCGAAAACAAATGTTAAATAAATATAAAATTAAATGCTCCCATGCGACATTCACAAAGTAATTTGCATGTCCATGGACCCCAGTTCCGGTGAAAAACAAACAAGTAATAGAAAATTCTCACCCTCCATCCACGAATAAATCTGGGAGTATGGCATATTCTCCTGGTTTTTTTTGGCGCCCTTGTGCGTCAAACGCGCACTAACATTCGACATATTTTCCCGTCACAAATGCAATACTTTAAATATGAAATAAAACGTTTTATTCAAAAAATCCGTCTTAGTCACTCACTTTAGTTCGCAGAAGCCATTTTAGATTTTGACAATTGCTCGCAGACGTGCCTAATTGATTTTTGAAATGATGGTTGTCAAATGTGTGGTGAACTTAAAGGTGAGCAATATGAGAACAAGAGAGAAGACAAATCTCGATTTTCAAGCGCATAAGCATTGAAAGTGCAACAGAGCAGGACAGCAAGATTGCAAAGATATTCATTTCAAGAGCTCACGGTCTCCATGGGAGCGGCAATGACGTTCTCAGTTTTGTGTACAGGCTTCGTGGTGAGCATGAAATTGGTTTGTGTCTAGGACGAGTGTGGTTCATGTTATGTATGAAATTGGAAGATTTACCGGTCACGGAAAGAATTTGCAAGTCGATCAGAATTTAAGATATATTCAAAAGTAAGCGATAATGAAAAAGAGCAAAAAGTTACCCCCGAAATTCATAAGCGGTTGTTTTTTTACCAGCGGTTGTTTTTTTTACAGTAATATCATCTTTAAAATGAGAATTTTTCCCAGGATGCAGTTTCTGATGATGATCATATTTTTTGTTTATTTGTGAAGAAAAACACAACAAAATATGCGGTAG
Source organism: Proctacanthus coquilletti (assembly GCA_001932985.1). NCBI lineage: Eukaryota > Metazoa > Arthropoda > Insecta > Diptera > Asilidae > Proctacanthus > Proctacanthus coquilletti. Next base: position 593,357 of record MNCL01000040.1, on the reverse strand, counting down.
TTTGGAATCCCTACACTAAAAACGACTGCGTACATTGTTGTAAGTAGTTGCGAAAAATGTTAGCGGGAAATAGCCATGAGTTTACAATACAAACCGTATTCTTGAAAAAAATTTATCAACCGAACAAGTTAACTCCTCCAACCTTGCACCCAAGTAAAGTAAGTTTGAAAACACTTTCTTAAGCTATACAGTTTTACAAACGGGCCTGTAAAAGGATCTTTTAAAATTTCCAAGTTTAAAGAAGTTATAGGGCTTAAAAGAGGTGCGTACAGAGCCCAATTACCACACGAAATTTCGCACATTGTTTTCTCAAAATTACATGTTTCTTGTGTCCACGATATCGAATTTAACTATATTTAACAATTCCAGTACAAGCTTTGTATACAACTGTATCACATATCGTACGAATCAAATTTTTTATCATGATAACAATTTTTTTCCGTAAATTCTGCGCTTTTTAAAATAGTCGGAGATTTGCTAAAAGCAAAATACCAAATTAAAAGCTTAAAAAGTTTTCATAATTTTTAATTAACTGCCAAAGATATACAAATTAATACAGGTTTAGAGATTTTTATTTTATATCACGCGAAGAGACTTCGTTATGCAGACCATTTGGTAATTCCTAAGTATAATTCGAACATAAAGAATCAAAAAAGGGCACCATAACATTAATACAATTTTTTTTTTAAATGACGAAGAAAGAAATTTTAATAAATTCAGCTCACATTAGTAAATAAAAAATTTTTTCATAATTTCATCAGTTAGATGATGCGTCGAGAAAAAACCGTGTCCAATTGAATATTTAAACAATTAGCGAAGTGTAACTTTGAACTTTAAAATCTTGTTAAGATTATAACCCATAAAACTCAATAAAAAAATGGTATAGAGGGAAAAGGTAAATTAATAAAGTGATAAAATTAAAGCAGAGATTAAAGTGAAAAAAATAAAAAATAAATAATAAGTTTGAAAATAATAAGGGACAAAATTCGATAAATAATTGTATGTAACTTTGAAAACATGAGGGAATTTTCAAATAATTATTAAGTATTAAGCAGAAAATCTATTCGGGATTTTTTTATTTTTTTTATTTTAAAACATATTAAATATTTCTCAAAGTCGAAAATTTGTACCAAAATTATGTTTCTCCTCTGCTGACAATATTCAACATTTCCAATCCCACACTTGACTTTCGGTAGCCAGCTCTGTAGTGATTTGTTTGATTTTTCTCGGTCATCCTTCAACTCACTAAGCGACAGTTAAATTATTACGTCTAGCAATCTACAGGCACTTAGCAAACGCCTTTCCTACAGAGTGCCGCACCGAGTACACGGTTTCGTTAAGCGTGTTGAGGCCTATCCAGTTGCAGGCCGTGATTCAATTGAGATCTCAGACTGGTTCAAGAGTGGGTAGACTGCCCCAAGAGCTAGTCCCCCTAGTCTCCTAGTCTCCCTAAAGCCCCAAGGCTGGTTTCTTCAGAAGCCAGGGTTGGCTCTTTCTAAAATAAGTTTGTATTTTCTCATTTGACTCTGACTAAACCACTTCATCTACACGCCGTTCACCACATCACCTATGGCTTCGAAAGTGGAGAAATTCGGAATAGTTTGAATAGTAGCGCAGATTTTGAAAAAAATGTTTGCACTTATCTTACTGGTCTAGTTTTACCAGTCGAACAGATTTAGAATTTATTGAATTCCTCTTTGACAACCGAATTGCATGAAAGTAGGTGAAATATGTGTTATAAAAATCTGAATTAATTCTACAATAAACAGAAGACTATAATCTTAATAATTTTGTAGTGGACACAAATTCGAAATCTCTCAGGGTTTTCGTTTATTTATTTCAGCTTAAGACATTTAAAACCCCAACATCCCAATAATTATATAAAAAGGATTCTGAGACAGTATAGAATATTATAAAATTCTTTAACAGATTGCATTAGCATTCTAAAATTACGAGGTGATAATATATCAACCGTAACCAAGTGTAGATTGTGAGCAGATGTAGTGCATTTTTCAATAGCGGCTATGAAGATATCTATTACAACATTCCCAGAATTGCTTGCCCTATCCACTGCAGACTAAAAAACTTGTAACTTTCCTGTAAATTATTTCACATCACGTAATATGGTATAGGTGATGACGGCGTCCAATTTCAACCACGTGTTCCCTGGGTCTGACTCATTCTAAGCGAATCAGAAAAAAATTATGCAAAATACCTTGATAACGTTACACCGAGTATCATTAATTGGTTACCATTGTCGTCTACTTAAGATGTGAGCTCTACAGAATACGTTAACAATATTTTAAAGATGTTTAAAGTGCTAAATACTATTCCATTGTGGACGGAAATTGCAGATCAATTATAGTAATTACATATTTTGTAGACAAGGGAGGGTAATACAAGAAATATTGATTTCATCACTTTGGACAACATTTTCTTCTACAATTTCTATCCAATTCTTCACCCAGAATATGCTATAGATATTATTTATATAATATCTCTGTTAGAAAACATCTTTACAATGTTGTTATTTTTGTAACAAAAGTTTTGCGATTTAAAATCCGGTCATAAATTAAATAATCTTTTATGACAAATTGATTCCTGAGCTCATTGGGCACTTGGGATAGGTTTAATAAGACAAAAAACTGAAAATGGAAAGATATAGCCCTTGTCTGCACTATTGTAGGTTTATTTGTTTTTAGTAAATATTAGTTACATAGGAGTAGAAATAATGAATATGCGATTTCAGTTTATCGGAAAGATCATATTAAAATAAAACGCAAAGACTGTCTATTAAAATTATTAATATAAAGCATTCTTTATGTAGTTAAAAATATAAATATAAAGATATACTGCCGAATAAATTTAAAGTGAATAAATAAAAAATTTTTTGCACAGAAAATGACTGATTTTTTATTACGGTTACATAATTAATTTTGTGTTGAATAATTAATTTATTATAAAAATACGTTATTTATTAAAAAATTATGTTAATTAAAGCTACAATATGTCGAGCATTCAAGCAAAATTAAGGAATAAATTATGTACAGTGTATTTTAAGAAGCGTATTAATTGCGAGATTTAAATGAAAAGAAGCCGATTACATTAAATTATGTGGTAAGTAATAAAATATCACTGTTTTATCAAGTTCTGTTTTAAATTTTATAATTCATTTCTTAGCGTTTCACAAATCCTACAAATTTAATTAGGAATATATTACAACTTTTCTTTTTTCGCTTGGTTACCACTGAAAATTCTACTGATCTCATTCTTAAAAATATATAAATATAAAAATCAATTCAGTGCCTATGGAGATTTGTCGTGATAAAACTAGTTTCTCATTGGAATATCTACGCCAGTAGTGCTATACAATTTCTATTAGGTATAAAACTATTTCTTCAGGATGTAGTTTTAGAAAGAAAAATTAAACTAAAAATAAACTATAACTAAGTTTAATGACCGTTTGAAGCATGTGGTATTTTCAAGAAACTAGTCATTCTGGGGAAACTAAAGAAAAATTAGTCAAGTTCATATTTCACGTGCAAATTTAGAAAAAAAACTTTTTTCTGTTGTATATTACTTTTCCAATTCTGGTTTTTATTTTTTGCTGTTATTATCACTCCTATAATTCATAAATGATGGCGTGGCTAGTACTATACAAATAAATATTTTGTTTGACTATTGAAAAAATCACTATGAATTGATTTGCATACACTTCCAGCGAACAAAACAGGGGCCAAGAATGAAAAATATTATATTTGTATTTTCCCATTAATAAACACCATTTATACCTACAATTTATATTTTTGTTGAAATAAAAAAACAATAATGAGTATAAGGCTATACAAAATTAAAAATTGTCTCTATCAAGAGCTACGATTGATCTGTAAGATTGTCGGCACCAAAAAATATTCTATACAATAATTTTTTGTTGATTATTTAAATTGTTTATATTTGAAAATAAACCGCTTTTTATAAAGGCGATTTTTCTGCATTTAATTATACAAATCCATCCACTTTAACGTTTTCATATCCTTCTTATCACATTAATTTTTGTGGGATTGAACTGTTTTTTACAAGATTTCAAAACAAAAAAAACTCTTTATTATGAATTCAAGATTTAAATATTTTGTCTGTATATTTTCAATGTATATCCAAAACGTTCTCCGGCGACACAATTCAACACTGGTTGTTCTCATGTGTGGATATTTTCTTATAAGACAAAATAAACAAAAACTTATTATTAATAAGCTATTTTAATTAATTGAGTGGATATTACTTATTATTTTATCGGTAATTTCTGTAAAGGTTAATTAGAAGAATTATTTTAATTGTTGTTGTTTTTACTTGAAATTAAATAATGCGTTTTATTTTGTAATAATATGAAAGTCCTACTCCGTCAATTTTTAATTTTACGGTTAAACAATAAAATACGAATAAAATTATAATAATATAGTTATTAAAAAATTTCACACTCAAATCCGATTACTTAATTGACTACTATCACTATTAAGGTATACACAAATTGTATCATTGCTCATTAATTTATTAGAATAAAATTAAAGATTATAATCGCTTAAACTCTTTTCTTTTTAATCGTAAGCATCCAGATGATCGTATCAAAAGAAAAAATCTCAGTAGTTAATGAGTAAGTGACTTTCCATTTGAATATCTCCATAAAATTTCATTTTAATGGGTAAACTTTTTCATGGAGCGTCTGGTAAGTTCTAAAATTAGCAATTTGTGAAGGTAATAAAACAAATGGTGTAATGTAATCCTAGTATATGAAAAGAATATTACATTAAAAGTGCGATATTGGACTTAGGGTAATCATTAAATTGTAGTAAATTTTCTATTATTAAATAATTGATTGCCTCTGTCTCTTAATTAATCACTTCCTTATTGTTCTGCAAGCTAAAAATGAAATTATATTCTAGTAATTTGAAAAAGTTGACACGATAACATACATTTTAAATAATCGACATGATGACCTCCTCCAACTTGTTAAAAATTTACAACAGAATATTTTGTCAGTAGCAACGGATGCTGTTTTGCAGTATTGAATAAGACTCTGTTTTTTTTATTTGTTTTAGTACAAATGCCGGCGTTAGATTAGTTCAGAAAGTGAAAAAAAATGAAACACCCAAAGCGGAATTTTTTAAGTATAAGCGAAGATTATTGACACTGGCATTCAGTGTCGATTGGGAAGTGCGAAGTATGTAAATATAGCCCCGTAGGCTCGTCGTATTGCTTAATAATTCCTCCCAGATCTTGCCGCTGCCCATTGTCTGCGCCGTAGGCCAACAAACAAATTAAGAAAAGTAAACATCTTAAAAATAAATTTGAGTATTGAGAAAAAACACAATATTTCATGAAATGTTTCTTATTCTGTCTCTTTCAAACTTCCTTTTGAAAAAATTCGTCAACCTTCCGGATCAAGTTTTCTATTAACTGATTTCTGTTACGTTAACGTTTTAGTTCCTTTTTATTTTGATTGCTTCATTTTTCGAGTTTGGACTTAAATTTAGTTGCCCACAAGTTTTCAAGGCTAACAGAAAGGTTCAAAAACAACCATAATAGTCATGTTTTTGTCGTTTATACTATAAGATATGAACCGATATTTTTTCTTATTTATAGAACTTGGCATTCAATTGCCTTTAATACATTTTACTGGGTCTTATAGTGTTCAGATTCACACATAGTAACCTTCCCAAGAGACTGCTTCCTTCTATTGAATTTCGATCGGTTAAACAAAGAGCAAATAATTGTGGTTTTTGGTTATTCCCACTCTAATTACAATGCCCGACAGAAACTGCGTGCGATGAATAAAGAAATCTTAGCAAACACCGCAGACACCTTCTTCTTTGGCTCTCCGGTTTCGGGCTTGCGTCATAAATAACCAACCACTTTGGTGTGCCGACTGAATTCAAATTATTCCATAACTAAACAAATATGTAAAGTTTTGCATTTTTTTAACTCTTCCGCTAGGAAACAGAGTATCTTTTATCCTTGCCCTAATGGACAAAAACTAGCCACATATTAATAAACCATAAACGGAGGTATAATACGGTGTAATTTGCATTTTGAGGAATAAGAGAATCAGATCATATTGGATTAATTATAAAATAAAGTACATCCATCCCTCGATTTGCACGACAGAAACGTTCTTCGGAAGATCGTGCAAAATGATACACAGCCTATGAAAAAGTAGGATAGGTTCAATTGAATATTAAACCGTGTAAATCGAATCAAACAGTATGGGAAAATGTCGATTGATTTCATTGAATGAAAAGTCTCGAAATTAAAGTCCTAATGTATTTAAATAATACTTAAACATATACAAAACGCACGCAGCATGAAACATATGCTGTATATTGTGTTTAAATTCATTTATAAAAATAAAAAACATTAACAAAATATACAAAATAAAATAAACTAGTCCGGGGGATGTCTTATTTTGTCATAGCTTCTACCACTTCACGGGTGGACAACTGACATTTCTCGGATTCGATGATAGATCAGCATTTGTTTAATTTAGCGGACGCTTTTGTACATTTTTTCATATGGATTAAGCGCATTTTTTGTTTTAAATTTCAACGCTCTTTCAGTATACGAATTTGTATTATAATTGAGTTTGTGAAACGAGTACGTTGAAAGTACACATGTGTAAAATAATCGGAGAAAGTAGAAAATACATATACTTTTTAAAATTCGAATACCATGCAAACGCGAAACTGTGTAAATTGATAAAACTGCACTTCCCGGCACCCAAAAAAGTTATATAATAATAAGTGATTTTTTTTAGAATATATAATAGCTTAATTTTTTGTTCCAAATGCATACCACAATGCCAGTAATAAGGTTGCTGAACCAGAAAAAAAAACTTTAGTAAAGTTATATTTCTGGTATCATAATTCACTTTTGTAATCGTTTGCCAGATCATTAAGTCTTAAAATACTATGTAAATACTTTATAAGTAATGATATTGTAAAATTTGTAAACAAGAAGCGCAAAACGATTTTAACTTTATTTTCTTAGCAGTTAATTAACACTTCAATTCAGACTGCGTCGGGCGATAACCAAGACGATGCAATTAATCAATAATTCATAAAACAACTTATAAAATATAAAAAAAACAACTAGATGAGCAAAATCGTGTAGTAAAAATGTAAAAATAGTGGGATCATTTAATTTTCTTTGGCTTTTTAAGGTCAATAATCTAGAATTAGCTTTGGTCTACTAACAATTTACATATCATTCTTTTATCTAATGTCGGAGCATTTGGAGTTAAAAGCTTTAAAAAAACTCTGTTGAAACAATATTTTTTTTTTCATCAATTGAGAAGTAAGTTGGAAAAGAAACAAAATTTAAGCTTTTTAGCTGACAAAAAATTATATTTTATGTCATACAAAGCAAATACCATAAATTACGTATTCATGATAGACAGTAATAAAAAATGTGTAAATTGTTAAAATCTTTCTGTTAAAATGACAACATAATTTTTAGTTTTCTAAAAATGTGATGTGATCGTAGTTTACCTACAATATATTAAAAGAAAGAACTTTTGTTTGGATATCGTAGGAGGTAGTCTCCGAAAGTACTGTCCCGATTTTCACAATACTTTCACCATTGGAAAGGTAATTTTATACCTTGACATACGAACTATAGGCTATCCTTAATTTAAAAGTGTTTTGTATAATATTTAGCTATAGAAGATTGCTGCCCAAGAAATAAAATAGAAATCAATGCATGCTGCATACAACTTTTTTCTATGCACGAATCAAAAAAGGACTATCATGATTCCTTTTTTTATAAAACGTTAAATTTACGCGTACGAAATAGCGGGCATAGCTAGTTTTAATATAAATCAAGTTTGCAGACTGTTTTGAATTAAAACTTATATGGAAAAAAACATATCCAAGAACAAAACGAGCGTTGCGTAGTGTAAATAAATCTATGTAATTAAAATTAAACAAATTATTTTAATAATTAAATCTATGTAATTAAACCACAAAATTCTTACTTCCTTCTGCTTCGTTCAAATGACAGCATTTTTTTATATTAAAAAAATAACTTAAAATTGTTAGTTGGACATTACACTACAATTACTATTTCTATACAAAGAAAATCATTTGCTATAAATTGTCAATGTAATTATGTTAACAATTACGAATTAATTAGTATTTGAAAATCAATGCTAATTCATCCATAAAAAATTATCACAGTGAGAGACCTCTTTTGTTTTTTTTAATTTCATCCAAATGAATACGTTTTTACAAAAACCTGTCTACCTAAAAAATCGGTCAAATTTCTTTATTTTTGAAAATAAATGATTTGTAAAAAATATTTATCGAAATAAATGAAGTAAATTTCATGTTTAGGCGTAGGATATGGCATTTTGAATATTTCAAACCTAATACTTCAGATTTATACAAAATTTTGATAATGCTTAGATGCAAACTATAGGCATATTAGTTTAAATAATATAATTAGTTTATAAAATCTAGTTTTTTTATCGTTTACAAATAAAGAACTTCTATATTTTCCATTTTTAAAAGAAGATATTTCTAAAAACCTGTTTGTATTCTTACTCTTGCTTCATCCGCAATTTAAACTTTTTTGTTTTTTAATATATCTCGTTTATACGCTATTTTATCGAAAAACAATCCTAAATTTTGTTTTGCCTGTTACTAGTACTACGTGAACTGAAAACTTTGGAGATCGGTTGCGTTTCATGTTTTAGATTGTGCGTCTTGTCAAATTCGTTAGCATTATTTACATAGTTAGAAACACGATTAGTTCTGAAATATTTGTATGCGAAAATTAATATTCATTAATAATACAAATTTGGGAATCGTGTGGTTTTTTCACAACAAAAATACATAGGGTATACGTATGTTGCCATGGAGGTAGTATTTTTAGTATAGGTAATAATGTCCTGCACCTGGTCACCTGACGATACTCAATAAAGTTGTTCAACTTGAAATTTGTTCCGGTTTCGAATTCTTTGCAAAACAAAGAATTCAACGTTGATTTCTAACAGTTTAGTATAGGTACATAGTTTTAAAAGTTAGGATTTCCATCCTAAACGTAGAGCTACAGGTATGCAAATATATCAAACTGAAGTAAACTGCATTTAAATTAAGATACAGACGCCTAGTTAAGAATATTATTTTTTGATTTATTTGATTTTGTCTAAATTTATATTCTTTTTGCATGTGCATATTTTTTTTTAAACGCAACTTAGAATTTCGATAATATCCATTGGTTAAATGTATTCCATATCCATTCTCCAAACAAATTCCGTTCAAAAAATTCACAAAATTATTGTTAATTTGCTTTTTACTAAATAATAAAGAAAATTATAAAAGTCCTTATAACCCCTTCACTGACATTCATCTAAAGATCATCTTAAAAATTACATTACCTTCAAGAATAGAGACAGTAATTCAAGACCACATAGACTTACTTTTACTCAAAACCGTAGATCAATAACCTTTAAAGATAAATAGAAAAACCGAGTGGCAAAGAAATAAATCTGCTAATTCACTTCACCCAAATAATACCCCAGCCGCTAGAAAGGTCGTTATCCACGTACCAAATGAATTTTCATAACTTGTGTCCATGAATGGATCTCCTTGAACGATATATAACTCTTCTTCGTGAGGTCTTGTTCTGGTCTAAACGCTAAAGGGAAAACATCTTTTTCTCGAGAAATGAAGGCGAATAGTATATGAAATTAGTTTCATGAAAATTCGTGCTTAATTATGGAACTTTTTTTTCCCAGTAAATTACCGAGAAGCGAAAGTACATTTTAAAAATGCCGGTAAAAAGGCGGTAAGGTGAAACGAAACAATTTTTTTTTTTTTTTTTGGCTAACCACTTTTGTGGGACTAGGTCAGTGTAAGCGATAGGGAAGCTGCTTAGCTCGGCTGAACGAAAAAATTAGGAAGTATCTCGATTCAAGGGCTTGTCCATGCACTTGGGCATTTTTCATTGACCTTATCAGAAATGAACCAATAACCAGTTCACGGCTGTGATTTGGATCTCTATAGGAAGTAGCATATACTTACTGTCGTCAGCAGCTCCTTCGTTTTCTTCGTTTTCAGCAGGTTGTATGACCTGTTGGTTTTCATAAACATGGGCATAGTGGTTGCCCCATCCAAACTCCTCCTCCTCCAGTGTTAGTAAATGATCCAGTACTTGAACTCCACGTTCAAGTGGACTGTGAAACTTGTTTACGAATTCTGCACACCGATTTGCCAAGTACCAGAAGTCGGATTGCGATATCGCCCAGTAGAGAAGATGTCGGCCCAGGTGACTACCGATATTAGCTGAAAATGCTTCGGTCATCTTAGTCCCAACATTGGGATAAAGCAGCATATATAACTCTAGAGTGATTTACGACACCAAAGTAATTTGGAGAGGAAAGTAATTTAGCATGGACGTTATGACCGTCCGTGATCACTACCGTCCGGTATTCAAACTTGACTGACCACTTTCTCTATTACGAAAGTAAAAGAAGAAAATAATCGAGTGAAATTATGTAAGGCGCGCTTTTCGGTGATCGTATCGCAAATTATGGCATTCTTGGTACTTTCGTCAAGATTCATGCGATATAATATGTTGCTCCCGTTACCATTATTATTGATCCATCAGTCAGTAGGTGATTGTATGCTTGCTAAATAAAAAATATGCAGCCTTTGGTCTACTGATCTAGATTCTCACTAACTAACGAAAATTTATTTGTTTCTCATTCACTAGTTTTGCACTATTGCACATTTACACTATAAGAACCGGTTATCAAGTTCGTTTAACTGCTTTAAAGTGCAACAACTTTGTGGCTTCGTCTTAGATCTTTAAGAAAATGAGGTTGGTCCACTTAAGAAGGCGATGGTCCATTGAGCGAGGTAAAAGTTATATACCAACTTTTTATAAAACAGCCAAAGGATTTTGCTTTCACCGATTTATCACACTTGCTACGATTGGTAGAAACACTTTATTCAAGGCGAAATAAGAGGTATGTACATTGTTTTGCCGTTTTTTCTGTTCTTAGGCATTCAGTTTTCGTCTCGATCGGTGTCTCCAACTTGGGCGAATAGTTGATGCGAGGTATGCCGCAAGAAGACGATGACGACGTCTTTGATCGCTCCTCAATGCACAAAACTTGACCGTTCTGTTTACAATCGCGTGCGATCGGCACAGCGGCAGAAATAAAAATACAAGGTTCGTCTCGTACCTGTAGCGACTACGGCTAGCATAACATTATTCGAAGCCACGGATCGCGGCTAGCATTACCTGGGCACAGTGGCGTCCACTGCTGATAGCAAGGTTTCGAATAGATCAGCATGGCATTCACCTTATAGATTTTATTTCGCAAAAAAACGGACATTGGCGTTTCTCGAACTGCTTTTAATTGATGAAATATATTGGGGTTTCCAACTGATAAGATTCAATAACACAAAAAGTGAAAATGGTTTTTTTGTCTTTTAATTTGAATTTGGGTAAAAAGTTTTATGGAATATATTCAGGTCTGTCCCAAATTTTTCAAAATATTATTTTTTTTTAATTTTGTAAACTCAGTAGATTAATGAAATATTTAATCTATGACTGTCCAAATTATTTATGATCATGAATCTTAAAGAGTGTAACTAAGAAGAACACTATTTATATATTATGTCAAGCTCCTGCTAAGGTATCATGAGAAGTTGAGTCTGTAAAATTACACTAGAACAGATATAATAAACTTTCTATTTATTCAAGTCTCATCACATGTTGTTAAAATCTTGTGGAAATATGCGTCACATTAATTGAACTAAAAATGGCCAAATATAAAATATTCAGAAAAAACTGTCCGATATCAGAATTATGTCAATATTAAATTATTTAAATTGCAAGAACTATTGACGTAGATTTTAAATCCGCATATAAAAATTAGATTTTGTATAATAAATAAAAAAAAGCAATGGAAACTTGATGTTTTAACAGCTTACAAACATTTGATGTTTTTAATTACTCTTCTAATTTTGGCGATTTTAATGCATATTTAATATATTAAGTCTATTTACTTGACTTTGATGTAGGCGACCTGTTGAAAGTTTACCAGTTTCATTAAAATGTTAATTTTGGATTGTCGAATTTTTATTAGTATTATCCTTTTCTTTCATTTCACAAATAACTTAACTTTTGTAAATAAAATACTATGTTATTTATTATACAACAACACTCACAGTCTGTCTATTAACGCTAACTTGAAGATTTAAAAAATTAACTTTTTATTGACTTTTTTTTTCAAAAGGCGTGTAAGTTTTTTACAGCAAGAATTTTTTAAAGAAAGTCAAATAATTGGAAGAGTCATCTTCGTATTGCATTAAGGTAATTGGTTAATGGTTAATTGAAACTTTCTATAAGCAAAGAGTTTTTATATAAATCATCTTAATAAATTTAGATAAAATTCCGATTTAATTTTTTCAGTATGTAAATATATGAACAATTGTAAAACTAAGATTAGTAACATTTTCTTCTTCAACGTTAGTTTCAGTACTATTACTTAATTATTATTTACTTAAGTTGAAATTAATACTACAATGGGTTTTATAATTGATGAAAAAATCTCGCTAAAGTTACAATTGTGATATAGATACCTTTTTTCGTCACACATGCATGCCATTTGTACACGTGAACTAGTTTATAACGAGTTTGATTATTATTGTGCTATTGTACTGTTATAAACTCGTTATTTTGCAAAATACTGCATATTGCACATAGGACATTAAACTACACTGGTTTTTAATATACTAACTACCTCTAACTCATTGACGCTATTTGTACACAACAGAAAAAATCTAATTTCCAAAGGTAAAAAGGTCTGTAATATCTACATAATTGATACATTCAGTAGGTAGTAGGTAGAGGCAGCTCTGAGTGGCATAAACGAGTTCAAAACATGTCGAGAAAGACGGAACAAGTGTCAGAGCTATTGGGCATGGGTAAAGCTATCTGAAAGCATGAATATCACTTATTTTGCTTTTCTCGCGCTCCTTACCTATTGTCTCGAAGTAATTGCATATTTTTGTTTGAAAACGTGTTAATAAACTACCTTCAAGTGAGAAAATTACGAAAGTTGTTTCGTAATCAAATTTACAACTATTATAATTACTAATCTGTTTTTTATATCTCGTAGAGTATTCTATTCTTCTATCTAAAGAGTAATAATATTTTTTTGTAATAAAGTTTTGTAATTTCAATCATTCTAAATGCATTTTTATAAATCTTGTTTTGATTTTTCAAAGTTTTATTTAAAAATATGGATCATGAGAATTATATCTCTTTCTTAAAATATAAATATTCAGTTTATCTATTTGTAGAGATTTTATGTATGTCATTTATAAATCCTCTTGAAATATATTCGTAACCTTGATCACAGTAAGTAGGTAAAAATTTAAATATTCTCCAATAGTTCTAATCAAATACATGTGTATTAAAATGTTTGTATATTGTAGTTAAGTTCGCTAGCTTCAAACTTGTGCAGTTCGCCAATGCTATCAAGATCTCTAAATAACGTATTTTTATTTGATTTAAAAGATCACATGTTCCGGTTTTTTTTTCCTGGGAAAATTTTAATGTTTCTTTTTTTTTTGTGCACAGATGCGGCAACCTACCGGTCTCCTAATTTTTAGAAGCATTTTGCTAAGCAATGAATAACTAACGAATCCAGTTGACAACATACTTCTTTTATTGCAAAGCATTCTATTTAAGATGCTGAAGTGATCTCCCTATTTAGCCACATTTAAAATTCATTCTAAAACTAGCTAAACAAACAACCCTGATCTTCCTTTCCGCGCCTCCTGGGTGGTCAAATTAAATAACTTGGATAAATCGAAGCCTATATCATAAATCAGTTAATTTCTTTCATCACCTGTTCGAATGTCTTTCTGGACTGGCATTTGCAAAAAATCTCGACTTAATAATAGCGTGCTCAGACTCTTGAATGTATTTAAATTAGCTGCGAACAAATATTGGCGCGGGAATAAATAATAAAGTGAACGGTTCGTTTCATTCAGTTTTTTCCCTTTGTTTGGTACACTTAAGCTTATCACATTTTTGCGGCTGCGCGAACTACGAGGAGCCAGTTTGAATCGATTTTAATTATACATTTAGGTCTTGCGGTTACAGTGCTGAGTAATGAAAGTAAAAACTGCAAAAGTATCAATTCACATTTCACTTGCATTGAAGACAAATTTCCTTACAATAGCAAATCGGTCGGCAGAACAGTGGCGTACGGAATTTCTTTCATTTTCTGAAAGGGGATTCACGCTTCATTGCTGCGTTGAACGCTAGAAATTAAACTTGTTACTATTTTGTATTGCTCAAAAGATAGGTAACACTTTCATCGAAAGTATAGAATGGATGTATCACCATTGCACAGCGCTTGCAATCGTTCAGGGAATAGATTTTTTTCTTTAAGAAATGGGTCTCTGAAAGGTAAAAGAATAGTTAAATTGTGGGCAACAGCGTCACATGTTCAATTTATCAAACATCAAGATTATTTACATTTCAAAATATCAGGTCAGTAGGTAGCGTTAATTGTTCTCCAGTATAGAGGTCGTGGGTTCGGCTCCCATCTTGAACCTAGCCCTGCGTCCTTGACTTTAATCCAGTTGTTATTATGCTATTACATTTTTTACAATTTTGATCGAGTGTTAGCCTTTTGATTAAAGAATAGCATTTTTTCCTATCTTCTTACCATAAGAAGGTCATTATTTTACCAAGTTTAGAATTAGTAATGTTCTCTTTACATACAGAACGTCATTCGCATGAATAATCAACAGGAATCACGGTAAACCTATATTTATATATAAAACTAAAGCATGGCAAAAATTTAAAGAACTTGATTCATAACCCCGTGTTTCTAGGAACTAAGAAATTCGAACTCTACAAGAATATATAAAGAGACAATATTCCATAATTTTGGAATTTATAATAAGCTTTTACCTTTTTTGGAGTCCCGCAACACGAATTAATATTACTTTTTTTAATAATAATTGTATTATATCTAACATAATAAAAGAGTTTTATTTCTTCCATCATTCATTTTTAATAATAGATAAGTATTAAATATAGGAAAAAATATTTATCTACATACAAAACTCCTTACTCAAAAACAAATTAAATTTATAAATCAACTGGAAAGACAAATCTCTTTGAAACGCAATTTGGAACTAAACCAGCAAGAGACGTAAAATCTAAACCTGAATTTAATCGATTTTGATTTTTGCATAAATCAAAAAATGAAAATATCTTGCAGATCGCAATGTATTAAAAGGATTTATATCTTTAAGTGTATTATTCAGCTTTGGACTGAGCCATAACAAATCATGATATAAACTTACTTCATAATGTGTTATTCGGTCACATCTAGTTCATGGTAGTGGATTAGGTGTGGCACTACCACCTACGACATTTTGGGAATTAAAAATATCATCAATACTCTTCTGTAACACTACGACAATGAGTCTAACTTACAATATTCTCAATATATATTCAAAAGAAATTTTAATATAAAAAATATAAATACAAAATAAAAAATAACTAATAAGTAATATTTCCAAGAAGAACGAAACGAAACTGCTTATGCTAATATTTTATAATGTGAATTAAATCATTGGATGCTTTAAGTGCTAATAAAACGAATCTCACTGATGATGTATTCAAAAAATTGTAATAAAATGTGGCAATTCAACCTTAGCTAGAGCCTGCAGACAAATCGCGATTTAAAAGTTTATAGCATTTCTTTATTTAGTATTTGCTACATCCTCATCCAAATCCAAGTGCTTATTATAGTAAAACATTTTTCGTCAGACAAAATCCAAACTCTAGCATGTTCTTTAATAACTGGGAACAAATGCACTGGGTATTAATTCACAGCGCAATAGCACATAGAATTTGTTTTATGAGATTTTTAGTAACCTATTACTAGACAGTGTGTATTGAAAATTGATTTGATTTTAAATAGTGCACTCTGTTGATTAATTAACACTCGTAATAACATCTTTGTATATAAAAAATAACGAAATATATGTAAACTCCCAGATTCTTGGTTTCGCTTTAGAAAAAAGTAAGTAATATATTATTTTTTAAAGGCAACAATAATGAATTTACTGCACATAAAAATTTTATTAGTCATTAAATATATATTTAGCAAAACATTACATTACATTAAATATAACAAGGTGAATAATGTGCAAAGTATATTATTTTGTAAATCTAAGCTCTTAAATATATTTTTGAAAAAGGTTGACATGGCGAGAAAAATACAAATACTCTGTAGAAAAAAAACAAATATTGTTCTTCAATTCTAGACGGCTTGCACCATAAGAAATTGCTATAAAATACTTTAACATTTTTTAGTTAATTTATTGCAGCAGTTTAATATCTCTTCTGTTATTATTAATTTATCTTGTTATTTATTGTTTTTTTGCGCACAACTTTAACGCTCTTCACATTCTAAATATTTTATACACAGCATTCCGTTTTGTTTGTATGGGGATAATTTTCAACAAAATAGCACTTTAAGTGTATCGCTCTGTGTATCTAATCAAAACGACGTCTATTTCCTTTGTTGAAATATTCACAATTTATTAAACCCACTGCCAACGTTCCTACAAGTTCAGTACTTTAAATATATATTTTTGTTTGTCTTAAGTTAATGGAATCTCGTGAACCTTTGCACATCTCTGTTCATATCTTTTTCTGGCTAATTCACATATAATTTTACACAAGATATCATTGATACAAACATCAGACTAATGTTTTTGTATTTCCATCACTTCTCAGTCAAATTAATTCGAAAACGATAAATATAACTAACAGCCAGCAAATATTTATAATTCACGTGAATGACCCCAATCTCAAAAGTTTACAAAAGTTAAGTTTAAAGAAACATAAATCAATGGCCGGATGTAAAGCATATTTTTGGAATAGTGGACTTAGACCTTTTGAAAATGAATGGATTTACTATTTATTACTAATGAATCAATACTTATACAAGCAATAATCTGATCTGAAGTAATTGTATCATTTAAGTGATAAATTATCATATAAAAAGGCGTAGTAACTGTTGGTTTGTTAATAATTTAAAACGTTGGGATTCGTTAATTTCCTTTATTGTAAGCCATTGAATTTAAATTACATCATTAAGTTGGAAAAACAACTAAAATTCCCTTTTTTAAAAATAATAAAAATGTTCTTAAAATAAAGTGCTATTTTATGATAGATGCATTATTATAAGATTTGGGACCAAAACAAACTAATGTAATGTGTGCCTATCAAAACTTTTTCTGTATTTCGTTGAGCAGACAAAAAATCAATTACAATGATGAAACTTCGGCAATGCGTTCTTAAAAATGAAAATATTAAATCAAACATAAAAAGGAAAAAACGCTTAGAGTAACAAACATACTGTTTAATAATTTAAAATCCCAAACCCCGCATTGCAAATAATCCACTAAAACATTGACTTAAATTAAAAGAAAAATATGAAACAAATATTAACAATCAAAATTTTTATGGCAGTCTAAAATAATTGCAAATTATTAAAGAGTTAATTTTTTGTTTATAGATCCTTGTTTGTATATAATGCGATTTGCAAATAAGCTGCAATTTGGTAGTAAAACCCATGAAGTATCCATGACAGCCTTACGAATTGTCCAGAGAATGAAAAAGGACTCAATCCATTCAGGAAGACGTCCAACTGGACTTTGCGGTGCAGGTAACAGATTCAATATAAATACAAAAATAAAATGCAACACTTTCCATTCTTCTAGCCTTGTTAATTGCCGCTAGAATGCACGAGTTTAATCGAACTCTAAATGATTTGGTTCGAATCGTAAAAATTCACGAATCTACCTTAAGAAAGAGGCTCACCGAATTTGCAGACACTCCAAGCAGTGCTTTAACATTCGATGAATTCATGGCTGTTGATTTAGAAGCTGAGCAAGATCCTCCAGCATTCAAGGCTGCTCGAAAAAAAGATAGGGAACGAATTCAAAAGGTATATAAATTAGGAATGGTTTTTAATGTTGTTTAGAGAAAATGTCTGAGATGTTTGTATTGGAATTTTCGAATATTCACTTCTTTCTGTTACAGCTCGGAGAAAAGGAACTTACAGATCTTCAAATTCAAATTGACGCCCAACTCGAGAAAGATCTTAAAAAAGTTAATAAGCGTCGTCTTAAAATGTATGGGATTGGTGATGAAGTAGAGGCCTTAGATGCAAACAAATTTATACAGGAATCAAACCTAGAGGCGATTAATGACTACTTAGCCGATGATCCAGATGTTTTAGTGGCAGAGAACACAGGGACCAGAAGTCGAATAAAGGGTTTAAAACCAGACATTGCGTCCATGTGCATGCCACCTATTTCTGAGATTTCCTGTCCAGCTGAAGAAAATGTTGAAAGAACTGAAGGTACTGAAAACGAAGAACTAAATCTTGAAGGTCTAGACGATGATGAAATTAACGGCTATATAATGACTGAAAAAGAAGCTAGTTACAAAAATGAAATGTGGGTTAAACTCAATGCAGAATATCTGCAAGATGTTAAAGCGAAAGAGGAAAAATTGGCCAAGGAACGAGAAGAAGGTAAGCCGGAAAAAAAGAAACGGAAACCAAGAAAAAAAATTGGCCCATCTAATTCGGCAATGGAAGCTATAGAAAAAATGTTGCAAGAAAAGAAAATATCGAATAAAATAAACTATGACATTTTAAAAAAACTTACTGTTTATCCAAAAACTGAGGCCGAAGTTTCCGTTAAAACCGAAGAGACTGAAGCAGTAAAGGCTGAAGAGGTTTCATTGGAAAAGGCACAGAAAAGGTTATTAGCAATTAATTATTATCTGTTCGCATTTTAACGACATTATTTTAGGATAACACCAAAACGCAAACTAGAAATAGGACTACCTGTTGGTCATGAGAGTGACAACGTTGGTAAGCCGCCAATAATTGTAAATGGTGGTAAGTTTTTAACTACTAAATTATTTTTTTATACCATTATAATATTCCCTTAGATGATGCTACAGACGATGTGGATGTAGAAGCCGAACCTGAACCGGAACCAGAACCTGAACCAGAGTATTCATCTCTAAAAGACATGCTTAATAATGATGACGATGAAGAAGATTACTATGGCTATGACGAAGAACACTACTAAAATAAGTAATTTGTTCCCTATAACATTTAAATGCATTGAATATCCACTTTATTTATTTTAATTTAAGTTTTATGTATTAAAACAATTTCAAAAATAAATATGGATAAAATAGTAAATCTTTTCCGAAATATATTTGTTTAAGTATCGTATTAATTGTTTTCCCTTTAATAATGAAACAACAGCAAGACGAGACGTAAGATCACAATCGCCAAAGATTCTAATATTTCGAAATACACTTATAGATTGTTGCATTTGTAAAAACGTCAGTGACTTCATTTTACGTTCTTCAATCGCCTATAAATATGATTATTAACAGGCACGAAACTAAAACAAAATATATTTAGGAAAGGCATCGCCATTAGCGTAACAGTGAACCACTTTGTCCAAAAAAACAGACAGGCTTCGTCATTTTTTTTATATAAACAACTTGATTTATTTTTTCCCGTAACAAAATGAGGAATATTAATTTTAGTTTTATTTAAATGAAATTCTAAATCTACAATTTGTTAGACAGAACAGTTAACTACCTAATAACTTAATTTACTCTTTCCAGTCTAGCTTATTATTACAAAAGATTTTAGAATTCTCTTTGAATACAACAAAGAATGTTTTATCTAAATCAAACAATCAATAAATGCACCAATCCACAATTCGAGACTTGTGCTGCAACATCTAAATCATGACGCATGACCAGCTCGTTCGATTTCAATTTCGTGAACTTTTTCCATTCGGGGAGTGAATCCGCAAAAGAGACATTATTTTCTGATTCGCTGCCTGGGAAATGTTAGCAAATATAATCTTGCAAACTCTTTATTATTTTAAACTCTTACACATAAGTATTGGTCTATATCGTCGTTTTGTACAGTATCAATGAATTTTCCATTTTGAAAATAAGTTATTTTATACTGGGCATTTTAAAAATTAGGGCCCCTAAAATAATGCCTTATCTCGGATTATTTTTAACTATGGCAGCAATATTACTGAAATAATTCTTGTTGATCATTCCTAGTGTATGAGGTGTGTATTTATTTGCAATGTAATTCTTTTTGATTGGAATTGATTGGGATGAAACCTCAGTGTGAAGAGGAAAGCAGAAATAATTCATTTTTCTCTTTCAGGAACATCGTCTTAAATATTTTAATTCATAAACAAATGAAACTGAATTGATGAATATTACTCGGGGATTTGCGAGAAACACCTCAATTAGGGTATTTCTAAAAACTGAAGTATTCACGAATAAAATAAATGCAAGGAAATTATAAAAGCATATATTCTAGCATCTAGCAGAGCAATTGCAAGCTAGAAAACTTCATTATTATTTTAAGCAAAAACACTTTTCCTGTTAACGGCGATGAGGACTCTCAATCTTCAGTTCTTCCTACATTGTTGCAACACCGATTACATTCCCTTAATACAAACTCAAATATTCCTTTATTCTAAATCTAAGCTCTTAAATATAGTTTAAAATTGCTATAAAAGTCGCCAAAATGTACAAATGTATCACATATAATATTATTTTCTGCACGCTGGTTTTCTAGAGGGGTACATGTGCTTAGGCTAGAGGCTAATATTACTTTTAGTTTATTTATTACAGCAGTTTAATACGTCTTTTATGTTTATTACTCTAAAGACATTTAAAGGTAATAAATATTGTTTCTATGTTTTACGATTCAATATTCAAGGTTTCATTTGAGTCACATATCGATCAAACTTCTGCGACTTTCTGTTATTGCTTTTTGAAACATTTTGAAAAGTTTCCAAAACTGGACGTTTTATTGCTAACTCCATTTGTCTAAAACAGAATAAAATAAATGTTAATATTTTAAATGTTGCGAAATAAATCTCCTAAACTCCAATGTTTAAAAATTGACTGATCCCACTGTGATTTCACTTCACTTGAGTAATCCTTTGTTTACAATTTTTCTTTAAAAATCCCCCAGTTTTATAGCCTTTAAAGAATTCAGATATTATGAAAAGGTGTTAATTTTAATATTACTTTAAAGAATTCTGACGTAATCTTAATATGAGTGATTGATTTTTGCTATTCCCTAGTTTGCAATATTTTTTCTAGTTTACTGCAAATTCTGTAATTAACTAAACCGCTTGGAACATCTTTTACATCTAATTTAGCTCCACTGAGACATAGTAAAATTTTGTAGTAATGCGGTATTTGTCTCCCTATTACACCCTAGGTGTGAAATGGTTAGAAAAATTAGATTGTGGATCTTTTAATACAGGTCCGTGTAGCGTTGTGAAATGCTGGTTTAAAATTTTTATTTGAAGACCTCGTGGAGTTATGTAGGAGAACTTTAATTTATATCCAGGCTTGAGTAACATGTCTAACAAAATTAGGGAGATAGGACTTTCATTATTCTTGCTTGTGCCATAAACTGAAATATACCTATTAAAATAAAAGAAGTTTTGCGAAGGTTCAGTTCAGTAGTGTATAAAATTTATAAAAATTCAAATTAACTTGTTTAATTGAATAAATTCTATAACCAACTTCAATGTTTGAATGTTCTACAAACATTTATAGTTTTTTTTGTGTTGTTTTATTCTGAACCTTTTCCTGAGTTATATCCAGTGGCGATGGTTCTTAAACGAAAGTCCCTAATGCTGACCTGGAAAAATGTTAACTTCCATCGATAGACAAGTGAGTGAAAATAGAATCATAGGTATCTTAGGCACAGAGTACCACGTACACTTCTCAGATGCTCTCTAAATGAACTATTTTAGATTGTTAATGAAGGAACCTAACGAGTTTTGGAGGCTCCAATGAAGACAAATTCCGAGCTTCGAAAAGTTTACAAACTTAGGCAAAAACCATTTGAGGAACTAATTGGTCCTGGATATTCGGGGAATTTTAGAAATCTGAGCTGTTTAAATGCTCACCGGTTTTCTACTAAACAGATTTTATGCTATTGCGGACACAAACCAGATTAACGAAACATAACGATTTCCTTGTTATTCATCCACGGATTTCCTTAGTTCATTCATAATTTCCACCTAGTTCTCTACTTCAGTTGTAAAATATTTATGTACTATGCTCTTTAAACAGACCAACAAGACAAACGAAATTTATGACTGCTGAATTTTAAAGATTTCTTAATGCAAACTGCGTTCTCGAAACCTTGAAAGAAAATATTAATCATACAAAAGAGTTTTAAAAGTATGAAATAATCTCTCTTAGAAAGTTTTTAATTAATTTTCGATTTTTGATAAGGCTTGGCACAATTTAAAAAACGTTACAAAAATCCGTTAATGAAGAAGAAGAATTAAAGTCTTCATTCCACTTTTACTGAGGCTGACTTTTTGGACGTTGACTTTTTAGGACAATAATATGATAACTTCTATCAGCCGTGAAATTATATTTCCACAAACGGTCACCTCTTTTTAGATATATTTTCATGATTCAGTTCCAATAATTTCCGACGCAAATATGCGACAACGTGAACTGCTGGGTCTGTTCGTTCGTTCGTCATGAAGCCAAGGGAAAGTTCTGGGATTTTTAAAATGCATTTTTAATTATCACTTCCTTTTATCAATTCAATCTCGGACAATTTTTTTACAAACAAATTGATATTCTGGTAAACGAAAACAGTGACATTTGTCTAAGAGACGTTCCTTAAAGTAATATTCATAACTTTCTGGATATTTTTTGACAGTTCTTGGGACTTTTTTAAGTAGTACCAGTAAGTCCCAACGCACTAGGCAACGAACAGACCTGTAGAGAGAGAGGGCCAACTGATGTGTGTCATTGTGACAATTGTATTTCTTTCCATGTCTTATCGCAATTGAAAATTATGCGAATAAAGTAGGAGCCGTTTGCCAACAACCAGAGAAGCAGGCGAGCTAATGTGCTTAACAAAGTTACATTACAGTGAACCGAGTCCGTAATGGCTGTACAACTAGACCCGAGTGTTAAGGATGATTTAAAAACTCAGTTCGTGACAAGGGAGGGCACTTACCGTTTAATGACCCTCTCGGAATACTCCCGGCCGAATCGTGTGGGTTATACAAATAGCCAGAGTTCGCCCCAAGTGCGTGTATCTATAGTGTCATTGCCGAGTGGCCAACAGCCGACCCAGTGCGGATCCGGGCCCCAGCAGCAACAGAATCCGAATCAGCAGGCCCAGACGGCAAGTGGAAGTGGCGCTTCGACAACATCAATTGAGTCCAGACTAGGGGTGCCGTCTTCGCTACATGGCCACGACCAGAACGGGCTGTCGGCCCCCCTGACCGGCGGCGACAGATTTTGCTTTAATTTCGGCAAGGAGCTCTATGTGTATGCCTTCCGCGGGGTGAAGAAGGTAAGTTATCATGAATGGTACTTAGATTTTCCACCGACTTGAACCTCTACCGCTAGACCAAAGCTTGTCCACCACGGACTCATAGTGCCCATACCCAGCAATAAATAAACAATTCAGCATCGATTCGGGGCTTCATTTAATGAATGAAAATGTAGATGCAAAAAACAATTGTGATTTTCCGGTGGCTGTCTCGAGCGATTACATAATGCCGGACTAGCCGGCTAACTGACACTTGCCCGTGTTCCGCCCGCATAGTGAAGCAGAACGGGGCGCATCGAGAGCGGCTGCTGAACGGCCTTACTGAAAATCACAGAATTGCATGAATCCAGCCACTAGCGCTCCCCTAGGCATGATCTAACCAAACAGACACCCGCGCCCCAACACCTTCACGTTGCCCAGGTTCGTTTGCCAAAGATTTCTGCTAGTGATGGAAAGGCGTTATTTCGTGCTATATTTTTTTATAGATGAGACTCCGGGGGTAGCTGCTAATTGTTAAACTCTAATGAGATTAACCTTTGGTGCTGCAATGTAATTGAGTCTCTGAGCTAAAACCTGATGAATTTTTCCCCAAGGCTTTCATAGAGAATTAAATTTTTTGTTTTTGATTTCTGAGAACGAGTTAGTGTGATAGTTTTAGAAAATCGCACCCAGTTTTATATTAGACAGGGAATTTATAATGTTCCAGTGTAGGCTTTCGAAGGAGAGAGGTATCAGATTTTTATGGTCGCAACAACTAACTGTTTTTAAAATTTACTTCTAAAATAGATTAAAAATTGTAATAAAACGTAATTACTAGTCTATTGGTAATTTGTTGCTTCTATAACGTTTAATTTGAGTTTGGAATAGTTATAAAATATTTAGTCTCATAATTTTCCTCTAGAAAAAATCGTTCTGGCGTTTCACTAAATCGACGCAAGTTTGTAGATATCCTATATTTAGGTTGAATGTTGATCATGATAGAATGGCTTAAGCCTAACGAAACAATATCTATACTGAAATGGTCCAACCTTAAATAGCAAAGCTTTTTATTGCATATTAAAATCACTATTTAAAAACTTCTTTCCAAATTTCGTTTAAATCTTTACAAACGTAAGGGTAAGAAGCACTAATATTTTCCGAGTTATTTACAGTTACCTAAAAGTAATAAATAAAATATACATAAATAATATACTAATTTTATCATATTTAACATAAAAAATT
Organism: Proctacanthus coquilletti; assembly: GCA_001932985.1. Lineage (NCBI taxonomy): Eukaryota > Metazoa > Arthropoda > Insecta > Diptera > Asilidae > Proctacanthus > Proctacanthus coquilletti. The sequence continues at coordinate 568,636 of MNCL01000040.1, read as the reverse complement.
AATGTAAAAATTCCAATAAACCAACTACAGCTTAGACTGTTTGCGAAATAACTTCAACACACAAAGAAAGAAATAAGAAAATATATCCTAATACCACTAACGTTATGAGCTTAGGGCTAGTTACGAGCTGAGATTTTTAATAATTGCGGAGCTACATCACTGTAGCTAGCTGTATCCTGTGCAAGATTTAACTATGAACAACCAGAATATACAACATGAATATTCATACTTTTGCTTATTCACCAAACGAAACACATATTTTTCGTGAGAAACTGCATGGAATAGTCATTGAATGGTATAGCATGATTTACTACAGGCTTAAAATTCTACTGACTTATTTAACCCATTACACAACCCATAGCAACAGCCTGGAATATATTTCTACAAATCGGGAGTAGTGCATTCTATTAAAATAATATTCTAAGAAGTTGTCTGCAAGCTAACAGTAGAATATTAATTTATTAGCACGGAATATTACAATTGTAAGTTAGGAAAATAATTCTAAAAATTTTATCATGTGATGCATGCAGTTGTGGTTTGAACAATTGTTTATAAAATTTTTTTATTAACAAAATGATAAATGGTTTTGTATTTTGTCTAAGATATATAGAAGTAGTGAGGGCTTTTAATTCGATTTTATTTTAAATCCAAGGAATATGTTGTACTTATATTTAATAAGAAATAAATTGTCGCACACATAATTTAACCCAAAAATCGACGTGTAATTGAACCGCATCTATCACCGTGAATTCTAAGTTATAATTGTAACTTCCAAAGGTCTCTTGAAACCGATAATAATGCACTAAAATTTAGTTACCATATCAGGGCAGACTTGGAAGGAAATCAAAATTTCTGTTTACTTTTCATTTTTGCTCAAAGACAACTTTGCTTTGTCTTATCAGTAGCGCAGCGCACCGACAAGGAGCAAGCAGTGCAGTGCTGAAAGCTAAAATTAAAGTGTACTCCTCGATGCCGTAAAGATAAGTGTATGCAAATTTACAAACGTTCCCGACGTGTCTCGATTGCCTTTACGTAACGCAGTTAATGCACCCGCCGCTCCGTCCTCTGGGTTGACGATTAGCGAGTGGAGGAGGAGGAAGATTAATCGCATAAGCCTCCGAGTAATTTCGTTTTCAAAGTCATATTAAAATGGATCCTCTTGATACTATTAATTCTTACTAACGTATGCTAGTAAAGGTCGCTCCAGCTTCGCAACAGTGCATCAGCGTATAGAGTTGGAGCAGTGTCCAATGTTCCCTTCGGACAATTAGTGCACTTTTGGACATTTGATACGACACGAACGGACGGCGGAGTATGGAACTCAATTAGGCGAGCACACGCTTTACAATTGATTGAATTACCAAAGTTTTCGGTGAGTCAGCTACGAAGCCACTTAGAATTCGAAACGCTCGACTTTTCTGGTCTGCATGAATGGCAAGGAATAACTCACGAAAGTTGAGCCACCAGACTGTGGTGTGGCTGCTTTAGGAGGAGCACTCGCAAATTCACAGGAAATTTCCATTATTCATCTAAACTAGAAGCTATTTTCTAAATTCCGCATGAAAACCCATTGTAAACTTTTGCTACTTTATGGGAAGACTAGTGACTTAGTTAGGTACCGTTAACTCCACCTGCTTTTTAAGAAAACACATATTTTGTCCACCAATCAAAACTATGATACTATTAATGTAAATCAGGATTGTAAAATATATAAAAATGTAAATCAGTAACCGTGGGATCTAATAGTAGAAGTAGTCTTTCGAAGACCAAGTCACCACTTTTAGGATGATATGAAAAATACATGTATACGCTCACTTTTGGAGTTTTGTATACACCTAATCCCTATTTAGTTTTTAATGAGTTCTTAAATGTAATTTAAAATTTATTAACTCATATTAGCGTGGAGCGGGCACATCTAGGCTTTCAGGTTATTGAAAGCGTATCAAAGAATTAGAGAACGAGCCTTCGTGACTTACTTAACTATTAACAAACTTCCTGATTTTCACATATAAATTTTTAAAAATTTGAATTCTAAAAGTCTACCTTGTCGCTTTCAAAAAGGTAATACAAAAATATTTATGTGTATTTTTTGGGGTGTAATTCGAGACTGTATTTTTTGTGAAAGTGAAATCACGTTTATGCTTTTTATTAGCAGTGAAACTGTGCCACGCATTCAACTTGTGGCATGTAAATGCAAGATACTGGAATCCGGCGATTTAGAAGGCATAGTAAAATTAACCAGTTCAAATTCAAGTTCTGACCAGTATCATTGTACCAGCAATTTTACTTTAAATGTAATTATAATATATGTACTGCAATTTGAAGATATATGTTGAATATATTATACTTTCACTGCATTAATCCATGGATAGTAGTTATAGAAAAAATTAATCAATTACTTTTCTGAAACTTTAGCCTGAATGTCTGGTAAGTAAATCTATTTGATTAATCTACAGAATATTTAAGTTCTAAACTGGAAAAGCCTTAATCTTGCTGAAATATTCATTAGCGTTTATTATGTTTAGTTTAATTTTATCGTGTTGTGGTAAAGGTGGCTTTGGTTCTGATTTTATGAGTGAGCTATTCGTAAGATTTTATAAATCTATATTGATTATTAATATATAAGTTTCGGAATATTCAATTAACTTGGAAGACAATCGGGCGAATGGATAAACTGCACATTGAATGAATATTGTGTTTAGTTTTACATTCAGCCCAACTGCTCTTTTATCGAAGTATTCAATTGTGATTTCCTCTTGCAAGTAAAATAATAAACGATTATTGTCTTTTTTGCTGTAACATAAAATATAGAATTTCTTTTCTAGTGTACGGAATTGAGCAAACCCATAGACAAGAAGCTCTATAAAGGTACAAATCCAAGTTGCCACGATTTTAACGCAGCCAGTGCAACTCCTGAAGGAGCACCTTTACTAGTAGGATTTACTACTGGACAAATCCAGCTAATACAGCCGGGTCGCCGTGAACCAGGAAAGTTATATAACGAAGAGGTACTATCATTTCAATTTATATTTTTTAAGTCATAAAGTAATTAGCTTATCCTCTATAGCGATTAATCGATAAAACGAAAGTGACTTGCCTTAAGTGGCTGCCTGGATCACCAAACTTATTTCTAGCTTCCCATGCCTCCGGTCATTTGTATCTTTACAACGAAGAGCTCCCTTGCACTCCGACTACGCCCAATTATCAGCCTTTCAAAGTTGGTGACGGGTATACTATTTTGACATGCAAATCGAAATCAACTAGGAACCCTTTGTACAAGTGGGTCTTCGGAACCGAGAATTGTAGCATTAATGAGTTTTGTTTTTCACCGTGTGGATCAAATCTGGCGATCGTGTCACAAGACGGTTTTTTACGCGTTTTCCATTATGATACGATGGAACTGTTGGGGATTGCAAGATCCTATTTTGGAGGCTTTTTATGTGTTTGTTGGTCGCCGGATGGCAAGTACATAGTTGTTGGTGGAGAGGACGATTTAGTTACCGTGTGGTCATTACACGAAAGAAGAGTAGTGGCACGTGGACAAGGTCACCGGTCGTGGGTATCGGTTGTTGCGTTTGATCCCTATACAACTTCATACACGAGCTGGGATGGACCAGATTTTTCTGATGATGAAAATCCTATAAACGACTACAAGTTTTGTACGAACGACATTAATCACGATAATTTCGATGGAGATAAAAGCAATCGTCGTCCAAACTCAGCCTCTTTTCGAGACAGCATTGGACCAGACAAACTGGCGACTAGCTACCGTCTGGGATCTGTGAGTCAGGATACTCAGCTGTGTCTATGGGATATAACCGAGGATGTTCTCCGACATCCTCTAACCCTTCGTCAGCGTGTTAACAGTACGAATGATAGCGGCGTCCACCTAAACGGGGAAATAGTAAATGAAGTTAAAGTAATCAAGCCAGTTGCCACGTCGAATTCAAATAATTCAAACAAGGAGGATAATAGTTGTAATAATAGTAGTAAGAATAGCAGTAATAGTAGCTCTAGTAAATTTTCAACAGCGAATTGTACAATATCACCGTCGAATGACAGTGGGGGCAGCAACTCCATATCTGACTCAACAAACAATAGGCATACGAATAATAATAGCAATAAGGCAAATAGTAGTTCTAATAAGCAAACCAACTGTTTTACTAAGGTCGATACGAATAATCAATTGAACACCATTATTGACGTTGGAAACAACAAATCCACGGGAAGCTCGTCAAAATCAAACGATTCATCTGGCCTCTCTGCGTTCAACAGTCTTACACAGCGGCTATCGAACTTTAGCTTCACAAGTGACAAAAAATCTTCGGATCATCACAGTCATCGGCATAATCATCACCGTAAAACATTCAGCCTATCAAAATCTAGTGGTAGCTACCATTCGTCATCGTTGCAAAATAATGGAACAAATGTCGAAGGAAGCAGCAGTGTGAGTTCTCTAAAAAACTCAAAATCATCTCAGTCCAGTGTAGTCACATCATATGATCCAATGAAATTAATCGGAACGTCGGCGTGCCCGCGATTTGATGAATGCCCGTTGTTAGAGCCTCTAGTGTGCAAGAAAATCGCTCACGAACGCTTAACGGCCCTTATATTTCGAGAAGACTGCTTTTTAACCGCTTGCCAAGATGGTTTTATATATACGTGGGCCAGGCCTGGCTATTCGGTAAATTTTTAATAAATTTATATATAGCTTCACGTTATTTTGCTTCATGTATAATTTTCTATTCTCCTGACAGAATGTTCCTCAACACATGTCGCCCAGCCCCAGTGCGCCACCCGGAGGAACAGTAGTTTAGTTTTATTTAAAAAAAAAAGCAAATACCAATCTAAACATAAGTAAGTGTTGAACAATTTCTGAAAAAAATTGAGATAACTGAGATAATTGAGATTTCATAGGCAGTTCTAGGATAACACTATTCTAAAATACCTTAAAGGCTATCAAGACTACTAAACGAAATAATATTTTGAATGTTTTTACGTTCTGACCTTTCACTGATTGGTCCACTGACATCGCCGCAACAGTGCAAAAGTTAAAGGGTCACTCTTAAATCCTTGTTATCGTTGATTATTTTTAATTAGGTCAAAAAGTTTTTTCAAGTATTTACAGAAAAGTATTTTACGCGTTAAGTTTACCCACAGAAGCGTTTACTCTCAATAGTATTCCAATTTAGTAAATTGTTGAATTGTTCTAATATATACTTCGTAGACCAATGTAGCCCGTAGTGCATTCATTTTGACTATTCCTAATTAATTTATATTCATAATTTTGTAACTTATAACACATCTAAGTAAGTGTATATTGGTTGGCAACAATTGTGCACGCAAGTAAGTACTTATTTGAATGTTATGTGTTTGTCACGTCTGAACTTTGTGCATTGCACATATCGCTCATTTATTTGTTATTAGCATTTGTCCTGTCGAAAGTTTATGCACAATACAAAATGAGTATCCAAATGCACTCTATAGAAAATAAATTCATATACCAACATATTAAAAGAAAAATAAAGATGAAAATATTCCATTAAAACTGTTGTTAAACTTTGATAGATGATGGTTTATAAAACAAACATGCTTTTGTTAGGTTAAAAAATACTCATCATCCTTAATATAATTTATTAAAGTAGCAATAAAAAATATTTGTCGAAGTTATAGAACATAATTTCCAAGAATGACAAACATTTAAATTCAAACGTGGAATTATCATTAACTGTATGTGGAATGGAAATTATGGAAATTTGAAAAATAACTCAGGTCGGACATCTTTTTCATCAAATATATTTTCGGAAATTAATTGTAAACAATAGTTTGATGGTGTTTTCCCTAAGATTAATAATAATAGTGAATGTAATTTTCGAAAAACGGTTCTCTTTATTTTAAAGGTACTGTAGAAACTTAAAGATGTTTGCTTAATTAACAGTGACGAAAAAATCAATTTTGGTTTTACCAATTTCTAGTACAATAGGCGTTTTATTGCTGAATCTTTCTGCAAAAATGGTATCGAACTTCAAACTATAAATAAAAAATGTATCCCTGTTCACAGGAATTCACATAATTCTTTCACATTTCTAGTCTGCTAAATTTAAATCAAACCGACTCAATTGTTTTTAGAAATGTTGGAAAAAATATATAAATAAAATTTTGTTGCTTCGAAAAATTCGATGAACGACGAACGTTTCGAAAATCGATGGCTATAAATGCAAAAAGAAAAACATAATAGAATTTTAAAACGTTATAAATATAACCTTGTTAAAGCAGCTCCATTGGATGATCCATATCATCAAATCTTACTTATGAAGGGCTAAGAAGAAAAATAAGGATACATTTGCATTGAAAAAGGGAGGCGGTCTAGAAAACCGTAATCGAGTGATCCCAGTACGCATTTTAGAAATTGGAGAATCCTTCACCATAAAGAAACCTCATAAAATAATTTATATTTTTTCAAAAAAAGAAAATCTGAAAATTTTTTTTAAAAAAGTGTTTGAAAACAAAATAATTCATACGTCTGCTACTTTCACATTGAAATGCGAACGTTTAAAATTTAATTATTAAAAATAATGAAATATGCAACTGAAGACACCAGAAATTAAAATTAAATGCTTTCCTGTAGGTTAACATTTTGCAAAGACAATTGTTGAGATATTGTTTGAAATTTTTAACAAGTCAATAATATTTTAAATTCGAAAATTTGTTTTTTTTTATGATTTAATTTAAAGCTTGAACAGTTGAATAAAATTAAGGAAGGTTGTAGGATTAAAAGTAAGAAAACAATATGCTTGATGTAGGTAACAAAGAGCCATCCAAAATTTCTTTTAGAAAATATTCGGTGAAGTAATAACCATTTCAGTATTTTAGAACAGGCTATAAATGTTCACTTGTGATTTATTGAAATCGTAAACACCCCTTATTTTCTTACTCATTCTCAAAATTAATCTAAAATTTTTATTTTCCTCGAAAATCCTAATTGAATTCAACTTATCCTGAGACAGTATACCACCGGAAAAATCTTTATATACGTTTTATTGAATAATTTTATAATGTTCGCGGTAGAAGACAATTACTGTTCTAGAAATTAAAATGATAATCAGAATGGCTGCTTGATTTAGTTGTTTTCGATTCGTAATCATTGTTCAAGTGAACGCGGTTTATTTTCGACCGAAACATGTTTGTTTTGAGCATTCTTCAATGCGTTTAAATGATTTGTTAGTGTAACCGCTAGTAGTAAAATTAAACTATAATAATGGAGTTCAGATTTTTGGAATACTTAGTAATGTGCAGAAGAAATTCACTTGCATTGTGAAAAGTTAAAAACGCATAAAATGTACATTTCCATCCATTAACTTAGCCTACGCATTTAAAATCACTTCAGAGTTTTAACCAATCGCGCGAAGATGCACTTTAAGGAGTCAACCTGAACTTTTGCAACTGTTGCAGCTGTTGTTGAAATATTGTCCTAAATTTTTTTTTCGTCCGTTTGTTAACTTTCCTCCCCTTTAGCCAAAAAATAAAAAAAAAAAAAGTGAAAGAAAAACATTGTTAATTTTTGTACACCAAAGATAATTTTTGATTTTTTTTTTCATAAGTATTGCGAGTACTAAGTAAACAAATTACAAACGAAAAACATTTAACTTTTAGGTAAAAAGAAAAGGAGATAGCGAATGTATGAATGCAATTCGCGCAGAAGAAGCGAAACAAATAGAATTACTCTCGTAAGACTTTGTTTTATATATTCCACAATTGAACATATTAAACGATAAAATCTATTTATTTTTAGTGTTATATAAAATATATATAAATACGACTTAACCGTTATTTTCTGTCAATCCCCGATCCGACTGTGTTTAGTTATCTCGCCGCTGTTTGCCTAGGAGCGCTTTTTATGTAGATAGTATCCTTTTAACAAATTCTCTCTTCCTCTCTCTGACGGATGAGCAAACAAAAACAAGAAATGAAATTATATTGTAATAATTTGTAGAATGAGAGAGAGAACAAAAGGTAAATTTACAAAAAAAAAAAAACAAAAAAAGAAAAGAAACGTTTCCTTTGCAATTTGTTACAATTTGATTGTTGATGAGCAATAAATTTTTTTAAATTATTTTATTTATGAATGGAACGGTGGAAAAATTGTGTAACAATGGTGATGTAATTTAGCTCTTTAGTCAGTTTTATAATAATTATTATTACTTTTTTTTGTTTCTTTACGTTCTTTCTACAGAAAGAGAAACACAAATTTTAAAAAAAACCTTTGTATTCAGAGTAATGTGACATTTGAGAAAAATCGTTGTTTAGCTTATAAACAACCTTAGTTCGATTTCAAAATAAAGTTTTTAAGAATATTATAGAAATTGTTTTACTAAACCTTCGTTACCGAAGCATGTAAAATGAGTAAAGTGGTAGTGTAGAAATTGAGATTTTTCTATATACGGGCGCTTTTCTTTCAACTGAGTTATTGTACAATAATAACATAAAAACTAGACCTTAATTCTATAAACCTCATTTCATCCCAAACCTTTCCCGTCGTTTTCCATCATAGCTTTCACTAGAATTTCGGAAACAGGATTTTGATTATTACTTATCTAATTAAGTGCATAAGTTCTTTTAGTAAACAAAACATTCTACGCCACGTGTACCATTTTCGGTACATGTCACAACCTCATCGTCGAGTCAAAAGCATAATTTCGAGTGAATATTTTGCTGTTATTTTCTATTTATGTTTCATAACGATTAAATTGAGAAAACAAAAAATCCCCTCGTATAAATTATATAATCTGCCCTTCATCCCAGTCAAAATAAAAAAAAAATTATACAAAATAATTTATTGAAGTTGTCCTCTGTCAAGGAAGTGTATAAATTGTTTTCATGTGTTTTAACCTGATTTCAATCTTAGACATTATAGAAAAAAAAGAAATACTCCTTAAGTTTTACGATGGTATGTTCGGGTCTGATCCAGAGCCTCCACCACTACTCGCGGTCAGTATCAAGTGATTTGACAGCCAAAATGATAGGAATGCCTGCATTCCAACGACTAAGAACAGAAAATATAGCTTGCGTTTTCTCCCAACGCTATAGTCGAATTGATGTGTTTGCTGGGGACCGCCGTAGGGATCGTAACTTATCCCAGCACCAGCTGATGTCTGGGGTGCGTCGTTTAGAACCTTTGATTTTAACGTTCTCAGCTGAAACAAAAAACAAGCAAATATACGAAGATTACTAATAATTAGAATGTAGTCTTACTAAAAAAAACCCCAACGCCAAATTACAGTAGACCAGAGACGTGTAGTACCCTGTTCTGTAGAAGCAAATGCTCATTGAGACGCAGAAAACCATTATTACAAACTTGTAGCCGGCAAACGCAACGAGATCCAACGTTTTAAGGTTAGTTGGTATGTTGGCCACGTAAAGTGTTATTGAATAAATGACTAACTCAAATATGCTATAAGCTAAAGCACTGGAAGCCTGAATTCCAAGCTGTTCTGGCGAGAAGCGATTCTGCATTCCTAGAAGAAATCCGGCTAAAACGACGTACGTTATATAAGCCATGGTTGGTATGTAGAGATCGGGGGCATTTATATCGTACCGCGGTTGAACCGGACTATCTTGGTCATATTTTAGAGACCAATCCTAAAATTGGGATCGATTAAGGAATAAATCAATTAGAATTCAGAACCGACCTTGTGCGCGAACGGGAAGAAAAGCAGTCTCAATTTCTTCACAACATATTGGTTATCAACAGCGAAGTAGTACTTCAGTTTTGTGACCGGCACCCACTTCTCGAAATGATTTTCCACCAATTGCTTACCCTGGTCGGCCAGTTTCTGACCGTATTGCATGGCCATGTCTTGGACAATTGGCTGTTGTAGCATTGTAAACTGTTGGGGAATTACACTTCCAAATTGATTGGGCTGTTGTTGTGGCATACTTGACGGTGGCATTGAGGCACCAGGAAATTGACTTGGAGGCATGTTCATTTGCTGGGGCATTTGTGGGTAACCAAAGTCAGGATTTTGCTGTACATCGCTACTCATGCCCATTATGGTATTGTGGTCTGGAAACTGCTGTGGTATTTGGGTTGGGTCGTAGGGTGGCGGCACAAACGGTCCTCTACCAGCCGGGCCAAAAGCTCTCACATCGCTGACCCGCTGCATCTTACGGCCGATTCCATGGGATGCTGCGGAAAAACTGGCTTAATATCTCATTCATATCTTATATGCTATAAACGAAATACAGGAAATTAGCAAGCAACTATTTAAAACACAGTGTTAATAGAAAATTTTACGAAAACAAAACAAGTTAGTCGTCGAATTCGATTACTCAACAAAACTTCGGAATGTAGAACTTGCGAATTCCCTTACTGTTAGGCAACTTACGTTGCCGGACACCTGCATTTGCATTGAAATTCATCTCAGACTGCACGTTGATAGCTAACAATGGATAATATTCAGAAATTATGCCAATTTCTACAGTTTTTTCAAAGAGATCTCCTCCAGTTACACATCACCACACAAACTTCAAACTGAGTTCAGTGGACGATGCAATGACAGTTTCTGGACCAATGTCGTTTGTGTTCTTACCTTTTGAGCATATCCGTTCACGCCAGTTTAAAACTGCTGTATATTAATTAAGCAGTCGATATTGCAGGCCGCTCCATTCGATCGTTTGTCAAAAACAGTTGATAGAATACACCCGGGTTGGTAGGGGACACCGAAGATGGTTTTGAGAAATGTGGCGACAAATCTTCTAAATCATACAAAAAGTACAATTCTTGGGCCAAATCGTCAACTATATTTAACTCCAAAATGCTTGAAAGTCGAAGACAGGAGGGAAATGTTGGCCTCCCTTCCAGCGAAAGATGAAGGTACTGCCGGTGAGAGATCCGTGGACATCGACTCCTTAATTAAAACGTAACAAATAAAGTTAACGTATTAGCTACGTTTTTGATAATTATGTCTTTAGGAAACACCAATATTTCCCAGATGCGAACACTCCTACGCAACTCTTCTACGGTATGCCATTCAATGAAATACCAGTCTGCAATATTAAGGTATCCCCCAACAACACAATTATATCAATAGCAGACGCCAAAGGTAGTATTTTTATCATATTTACTAGAATGCATTCAGACACTTCCCTTTTCTTGTAGGTGTACCACGTCTCCTTCGCAGTTGCGGTATGGAGGGCTTTAAAAATACTAGAAAAGGAACGAACATAGCAGCACAGGCTACGGCTATCAGCATAAGTGCGGTAAGTTATAGAAAAGTATGCAGAAAAGTTAGTTAGTAGAAAGTAGTGAGCCATTTATTTGCAGAAAGCTCTTGAATTTGGCTGGAAAACTGTTAGGGTTGCGGTAAGGGGACTTGGACCTGGCAGAATGGTAGCTTGCTCTGTTTCTGCATAACTCTTGGCAATAAGAATTTTTATTTTTTAGTCAGCAATTAAGGGCTTGCAAATGGGTGGATTAAACATTGTATCCATTACAGACACGACGCCTGTGTCATGGAGACCTCCGAGACCACGGAAGCAGAAAAAACTTTAATATGAATACTACAAACTATAAATAATAAAATAGTGGAGCTCAATTTTTTTGAATTTATTTTCGTTTGTGATTCCTGAAGAAAACAAAACCTAATTTCCTAATTCTTATTATATTTGTACTATGTTTTGTATCTATCGAATATTCGATTACAGATTTTCTCACTGCGTGTGCCAAAGATGGTACACGGCAAGAAAAGGCATAAAGGCAGTCGATTTTCTGAATATGTAATGCCGCAGAAATTCTTTTAATGACAAACGATCTAATGTTCTGCAGAATGTGTACCCTTCATAAACGATTGCTCTCAATTGCTGACAAAAGTGCTATTGGATGTGTTCCGAAAACGGTACATGGAGAGCAGAACACACATCTAAAAGCATTAAAAGCTCTTTTATTTTAAATTGAACAAAGTAATTGTCCAAGAAATTGAAGATTTTTACGTTATATAAACAACAACAATGCAGAATTTCTTTTGATAAATTAATATTTTATTTTGATAATTTTAATTAACATAAAAAAGGTCTAGTAATAACAGTCTTCATATTAGTCCACTGATGTCATCAATTTCTCACTTCAACCAGATCAAAATTTTACATTTATAAAACAAGTGGTGATGAAATGAATTCTCCAAATGATTAGAAATAGCATTTAAAGAATGTTGTTTCTGTTGCCAATACAAAATAAAGATACGATACAGAAAACGAATATTGATAAGAAAACATGCATTTATATATTTTGCTTAGATTTTTCTATAAATATGTTTGGCGGGTTGATTACGTTAGCTGCTATATGATTTTTTTTCTGAAAGTGCTAGAATTTTGTTTATAAGAAAATTATATAACATTGATTTGCTCGGGGCTTTTGCAGAGTAAAATTAAATTTTAGTTAAAAAACAAATCATTTGTGCTGATGATTTTAAAAGTGGTGTAAGTCCATTTAAAGGCAATAATTCCAATTGTCATAATTTCTTGATATAGCTTACGACTCAAAATTACTTCATATACTTTTAAACTCTATATAAATTATATGCCACTTTACAAAAACTTTGAAAAACCTATGCAAGTTCAAGTTTTAATGAATAAAATCGATGCATTAACTTTCAGTGAATTGTTTTGTAAATAACAATAATCACGGGGTTGAGTTAAATATTACATGATATTATATGAGTCATGTTGAGCTCTTTGCAGTCGTTCAGTTCTATAGCTCCCTATTATTTTGAATAATTTATTAAATTAATTAACTAACTATTAAGGACAAAGTACTTCATTTAAATACAATTTAGGAATATCGAGTGCGACCACCCTGTGAATGAAATTTTTGCCGACAAACGAGTCAACAATTTCAATGTTATAGTTTTACAACAAATTTAGAATAGTTTTGAAAAATGTTTAGATATTATTTTTTATAAATAATGTTATACAAAAACGAAATACCTGGATCAGACAATATTAAAAGATTGTGAGTGAATTTAGAATTCATTCATTGATTTCAATATCTCTTTTTACTGGCCATTTTATTTTCATTTATCTAATATGCATTTAAAATTACTAGCACACATTGTAAATAAATTTAGGCTATATTTACCTGCGTTGGATTGTTTCGAGACTTGTTATATTTAATTTGACCGATAACGCCTCTCCAATTGCTTAAGCACACGGTTTCTGTTAACCCGTGTTAAGCAATCCGTAAACATACATCAGGTAATCATTAGTATTTCTAAATAAGAAAGAAAAGTTCTTTCGCCCTGACGAATAAAATTTGATTTATTTTAATTATATTAGCATAAGACGGTATACTGAACGCACTCCGGTACAACGTACGGTGGTTCTTATCCTAGGACGTATCACTTTCTGCACGTTTATAATTGTTATCTTGTTTTTATTCAAAAGCTAAATAAATTCAAAGTGAACCGATTAAACTTTTACAACAATTTAAAACATTTTATTTTTATAACATCTATTACGGAAATAATGATAACATTTCTCTTTCGTGTTTACAAACTTCTAGATACAAGGTCTAAGTTTAAATTCTATCAAAGCGTGATTGAGCACTATCTAAAGAAAAAGGAGACATTTTAAAGACAACAGAAATAAAAATCTCATATTAAATAAAAATGTGCTTATCACAGGCGTTTATCTGTTAATTCCCGCCAAAGCGGACGAACACGCGCCAAGACTTTACGACTTTGAAAAGAAAATACTTCAACGACTTCCTTGTTGAGCTGCTTGTTGATTACCTTACCACTATCAAATCAGCTCTTAATCTTGGACTTAACTTTTTAATTGCAGTCCGTTACACTGCAGATTTCAGATTGCTTTTGTTTGAGGAGCTAACAGTAATGTTTACTATACGATCCTTAAACTTGCCCTTAACCCAATTTAAAATGAGCTGTTTCACTATGACATTGTAGGCAGTGTACTAAAACTTTAAAAAAAATTATAATTACCTTTTTATATTGCATCATTAATTATACATAAAATGAATAAACAATTTACAGTCGATGAAGATCTTTCAAACTTTTAGGCTTAATGTATTTCCAAGATATTTAATAATAAATATGGAATGAAAAACGACTACCATTTGGGATCTTGAAACTATCACCTACTTAAAGCTATTGACATATTTCGGCAATAATCAATTATGGATTTTCCAATGTAAACAATTTTACAGCGGCAATGTTTCGTATTTTGAATGCTCCTACCAGAACTTTCTAGAGTTTGTTCATTGTTTTTTAAATTGGCACTTGAATGTTTTCCCGTATCTTTTCTAAAATTTATTCCTAATTTACAGTCCTGTTTTAATATATGAAATCGTTCGCCAAAATTTAAAATTGATATATTTGAAAGAGAGCGACAAAGATTTGCTAATTTTTCTTTACAACGAAACTTTTTACATTGGCCACAGTCGCTATTTCCCTCCCTCGAAGGACCCAAGTACTGTACATTCTGTGATGGATTCGATGTGTTCCGCCCAAGAGAATTTCCAATATTTTGTTTAAACTGACAGCTACTACTGTCTTGGAAACTCTTGTTAGGATCATTAATAACACTTTCAATGCAATCCATGAAACTGGGAGCACACGCTGGTTGATAAATAACCGCTGATGCATGCCCTGATCTTCCAGATGTTAAGGGTGTACCTTCTTGCCACTGATTTGTTTTAGGATCGTATACCTCTACAATAGATAAGAAGTTAGTACCATCAAATCCCCCCATGGCATACAATTTTCCGTCTAAGGCCGTTAGAGATAAGGCACTTCTGGCTATTTTTATAGGCGCAACCATTTCCCAGACGTGATTCTCTGTATCGAATCTTTCCACAGAAGCCAGCTGTCGAGTTCCGTCGAATCCGCCTACAACGTATATGTACTGATTGATGGCAGCAACACCTGCGTATCAGAAGTCAGTATATCGAATGGAAATTACATCGAGGCTCTTCACCTGCTCCACTACGTCCTATTAGCATAGGAGGAATAATGGTCCATTCATTATTTTCCGGATGATAGCATTCAACAGAGGCGAGCCTTTCCACCCCATTGAAGCCACCGATGGCATACAATAACCGATTTACAACAGCAACTCCTACACCTAACCGTTTTGAATGCATTGGTTGGACGAGAGTCCACCGATCTTGTTCTGGGTCATAACTAAAATTGGATTCATAAATGGCTACATTTGGGAGAAGCCAGAAAAAACGAACTATTCAACTGAGTTGTGATACTCAGACCCCGCTGATCCTCCAACTGCATACAATAGTTCATCCATAACTGCCACACCTACTCGATGTCTGGGAACCGACATTGGTGCGCAAGGTCTCCATTGCTCTGTTACGGCATTATACCTTAAAATTGGGTTTAAAATTACTTCACATTGATATCATATATAAACAAATTACCTGTCGACCCAATCCGAATCATACGATGAGCCAATAGAATTGTTTCGCCCGCCGACAGCATAAAATGTCCCTTTTAAAAAAGCAGCACCCAATCCTGACCGAGGTATTCTTAGTCTGGGTAACGCTGTCCACGTTTTATCATCAACATTATAAGCTTCTAGAACGTCTAGAGATTGTCTAAAAAAGCCCCCTGCCACAAAAATCATCCTAGTCGTATTTGGCGTTCTCTCTTTAACAACAGGCCTTTTGTGCAACGTTAAATCTGTGAATATCCTCGCTAAATATTCCTTACAGGCAGGCACTTTCGCCAAGACTGCACAGTTGTTCATTTGCTCTTTTAAGAAGTTTGGGGTTAAAAACTGACATCGAACAGCCGACAAGATATTCTCCATTTTTGGAAAACGATTCTCCTCGTCGTACTTTACCCATTTCAACACAGCGTTATAGACTTCGCGCTCTTCTTGAACATTTAATTCATCCCTCCGAATAAGGGCTATTAGCTGGCAGGCTGATAACTGTAGGAATTCCTCTTCTTGGCAAATCTAAAAATTCAAATGATATTTTCTTCCTCTTTTACTGCAAATCAGAGAAATGCGGGCAACCTGTGTAAAGTGCCTCTCTATAAATTGGTTAGCCTTCTGTTGCAACGATATACAACCGTGCTGTTCTGCAAAGTTAGCTATCCCAATGGCGTTAGTGGGATCTAACTGCCGTTCTAGAAAATCACAGCACGCTTCTATCACATTAGGAACTTGGAACATTGTTGCGGCAGGCAATAGTTGGCAAACTGTAACTTCTGTTACCCGAATATGGCCTGTGTACATAAAGTAAATTATTCTTCCCATGGCTGTCGGGCAAACCTTTTGAGAAGCCCTTTGAATTTATTATTATCCCTCTAAGCAAATATAAATGAATCTTATTTGTGGAGACTTACCCCCTGCAATTTAACTCTAGACATTTCGCTCTCTTTCAGTCCACCTGTGAACATTGCTTTAAAATAAGGACTAGCCGCAGAAAGGACCACTTTGTGGGCATGGAAGAGTTCATGTTTTACTTCAAGCACAACGTCTGTTAGCATTTGGTGTGATCGCATCATGAACATCATCTTGAGCATTTCCTTTGCATAGTTGGACATACAGAAGGTCATGTCGTCATCTTTTGGATTAAGATCGTCATTCTGGGAGTATCTGCAGGCGTTCGACCCGAACGGTGAGTCGGTGTATTTGCACGATACGTCATCCGAAGCCATATAGGTGGTTTGTATTTTCTGAGGGAAAAAATTTAATAGTCGTGTGTTTAGAATAATCTTCCAATATATATATATTTATTTATTTATAAAAAGAAGTACTATGGAAAAAATATTTTAATACATTCTTAGCCCCTTTAGGTATGCAAGATATAGACCAATTTTATTGAAAAGAATTAACGAAATATCCGTTTTTAATTAGAAGAACCAATGAATAAATTTTAATGTTGTTTTCGCTTTTACCTAGCAGGTCTACTTTCTCGAGGGTTTTCATGCATGAATCATTGAGATACGATAAAAGGGACAAATCACTTTGTGGTTTAAGATATGGTGTGTATATTTGTTTTATTTCCTTTGTTTAAGTTGTTAAGTTTGCTTATTTTATCTGCTCATTTTTTTTTATTATTCATTTGTTAACAATTAATCGGTTAGTAAACAATAATATTTTGAGTAAATAAGTTTTAATATTTTTTAAGGCCCATTATGTCTGATTTTTATTTTGAAAATCATGAATTCTAAAAATTCGTCTTTTAAAGAGGTTTTTTCTTCAACTGCTGTTCTCTATTCATGTTCGAATAGAGATCGAATTTTAAAAAACAACAAAAGGCGGGTTTCTTCATTTATAATAAACACTCTTCAATCCAAATATGGTGCTTCTAGCACCAATGGAGCTTGAGATATAGGTACTCAGCATTGTACTAGCAAAATTTCTCGTATCTAATTCAACAGTTTGACCTGAAAGGTTGTAACAATTCTTTAAATAAAAATCAATTGTCCTTTAAATTATATTGTCTCGGATAGGTTTACTTTCTATAGATTTGCAATTAAAATGTTGTCCACATATTCTCAAATTTTCAGTAGTTCAGAAATTACAAAATAAAAAACATTTGATTTATTCCTCCTCCTCCACACAACATGAGACGCCTTAAACTAATTATAAAATATGAAAATAAATGTTTAAAGTATCAAAGATTCAATTTATTTCCAATAATTTCAAGTAAAACACTATTAATGTAAACAAATTGTAAATTAAATATAAATGCTGCCTTTAGCAAACTGATTTTATTCTAATTTGATAATGTGGAAAAAAAAACTCAATGAAGGAGAAAAACACAAAAAATACAATTCAACGCGAACTAAACATCACGCGTCTGATTTTTATTTTTCTTAATTCTAACGAAAAAAAGCGTCTTTAATGCTATTACGTAGTAAATGCATGATAGGGCATTTCTCACACATTTTACGATCTGCTGTAAAATGAATAAAGACAATTTTAAGTTATAGTTTTATTTAAAATTTTAAGAGATTTTGAATACCATAATTTGCAAAAATTACAAGTGTACAGGTCAAGAGGATGTAGGAAAATGTGCTTTTCAAAAGATTTGCAATGAAATCAAAACAAGATATCATAAATTTCATCATGTTAAGTTAGAAGATAACGATTTAATGATTGTGGAAAGCAAAAAATTTGCTTCTTTCTTTGCGATCATATTGATCGAATCATATCTACGGTTATTGGTAAACAAAATAAAAATCCGTTTAATATGCTTAAAACCTTTCCAAATGGGTACAAAGTACATTTCTTCCGAATGGGCTTCAATGTAAGTTTTAATATTTTCCTTTTTAAATGCTTAATCATGCTCACTAACTAGACAAGTTTGTTTACAAAAAGGGAGGCAATTTTACTACGAATCTCTGGGGAAGGTATTTAAAAAAAATTTCGTTCCTTCGACTCCAGCTATTTTATTTTTCCATTAGAAGCACTTGCCTTCCGTTCTGTTGGGATAAAAGCTTCAGCGAATAAAGGAATTAGGAGAAGAGGGCGAGGCAGACCAGAGAGAGTGATGCCCTAATAATAAACAGTGCAAACTCACTTCCGCAAAAACAAGAAACGGCTTTTATGACGAAACGTAGAAGCTCTAGCGCTTTTTCAAAACTTCTAATGACTTAGGTACGCGTTAGTATTTCCCGTGCACCAGGCAGTTATTTATTAAAATGACCGAAAAAGGGTCCTTGATTTGATAACCCCGTTGTGTAAAAACCAACACGTAGATGGGAATTTTTGAATGTGTCATTTGATTTTAGAGAAATCAGAAATCGATGAACACGATCGTCCACGCCTCTGACTACAGTAATGCGATCCGCACGATCATAGTCCGATGGTGATCACTTGTGTGGGTCAATTGCTGTCGCGAGATTACGACGAGAATCAGGCCAGTGTATCGAAACTGCTGCATTTATTGCCGCTTTAAAATGAAAATGAAGCAAACCGCATAAGCATCGTTACCTGGTCTTTCCCAAAGCAGATGCTTTTTCTTTTTTTAAAAAAAAAACGTATTGGGTCACTTTCACACCGGGTCTTTTTGAATGTGCCCTGTCCCTTCGGAACTCGTTGGAGTATCAGAGACGCGAAATTCTAGTAGGTTGATTTAGTAACTCCCTAACTAAGTCAGTTCGCACATTAACTGTACAATGTGTGGCAATTACTGGTCGCAAATGAGAAGTCAATTGCTTCGTTCGCTAGATGTGTACACCGGTTCTTCAAGTTTTATCTCTCATTAACAAGCGCGACGAAAACGTCAACTCATCGTGATTAGCAATCTCGCGGTCCTCCCGTTCCCCAAGCACACGCGTGATATTTGGGAACTTTCCAAACTCTCCGGCGAGCCCTGGTCCTTGGTCGATGTAGGCGGCGACTAGCCAAGCTTTCATTTTAGCCATATTGCTATTTGATTCTATTTAAACGCATCTGCATTCCTTATCACTTCGATGTAAAGTGTGATCCACGTTTCGCTCGACTCCAATCGCACTATTTGCTGACGATTTTTCTTCACTAGACGAACGGAAAACAGGGCAACCAAGCACTTTTATTTTCTGTGAGCACATCCCCACTTCTCGTTGCACTTATAATTGCATCGTGTCGAGAAAACTTCAAAAGGAAGTAATAAAGACACGCCTGAACGGCAACCCCTGTGTTGGATCCTGGATATTGCAACCGCACTACAGGATAGAGACAAACATTCCCAAAATCTAAATAGACAGTGGGAAAAGCTGAGCGAAATGCAAATTGGCCTTGCAATTTTCACCTTGCACTTACCGACGGTGTGATAGAGAAGCAAACTCAACACTAAAAATATAAACAAAACAAAGTCCCTTTCAATACAGATGTCGCGTCGGGCGGCGGTTCATATTTGACAGTGAAGAAGGCCTAGCAACGGATTCTCTAGCGAACGGTTGGTAATTCTTTCCAGCGCTCAGGGGCACTTTATCCGGTAGATGACGCTGAACGATGAAAAAATCCGTTGACTGTTTCAATTTCCTGTTTGTGGAATTTTTGTATTGTTGAAAATCTTTTAAAGGTTGTTAACTGTCATATCTTTAATAACTTAGTGTTACGTAGAAATTAATCAGCCTGTAAGAGTGTGTATTGAATTATTTGCTTTTACTAGGACACAGTTCTTAGAATTAATAGCGAAATAACGTATTGAAAAATGTTTAAAGTATTAAACTATTATAAAAGTATTGTCCTTTATTGTCTTTGTTGTATTAAATTTAGGAGAACGAGGAACAACAATTTTTTAGGGTGAATCTTTATTTACTAATTTTGGATTGTTCATATTCAGATAAGTTTCATCTAGTCTGAAATGTTTTTATGCCAAAATAAATAACTGAACAAAGTTTTCTCTTAACATTTATTTGATTGCTGTCCGCAATTGATGTTTTGTTTTTTGTATATTTCAACGATATTATAACAAACTCTTTGCGACTAATAAGCGTAACATACCTATGTTCTTATTGCATCTTTTCGCAGGGATATACGCAGTACATACTACAGATTAATTGTTAATGAAACTGATACTTTTTTTAAAATGAATTAAACAAAAAATTAAACTACGAACATCAGTAGCACTTTAGTTATACTGATTAATAATTTTATATTATTGTTTTTATAATAATGCACAAAACTCCAAATTCAAGGTAGTAGTAATTGAAAAAATATAAAAAAGTATTTTCTCATGTGGCACATTAAAAACAAAATCGTTATTTTATATTTAAAAAACAAAATAATTTATTCTGTACAATCATTGAATGAGAGAATCAAAAGTTTTGCAGTGCTCCCAAAACGAACTAAATATCAAATTGAAAATAACTAGAGCCTTTTCAAGGTTTCAGAAATCGATGTTAGTTTGTTTGGCTTCCCGCTCGAAGGGCCCTAATGGCATTATATAAAATTGCTGTTTTTCTTTTGCGTTGACGTACAGAAATCTATTTGGCGTCGTATCTTGTTTCTCGCTTAATTAGTAGACCAACATGTGTTTTTAAGGTAGGAAAAACAAATTCGAAAATCAGGACGGACAAGCGGATACCAGCTGGCCATCCGTGCTGGAAGTGTTCGTTTTCCTTCTCGGTTTCGTTAACATGGAAAGAGCCGCAAAATATCGTTCTGCAATTTACAAAATCTTCACTCGATAGCGCCGTTCTCTGCCTTAAAAGGTTAAGAACGATTTAATTTTTTTCATTACACCCCCTTTTAAATGGATAATAAAAGCATAGCTGAAGTACAAATTCTGAAGTCCATGAGTAAAAGTAAACCTCAATATTAATAATACGGATGGAATTTCAAAGGTCTGCATATTATACCTTTGATGGGGCAACGATGTGAATGATATATTAAAAATAAACGTCAAGAAAACATTATTATCTTTATATCTTGGTGGAATCTCACCCCCTGTTCCTCACTAATTTTCCCAAGACTTTCCAGTAATCCAAGTGTGATTTCAAAAAGTGAGCATCCTAATTTTCTAAAATTCCAGCATATTTTCCAGTAATTGGATATAATCGGGATTTTTCTTATTGCCAAGAAAATATTTAACTAAATTTCTAAAAGAAATTTATGGTTCTTTTTCTCTTCGTGCATTGTAGCTTCGAAGTCCTTATCTTTTAGTAAAGTTCGCATATCTGGACCTACAAAAACTCCTTTCTTCAGTTTTGTCTCCGATAGTGGTGAAACTTTTTGGCACAGAAGCACGATAGACATTTTTAACAAAGCTTCCTTCGTTGTTTTTTTACAGTGAATTCCCCACAGATATAACAAAAATTGCCAGGTGAATTTTTACAATTTCTTGAACTCGAAGCAAATTAATTTCTCACAGAAAAGAAATGATCTCGATTTTATAACATCAAATATTGAATGATATTTCTACTTATTTGACCTTTTATTAGATTCTGAGGTTAAATATCCTCAAATTAAGTAATTATTAATAGTAAAAATTTCTAACTTAATAAATTCGTGATTAAGTATTATTCACTAGCATATCTAAAAATCTTTAAGTAATGGAATTTTTTTATTATTTTTTCATTAATAATCAACCCGAAAGAGAAACCGTTTTACCCATGCAGACCCGGGTTATTTATGCTTTTCTGTAAAAGATTTAAGAATTAAATAAAACCAAATATTCTATCTAAAGAACCATTCACAATTTTAACATAAATGGTCCAAATATGGTTTATGTTACAGTCCTCAAAAATATTACTTATTTTCTAGACTATTACAAAAAGGCGTATGGGAATAATAAAAAATAGTATTATGTGTATTTATACACAGAGTTTGTCAACAATTATGAAAAATCAATATAGAAAAATGCAAATAAGTTACTTACAACTAGTGTAAAACTTTATTATTCAGCAATGTTCTATAATTGTGAAGACATTTCATTAAAAAGTGAGTGAATTACGTAATTGACAAATGGGAAATAGAGGAAAATTAATAAAATATATACCATTCGAGGACTCATACTTCCAAGTTGAAATTTTACTAAAACATTTTCAAAGTCATAATCGTTTTTATAACTCTACAGAATAGAAACTAGATAAAAGATAACATCATAAAAATGTAGATATATTATTTGTTGTATTTTCGCTATTTGATATCACTTTTAAACGTTTAAATTTAAAAAAAATTAATACAATCTCTATCTACATTAGTACGTGTGTCTGTAATTAAATCAGCTTTCCCCAATTCACTTGTATGCCTATCTTTAATCTTGCGGAAAAGTCCGCACACGTGTCCATCTACCTGATAAAATTAATTCACGAACGTTCGGATGCATTTCATATCACACCTGTGTTTGCTTAAAACCTCAAAATCGAATCTGGTTTAAGATTGATAACAAATGTACCAAAAGGATAGAAGGTACAACCTCCTTTCTATTGAAGGCCTGAAGATGGCACATTTGCAGGATGGTTCCCCTTTCGTTTTTGGTTTCTTTTAAAACGAACTCATGTTCTTTTTATTATTTATTTATAGGGGGAAATAGTGAGCTCTGTGGGTTTTCATCTTCGTCCATTGTACTAATTTCTGTTAAATTAATAAATGTTATTATTGTTTTAGTTCACTTTGCACTCAGGGTATTCATACGTCCGACGTACGAACGCATATTTCATTTTCATCAAATGTAATAATCTGCAAAATAATCTTGAAGAAAAGCTATATCTAACGAATAACATCCTGCTACTGGTGTTTCCTTATATTTTCCAGTTTTTGCAGATGATCTGCCAGCATGCATATGCACTTTTAAAGAAGATAGTAACCCCAATCTTGTTGCCAACAAAAATCTCTTAAACCACAAAGGGATCGCACGTGGAGCAAGGACTTATTTGCTCATTGCCGGTGCCGTAAAATAGATAACAATTAAGGATTAATTTCTGAAGAGGTTACTCCTCACACGTGCCATTCATATAATAATAGGCTTACTTGTGAAGAAGGTAATTCTATATTTCTGAAGATTACATCAATGGTTATTTTTTAAAAATTGGCCATTAAATGCGTTGTAATAAATTCTAATAATAGATAAGTTGATATTTTTTGAAATTTTAATAAGATATAGTCTTGTTTTTCAGATTGCTGACATAAAATGGAAACCCGATGGGCGAAATATTTGTCGGTGTCGTCTTTATATTCTCAGAAAATTATTTTGGTCCTGTCTTTATATTTTTAGAAAATTACTTTTATTAATTTAGAGTATATATTTACGACTAAATCTTGTCGGAATAAAAATTGATGTGATCAAAGAAGAGTTGTGTGGCTGAATTTGGCAAACATTTAAAATTTCAAAATAATGTTATGTTGAAAACAATTTTGTTAATCAATTTAGATACTGGGAAAAATGAAATGTTTTACGGCAGAATGACCCTATTATTAACTATTACTTTTCAGTTCTGTTTTTGTCAACTAAAGGGAGTAAAACAAAACAAAAAAAAAAATTCAAATTTGAAAATTTTCAAAAATTATCCAAAGTACACGATACACGTGTTTATTAAAATTTTCCATTATTTCTGCATCTACGAATGTGCTTCATTGTTCAAAAGTACAAGGATGTATGATATAGTGAAATGCGTATGTACTATAATTTTAAAATTACATTCCCAGTGTTTGAAAAACCCCAGTGTTTTTCAGAATCCCTTTAACACCTTTAACCCGTTGCGGTCACACCTCCCAATAAGAACGTAGTGGTCACACGAAAAATCTTTTACTGTTTATCAATTACCAGCAATTTCACCTCATAAAAATGTATGGACATATCAAGAGGCCTTCTTTACAAGATGCAATTGCTTGCTTATCTAAAATTAACGTTCTACTTGAAAAAAAAAAATTAAAAAAATTTCTCTTGAAAAAGCCGGTGACAGCAACGGGTTAAGATTAATGACTCAAATAAGGTCCATATACATATAAAGGTTTCCTAATCTTTGAAAATCCAACAGATTTAATAGACTTTTTTATATATTGCAATTCAGAAATGCGTAAATTTAAATAAATAAACAATGTTTCAGGGCTACTTTTTTATATCAGTTAAATAAATAAAACAATGTTCACGTATCCCGTAACATAGACTAGATTGTGTATTCATATTTGCTAATGTCCTCCAAATATTGTTGTTTCTTGAACGATGTTTTGTATGCTTATTACCTTCGTTTATGTTTACATACAGGAGAGTACCTGTCCGTCACTGGTAATTTGCATTATTTTTAAATTGAGCAAGATGAGGAAAAAATGGCAACTAGGCTTTTTTTTAAGCCAATGACAGAAATGATTAATGCGAATGAGGATCCTCACATGTACTCTTAATGAATCACCCTAAAGTGAAGTCATCAGCAGATTATCGATTTTCGAATTCGAGCTAGGACTACCACTTTAGATCCGTCCCATCCCTTTCCCGTCGCGTCGTCTGAGACCACTGGAGCCGAGTTGTGCAGAAAAGGGGCGCACTGTTCCACTGTCTCATGTCCCATTACACACAATCAAAAGCAACCGGCTCCAACTTGCGTCAGTATGCAGCGACACTTATGCACACTTCGTCGAGGGATTTAAAAATGGCTTCCAGTGGCCAATCCCCGTCGCATATCCAGAACAGCACCGCCTCCTGACAATCCAGCGGGGAACCGGCGACAGGCAGACACCCCATGCCCACACACACTGCCAGCGCCGGGAACAGTGCAACGCCCTCCTCTTTCTTGCGTTTCCTCAGTAGGTTTCGAGAATCGCTCCGTGAGCACACACAGGCCTCCTCACCTGAGTTCTTGTCCGACGATCAAATTAGCCCACCGAAATATTTTCTAATATTTCCCATAAATCACAGCGCGCTTTTTTCGTCAGTGAATTGAAATGGATTATTCAACAACTGCGCGAATTACCTGGCGAAAGTGAAGTCTCAAGCCGCGGCAATCGGCGACTTAAATGCCCGTTTAGTAACCGGCGCCGAATCCCAGGCTAATAGTGCAGGTCTAATTAAGATTTGTGAAATCCGAGTGAACCAGTGTTAATCTGTGTCGAGATAAAAAATTTTGAAAATCAGTGAAGTAGACGGTTGTTCAAAATGATCACGCTTCCGGAGGATAATGGATTTAACTAGCACGTCCATGGTTCCAAAATGTAAGAGGATTGCAACGTACGTCAGCGATTGATATTTGTATTTTGAAATTAGAAAAGTGAGAATCCAGTCCTTGTCCATTGGGATCTGAATTCGAAATGGATTCATGTATTTAATAATACTTTGCGTCATGGATTAACTAAACATCTATTTTTATTATTATTTTATTTTGAAGCTATTGAATAAAAATTGTTAAGTTTGATCCACATATTTCTCTTTTAAAAATAAAATCCCAATTTCAGTTACACATTTATTTTCTTTGTTTATGATTCGTTTTGAAAAATTGTCTATTATTATCAAGTTTACAAATACAAAATTAAAAAATAAGAAATGAAAGAAACATCTTCGCCATTTTTCTAAATACTTAAAAACGGTAATATCTGCATTGAAAAGTACTACTAAAAATCAAATTAATTTCTATTCCTTAATTCTGTGTCTTGCTGAGAGTATTCAGTACTTGATTTAGAAAACATGTAAAAGACCAGGAAATATTTTTGTCTTGTTTTTTATACTGTAGGGTGTAAATCTCTAGTTAAGTCCTTTATTAGTCTTTAGTCTTGTATAACTTTTTAAAACATTTCTAAAAACAACAAAAAAAAATTTATCATTTATCATTTTTTTTTCTGTCCGGTATATCCAGTATACAATTCGTTGCGGCAGTAAATCCTTAATGGCAGATGCAAATTTAAGTAACACATTCGTACTAATTGCAAACCAGACTTTGAAAATTTGTTCTAACTTTATAAATTTCGATGTCTTATATCTATCGCTTAAATGTACACATTTGTATCACCCCTAAAAATGGACTACTTGCAATTAAAACAATTCTCGATATTGACTAATAAGCTGTTACTTTACTAAATTTTATTAAATTATGTCCACTAGTTTTTTATTCGTGTAGAGAAAAGCGTTGTATGCAGCATGCATTGATTTCTATTCTATTTCTCGGGAAGCAATTTTCTTTAGCTAAATATTACACAAAACATTTATAAAGTAAGGATAGTTCGTATGTCAAGGTATTAAATTACCTTTCCAATGGTGAAAGTATTGTGAAAATCGGTCCGGTACTTTCGGAGATTACACTCTAAAAACATCCAAACATTCAAACAAAGTTTATTTCTCAAAATATTTTCTATCAAGGTCGGTTCACTTGCTTCTCATTTTATGTAAATTTCTTCCCACCGAGTCAGATTTTTAATTTTGTGAATAGGAAGAAGTCAGACGGCTCCAAATCCAAAGCACAAGAAGGTTAAAGTTCTAATTCGTACCTTAACAAATGCAATTCGGCTAGTTCCGCCCGAAATTATTTTATTATCACTTAATTCCTTTTATAAAATTTTGAGTTTGAATTTAAAAACTGATATCTCGCAATATTAATTTCAATGCTATACGAAGGCCAACATATTTTGTTTCCGTACCTCGGAAAAAAAGGAATCCATATAGAATCATTCACTCGTCCGTTAGTCTATGAATTTGTTTATACTAGACAAAATACCTGAGCTGTGCATAGTCCAATAGTCAGAATTAAAAAAAATATATATTTCTTTCTTAATTTCAGCGGGCTGAAGTCTATTACCAATAACAAAATTAATTATGTGGACTATTATTTTGAAGAACTATTCTTAATCATATTTGTTATATATTGGATATGTTATTGAACGTTTATGGAAAATTTAATTTCCCTTCTATTGTCAAAACTCTAAGATTTCCCAAGAAACTAATACACCGTGAAAACTGTCTAACTGAGGTGGATGTTTACAGTCCAATTTAAAGAGGTTTCCATCTTACAAGAGTATTCAAAATAGAAGTTTTCACTGCATTAGAAACAAATGTACATTTTTTGCGAAGTCTAAAGAAACTTAGAAAGGAGATAAATTTGAAAGTACAAGAAATATGTCGTTTGTATGTAGTCATGATCTGAACATGGAAATAATGCTTTTCAGTGTTATTATTCACTTTTTAGTTTAAAGAAGACTTTTGCAGTGGATGATAGAGATTTTTTAATTGGCAAAGTGGTCAATCAAGTGTTGTCTACCACAAGAGCAACAAACCACAAAAAGAATAACGTTGACTAAAACAATCAGCAAGCCAGTTTAAAATGGAGTTTATCGAAGAATATAGTATAATCAAACCATTAAAGGTACATACAGTTAAAATGGAATATTTAGAAAGAAAGTGTTAGAAAGTGTTAGTCGAATCCTCTAATTGAAATCCTTACTATTTTTGGTCAGTGCTATTTTCTATTGGTTTCTAACAAATAAAAAGCTACTTTTTTAGAACAGTACATAAAAGGGTTTTTCGTTTATTTTACACCTTCAATGAATAATTGTTCATACTTGCAACTAACAACTAATTTGTATTTTTATTTAAAGATACTCATTGTTTCGACTGTTTCGCACTTGTATTTGTAGCGTAACTATAGATCTTTCGTTCATTGAAACTAAGAAAGGAGTTGATTAAAAAACTGTTTATAAATAAAGCTTTTCGTTTCAATATCCAAAAAAATTAATAATGGAAGGGAGTGAAGAAGGAAAGAGTTTACAAATTAACAATCTTCGGAATGTAATTTTTTTACATTTCCAAAATTTAATGCTTTGATTGAACATTCGAATTCGAGACTGTATATTTCACATAAGATATTACAAAATGTGCTTGTTGCGGTCTTAGATGCTAGTGCTCATCGTGTTTTAAATTTTGGTAACGATGTTGCACTTCCTCCATCTTTTTTTAAGTTTCCTTTTAAAACAGCCTAATATTTTTTAATAGGATGAAGATTTAGGGCATTCAGAGGATTATTATTTCCCTTTTTGATGAAATCAACCCTATGTCGTTACAACCAATTTACCGTCTGTGTGGCATAACGGCTTGTATCAAGATCTGGCCAAATTTGATGCTTTTTAATCATAGGCAATAGCCTTCTCCTCAAACACTCCTGCTTTAAAAGTACCGAAGGTGAAAAATTGTGAAAATTTGATACCACATTTGCAAATAGCCTATCATATCATAATTTTTTTTCCAAATTTCTCCACTCCATTGTTTATATATTATCCATAGGACCTTTCGAACAACCTGACTTTGGACACTTCACTCTTCCTTAAACAGTTTGATGTAGCGTTGAATAGTCCTAACGGAAATTTTAAATTGCTTCTGCTGGTTTCGAAAGTGAAACTTATTGATTTTCTTGTCATTTTGGACCGGTTTTTTCTCGTATTAAAATTTTCAAGTTGTCCTAAGTATCTATACAAGTTTTCAGAAAAATATACACTCAATTTCGGTTTATTCCATTATGAGCGGTACGTTCCGAGAACCCGAAAAGGCGCAACAATATTTTTCGTAACAGGCCCTAGTACTAAAAGTATTCTATTTATGGAAAAGGGAAATGTAAAAACCATAGCCAAAAGTTTATTTTTCAAACTCAGAGCACTTATAAGTTTAACATTACTTTTTATTAAATTGTGTAATTGTTGAATCTATAAACCACACGAGTTCCCCTGGACAATATGATCTTGAACAACTAATTTATTTTCACATCAAGGTCTTTGCGGTTTTGGTGGTGATTCTCTTCTCATTATGCAATTTCCATGCGTTTACATGCAATTTTTGAACTTATTTTATATATTATTTGTTGCTATTTTTGAAATGAATATGATTTTTTTACGCGATTTTGACAGAATTTGGAATAATTGTGATGGCTTGTGATCTATTAAAAAATGACTAAATAGACCTTATTTCTGAAACTGTCGGAAAGCCCCCATGGGGTTTTAGCCGTTTTTAGATTCATCAATGAAATTTTTATAAAAGGTCCATTTTTCTAAAGGCCCATTCGTAGTTATATGTTGTTAAAATGAAATGTACGAATGTTTTAAATAGAAATATGTACTTATTTACTTATTAATGAGTTTGGTTTCCGAACAATATTTCTAATTTTATATATAAGAAAACCTTTAAGATTAAAAATACTCGTATGATAAAGTTGTGTTACAAATATCTGCAAAAATGTGTACTTATGTACTGATTTCTTAATCTTCCTCTATCACACATTCCCAACCGACGGGACGTGCCTACGTATGTGGCACTTTGAGCCCAGAAATCTGATTATCCTACTGTGGTCAGTCATCCTCGCTCACCTGTGATAGATTTTTTAGTGATTGTTTTTATCAAGGTTACACCGGTCGTTAGCTTAGCTCTTGTGTGTAGTAAGCTGGCAAATTTTTTCAAACAATGGCTATCTTAGGGCAATTTTTTTATCTATTCTTCTTTACTTTGATGTATAATCTTAAGGACTCCCATGAAATTTAATATGTAGGTAGGTTAAGGTATGTTAATTAATATAAAACTCCGTAGTGGTAGGATGAGCCTCAGTTAAATTTGCAAATAATTTAAGTAAAAACATAAAAATGAAAAAAGTGTACATTAAACTATGATACAATATACACTTTTGTTATATACAGAATTTGATAAAAATTGCATTTATTAGAAAATTTTACATACAATAAGAAAGCTATTGGATTAAAAACTCAGACTTGCTTTAATACAGGACTTTGCTGTAAAGACTTGGACAGGTAACGATGTTCTAAATACTCATGGTAATAGACTTGTATTGTTTCTTCCTGAAGAATGCTAGTTTTGTTTTTAAAGAAGTTCAGATATACCAAGAAGCAATTGGAGCTTTCATTTATTTTAAAAATTGTCTGCAATTAGATATTCTTAGTAGGTCTTTTTGTTTTTAAATCGTAGGAAAACAAAACGAAAATATCTAGGTAATATTTATATGTACAAGACTTTAAATAGTCCAAAATTTCTGAAATGTTAAAATAGAAAAATTTGTTGAAAAAATAACATATTTTTATAAAAGTAAAAAGTTAAGGTATAGACTTTAATTATGAAAGCATTGCCCTTATAGTTGAACGAGAATTTAATTTTGATAAAAGCATGAATCAGAAATTTTAAAACAAAATTACTTCGTTACAATTTCATAAGTTCAAACTAAAGGCATTTGCATATTTTATGATTGTATGCATATCTATAATATGAATAATTATCTCTTAATTAACTCTTTGAGCGACCATGTTCCGAAAAAACAATTCTGTTGCAAGAGTTATAAGTTAAAAGTTAGTAGTAGTAAATTAAAACGTAGGAACTCGTAACGTTTAGTGATTTTCTTTGTTAGGGATTACCAAAATCTGAAAATAAAGGTTTGTTCAAGTAACTTTCAAAACATAAAAAGAGGGTAGGTACCGTCGTCAGCACGTTATGGGCTTGCGGGTTGACCTCAGATAATTAGGCTTAATTCCTATCCAATGCTACAGAAACAACAAACGAAATCCACGATTCTTTTTTTCGCACCGTCTCGCACTTGCGAAAAAACCTCTATTATTATATGCGTAGATGCGGTTTTCAAACATATCCTTGTATGTAAGATTTAAGTCGAAAGGGCATATTTGTGCACTACGTAAAAATACTTTTTTTAATACCGACAAAGTATCGATCTTCAAATGCTGTCCATTGAGTTTTTATTCTTTTCTTCCAACGTTCGTTATTTTGAAATATAAAAAATAAATATAAACGTTCTTTAAATTGAAATATATACCAAAAATATTTGATTTTCATGAAAAAATAGTGTTACAAATTTTCTGGAATTATTTTATAATCTAATGTGTCGTACTTCAGTATTTCCGTTCAGTATTTACATACATCTCTTAAATACTACAGGTTATGCAAAAATAAAATTTAATCATGAGATAATACATACATATGGATTTAGTTAAAAAAATTGTACACTTTTATTAAATTGAAAAAAATATTATGTACAGTCCGTAATATAATCTTGCTAGCAAATACGTTAATAATATAAAAATGTGCGGCGATAAAAATCAATAAAGGAAGATGAAATCGATAGCACGCAGGTAGATATTTATAAATACTTCGTCTTCGAAAATGTCCGGGATATATTTTAATAAGTAATCCAAAAAAGTTAGCTTTTGATCAATACCACCTGCGAAAACATGTTTAAGTTGCGCTGTTAAAATATTATTATTTTACATTTATTTAATAAATCTTCGATAAGTTGAAAAACTCTATAATGCGAATTTTTATTCTATTAGTTGTAATTTCGCTACTTTTTAAGTAGATGCGACGAAAAGATAAACAATACTTAAAAACTAAGCCTCCTGTCCACAACCGCGTCGCCGGACCTTATACAGGTTTAGAAAAAACAAAATTTTTAAAAACTTAAATTTTATTATTTTCATGATGTCATTTTGAGCGAAGAGAAGGCCATAGATTTGATTCACCTTATGAGGGCACAGCTTAAAAAGGATTTTTTTTCAGCTACATTTTTCGTTTGAGTATAAATGTAAAAATTTATTAATTTAATATCTAAAACAAAATGTGGTGTAATATGCCTCTTTTGAAATTTTAACTATTTGAATTAATTTTCTTCCTTTCAGGAAAACTACAATACATCGAATATGGGAAGTGGCTGGCGCAAAAAATACTGCGCACACAAAGCGATCGCTAATTTTATGACGCCTTTTGCGAAATCGCATATATTAATTTAGGTGAGACAAATTTATGTACTTAATTTCAATATTTGCTTATTGTGGTTAAGAATCCATTTCTTAACATTTTAATTAAAGGGGTAAGCACCTCTAGAACAGCAGCAATTTTAATTTTAAAATTTTAAAATCTCATACCTGGAAAATACAGAGGACCCACATAAATACTGAAAATTAACAGCAATGCATTAAGTTAGGTTCATTCATATCAAGCATACTATTCTTTTTTTACTAAATTTTTACGGGTTTTATGCTTAACTTAAATTTAGCTTATTTGTAGTTTCAAAAAGTATTTTTGATTTTTGCTTCCTAATTTTTTTAAATACTTTCTTGAAATAATTGTTAAACATAGTGTGCATGGGGAAATTGCTGTGAAGCAGCCCATACAAGCATACATAAGTTATGCTACATCATCTTTACCTGGAGTAGTGTTAGTAGAGTAATTTTTGAAAAATAGGATATATCTCTTTGTTTTTAGGTAATCTAATTAGAGGTTAGACAGAGAAAATATGTTTGAATCTGTACAAAGTTTCGTTCCAATCGGAAGCTTCAGACGCTAGAGTCTGCGACAGCCATGCATAGACGATGAAAATATTTCCTTTTGTCCTCTCGTTACTCGAAAATAAATAAGAAAAAAAATGAAGCCTGCAAAAATAAGCGTCCTTGTACACTGCTTTCGTTTTGATTGGGGAACATATAAAATAATAAGAATTCAATTTATTTAATGTTAGAAGCCTCTTAAGTGAAACATAGAAGTATAATAACCAAAAAGCAGCTTAGTGCAAGGACTCTTCTAGAAGGAGTTAAGTATAAATTTATAAGTAAAAAAGATATTGGAACTTTTATATTAAATGGGCAGTCTGGCAAAAAATTTTCAATACAGTTCGATTGAAATACTTAGAACATTTCATTGGAGCATCGCTCATGAGAGATACTGTAGATGTCCTCGAATCGATGGTTTCCATGGCTACTTGGGAAGCTGCTAGGATTTGCACCTTTTCAGTACACCTTTCTGTGCGCAGGTCTCTGAAAGTAATATTGACCATAATTATGTTTTTGTATTCGCAGATTCGCTGGAATATCAAATAGGCGGAGCAATGTATATATCCTGCGAAACGCCTAGCAGTGGCACAGTGGAGCCCGAGACAGGGTACGTTCCGAATAATCCGTTATTCGGCGTACCACTGGATAGCCCACAGGTATGGTGTCCGGGACGAGGAGGTTATATCGAATACTTAGCAATTGCTTAAATATATTTTCATTCGCGAGATATCATAGCCATGTTTTTGCAGTCTTGCTCCGTGTCTTGTGTCGGCTGTTCTTCTTGTCAGGGCACATCATCTCTATCGATTTCAACAGTGAACGGATCGGATTTCGACTGCGGAAACTGTCTTGACCACAACGGTGTTCTCAGGTAACATTTTGAGCCTCCTTCCGTTTTAAATACGTGGGATTTCATGCATCACTTATACTGCGACTAATGAACTCGAAATTTCAGAAGGGAAATGATATTTTTTTTGTGGTGGTGTCAGTAAGTGAGTAATGTTATGTAAAATAATGTGAAAAAAGACGTTTCGGAATTTGTCCTCGAAACAGACTTTGTCACGGCATCAAACGTATGTCACTTTATTCGAAGGGGGTTCTTTTTCACACGAAAATAATCCTCAATTTCTCCTACGATAACGAAAACCTATTCCACTCATTCGGACTTGTTTTAAAACCGTTCTTTTTTATGTCCTATGTCCTTACAATTATATCATACACTGTGGCTCATATTTTCAAGTGTGAGGAGTCCTGTAATTTGTTTGTTAATTTAAGCAATATTTAGGAACATACTTAATTTTAATATAGAAATTGGAGTCCTTAAAGCTTTATATGCAATATACCAAAGCTTAAATGTTTTTTGTAATAAATTAATGAAAATAATAATAATTAAATAATAAATAATTGCTAAATTCTATAATAATTTTAGTGCTAAAACTAAACAAAATACGAGTACATAGAAGCTTCTAAATTGTCTAGCACAAACTTCGTAAGGAAGTTTTGTATTTGATAAAATATTTGTTAAAAAAGCCATTATCATAATATTTTTGAATTCTTATCACAATTTATACACTGATAAAACAGTTTTGCTATCATTGAAAAAATGTATTTGTAGATATTTCTTTCCCCCAAATAAAATTAGTAAAACTTTCCATGCTACTGTTAAATTAATGTTATTAACCAAATTGTTATTAACCCAACTTGTAGGTTTTTATTCTAAATTGATTTAATTGATTGAAATAAAATAATCTAAAAGAGATCACCGAATTTAAATTTAAAAACTTTATCAATGTATACTTCGGTTTTGTGTGAATATCAGACAATTTTGCTAGAAATTTCTTAGAAATTAGGAATAGCAAATAATTGGTTTTGATATTTCAAATTCAGTCAAAATTTTTAAAACAAATGCCTTTTTAAAAGCACTAATAGAAAATTATGAACAGAATTAATGTTTACACTTTTCTTAATTTTATCAGGGAAAGAATATAGTTGTACTTAAGAAAGCATTTTTTCATGGCTTATCAAGTCTACAAAAAGATATACAGAGTGATGTAGTATTAAATGAATAAACTTCATAAAAAATAAGTAAAATACATACCATAAGAATAAATAAATATATATACAAGCAAATACAACAAAATAAATTAAGAAAATAACTAGACAACAAACAAGTTAAAGCCATAAATAAATGAGATATGAATAAGTAATAATTTCTCAATTCAAGAAAGAAAAAAATAATAAAATTAATAAACACTAAAAAAAGAAGAGAAAAAATTGGAGAAGGAAGAATTGAAAACATAGAGAAAAAACTACAAGAAATAAAATTTAGAGTCAACTATTTGTATATTGCATATGCAGTACATTGTACCTTCGTAAAACTACCAGTTAAAGAAACCATGATGGCTTTAGTCACGAGGCTGGAAAATATCAATATTTTCTGAGTTTCTTACCGGGAAGACCGCTAGATGCGAAAAGTACGAAAGGACGAAAAAATTTGTAATACATAATTCTATCTAAAAAAATATTATAAAATCGAGACAATCATGTAGAATAAACATAACAGGGAAACGATACACAAAATTTATTTTCAGTTTAACACAAAACAACATTCATTCAGGACTAAGTAGTGGCTTTTGGAACTCCGAGGATATGAATACTGCCTTTGCAGGACTACCACCACTGGATATTGATCCACTTTCAAGTCTATTTCCTTTTACATCTTGTGGTGCTGCATATAAGTAAGTGGAATAAAATAAATAAAAATATGTGTTAGCTACAACAGATCATTTTTCAAGGTCTGAAAGGCCACCACACGATATGGCCGATGTCCTGCTCTCTTTGAAAAATGCTGTTTTAAAAGCAAGTCCAGAACCACCCCATAATCAAGGACAAAATTCTAGTTTTTCAGCCCCACAAGCATCCCTTTCATACACAGTCCATCCTCAGATGATTGTCTCGCCGAACCACCACCAGACGCAGCACTCGAGTACACCTTACAACTCTCAGCCGTACTACGACCCAAACTGCAACCAACATTCCTCCGCACCAATCTATCCAAGTATGAGCGTTAACGTGAGCATGAACATGACCATGCACAGCTACGGATCGGAGGGATCGGTGCCGGTGCAATGCTCCCAGGTAACAATTCAAAACTGGCTATGAGTTCTATGTATTATTACTGATATATTTAGTGGCCATCTCAAAACACCTCGTCGTCAGTAAACGTGCTGTACCCACCGCTTCTGAGTCCGTCTCACTATGCAACCAGTGCTACCTACTCCTTTACCGCCGACTTTCGTCCTCCCAACTGCCAGAACGCGAATTCAGAGTCGCCTAAACCAGCTCCAATGTCACCTCACCATCGGAATTGTTATTCTACAACAGGTGCTTCAGCTTCTCCGCCGAAAGCGAATCCTTCTATTTCCCAGGTAGTTCTAGTAATTTTCATTTATTTCTGCTTTTTCATGAAAGATTTTTTCAAAAGATGAAAGATGCTAAATCTTTCGGAATAGGTTACGAGGATGAAGACAGTTGCGATGGACTCAATGTTGAGTCCAAACCGAATTTATGTAGACTATGTGGTAAAACATATGCCAGACCTAGCACTCTTAAAACACATTTGAGGACGCATTCGGGAGAAAGGCCCTACAGGTACGAACGCGAATATTCTTTTTATACTATTAAATATACATATGGAAAAACTTAAGTTTATTTTATAGTAATGAAAGTCGCAGCTATGTTTAGACTATAAAATAATTGATTACGTGCAACTGCATTTCGCATGCGGAGAGTTCCATACAAATAACAAACGAAATAAATGGATCTATTATATATTAGTACACCTAAACTCTTTTTCACGCGAATATTTTTTATGCGGAGTTTCGTAAATTGGAATATGGAAAATAATTTTCTTTCACGCGATTTTAAAAAATTTTAAAAATATTATAGTAATACATGGAATCAGTGGCTAGATCGTTGTGCGCGAATTCTACTTACGCGTTTTTTTTTCAGAAATGTGTCTATAGCATAAAAACAGATTTAATTATACCAAAATTAAATTAACATGTGCAACAATTTAAAATCAAGAATGAGGCAAACATAGATTGAAATAAACCCCGAAAAGTCCACTTCCTCACCACTACTCGATGCAAACCAACGTAATAGCTTTTTCGTATGAATGATCTGAATCCTTTTCATAATTTACGTCTTCTGGCCTTTCTAAGAAATCTGTGATTTCGTTTGCTTTAATGAACTTCATAATATCGTTGCAGATTTGACGGTATAGAATTTTTGCAATTTATGTTCCCATAATGCGTAATTTAGATTTCTAAATGCATTCCTACATACGTTAAATAGTGTATGTACAGTGTTATACGAGATTTTCCGCAATTTCATTATCGTGTAAGAGCGAAACTCTATTGTAGATAGGAGGGTTACTGTATAATGAATATAAAATTTAATAGCATTAATATTTGCTGTTTTGGTTAGTATGTATATATTCCAACAAATTTTTTTTTCCCCTATTTCAGATGTCCGGATTGTAATAAAAGCTTTTCACAAGCAGCGAATTTAACGGCACATGTACGCACACATACAGGTCAAAAACCATTCAGATGTCCGATTTGTGATAGACGATTTTCACAAAGTTCTAGTGTGACGACACACATGCGTACACATTCTGGAGAAAGACCATACCGGTGCCGTGCCTGTCGAAAGGCCTTTTCCGATAGTTCGACACTGACGAAGCACTTGAGAATCCACAGTGGAGAGAAACCTTACCAGTGCAAACTTTGCCTCCTCAGGTGAATATTCCAAGATATTTGATTGATTGGTACACCAATTAACGTGTACGTATTTATAGATTTTCCCAATCGGGCAATTTAAACAGGCATATGCGAGTTCATGGAAATAACAACGCAGCAACGTGACAAAGCTATAAAAATGTTACAAATTATGCTGGGTTCAGCCCACCAGAATTTCTGTTACATAATCCCAGTAGACATTATAACGATGTATACAGAAGGAATTTCTGAATATCTATAGCAGGTGCAATGGTTTTATTAAGATTTGTCAGTTGTTAAGAATATCATTGTCATGTTCGAAGTGGTATGTCGACACCTACACAATAAAAATAAATATTCCGTATTAAAAAAAAAGAAATGAAATTGTATAAGTGACGCACATCAATAAGAAAATTGTATGCAGTGTAATTTTAGTTAAATTGAAATACGAACTAGATTCTGTACAGATATCTCACAATCCGGATACACAAGTGTTATGAATATCTGTTGAACTAAGTATATAAAAAATTTTCTATTTGGATATTAAACGAAAACTTGATTAGTTTTTTGTGGAGCAACGAAATTGAATAACCCTTAAATATGTACATCTAGGTACTAGCGAGAGGGTCTAAGAGCACCTCAATTCTTCATAAATACACTGATTAGAAGATTTTAGTTGTTCGCTGTTAGAATACTAAACACACTAATTTCTTCGATGAAGAAAGTAGATATATGTGCAAATAATTTACAGATTTAAAAAAAAAAACAAAAACAATTGCATTAGGATTAGCACAAACGCGCAAAATAAATTTCCTTGTTGCAGGCAATTGGTATATAGTATATTTTATTTCATTTGTAAACGTCACTAACACCGATGCTGGTTCAAACAGTTTATCCGAAATATTGGGAATTAGAACCGAATTAATGTGAAATAATTTAGATGACTATAAAATTAAAAATTAAAGTAAAACCCAACATAAAATGAAACTTGTAAATTAAATTCATGAAAATATCGTGTCTACAAAAATTTTATGTAGCCCAATTCAAAAACATTAATCTTTTTGTATTATATTAACATAATAATTGTTGTGAGTTCCTATTATCATGATCAGATTTACAGGAAAACAAATTGGGCATTCATGAAGCGTTAAGTCACAATTTCTTACTATATATATGTATGTAAAGTAATCTATTATTTATTAAAAATTGTATATTTTGATTGAAAAATCTAGTCATGTAAATACAAATATGAGAATTAGTGCATTTAAGGAGACCGGAGAGCCTGAGGACATGGAGGTTGCTTTAAGGAGTGCCACTATTTCTTAAAATCATTATTAAGATATTATCAAAACTTATAATGAATTTAATAAACCTAATAAAAGTAAAAAAGAGTAATAGACGATTTGTTTTCCTTAACACCTGTAATCGTTAATATTATAAATTTGTTAGTGGGTTGCTTGTGGTTGACCGTAGCTGAATAAAGATAATTAAAAGAGGTTGTGCTTCTCATGGAAAAAATCCAAATATAAGACTTTGTGTGAATTATAAAAAATGATTTTATAGAAAAAGTAAACTGAAAGTAGTGCTCTATATCTGTTTAAGTATCCAAAGTTACCTATAAAATTGAAATAAAATTAGATCTAGAGGAAATGGCTATTAAACCGTAATTATCCAAATTTGGCCATATTGTCTACGTTAGTTGCGGTAGTTCTGCAGTTTAAAAAAATTATATTTAATACTTTGTTTTCTTTCCGAGTAATAATTTAATTTCACATTTCTTTCATATATTTCAATTTAGCGCCTGTGGAAGAAATTACAGAGTTTAGAGTTAAGTTAACCTTTGAATCGCAGTTAGTGTAAACATCCAAAGTAACTTTTAATTTAAAATATTTCTAAATCATATTTTTGATGACTCTCAGGTCGGGGTTTGGGTTAAACTGAAAAAGTACACAGAAAATTGGATTTCTCAATGTGCTTTCAGCACTGGTATTCCAATATTCATAATCTCTGACTTCCCGAGTGCAAGTAAGCTGCAAACTAAAAAAGCTTTTCCCGTAAACTTAAGAAAAGACGACACTTAAAGCTCTAACCATTGGACCGCGGTAGGTGTCTTCGCCTGATTCATAAATCATCAGATAAATTATTTCTCCAAGGCAACAAAATGTAGGACCCCTCTTTCTCCTTTCACACAACCGATGAGAATAAAAAAGGTAGCATTGCGAATTGCATTTTAACAAAATAATAACGTACTATTTGTTCAAAACTTGAAGTATAAAGTAAAACGAATCGTCATTGAATTCCACCGTTAGGGATACACCGATATGGACAGTCAAATTATAAATGAATCAGGTGATTTAGTGCACGTCTTTTTTTTATGTAGCTTTGGCTTAAGCAGTGCCATTGAACCCACAATTAAACACTACGTACACAATGGACAATTTTTATTGTGAGATTATTTAATTGTGTAATGTGAATTAAATTGCTTTTTATTTTATTCTTCTGTAAATATAATTGTAGCACACGGCTCCAAGAAATATTTTTTTATTGAAGCGGAAGTTCGAAATTTTAAATGCTGTAAAATTGTATTATATTTTTGTCCCTCTTGAAAAACTTCCAATTTAACAAACGGGATTTCTTCATTTCAGCTACACTTATCCAAGCTAAAACAACATTCTCAGTTATTTTAACAATTTATCACATTGCTTGCCCCTAAATGCCAAGTATTCGCATGGCTCCACTAGTATTTAATATTTTTATTTAACCCTTTCGTTTGCAGTGATCTTGAATTATTTAAAAGATATTTTTTATACCTAAAAGAGGACAAATGCAAACATTTCTAAACTATAAAACAGGAATTCGTTCGGACTATTAAAATGTAGAAAATTTAAGAAATTTCAGAAATATTTAGTTATTCTTTTAAAGAGATTATTAAGCAAAAATTCTATTAAAACTAACATTTAAAACAGACAATATTTATATTTGAAGAAGAGTATTTCCAATGTTGTTTGAACATCTATTTACACAGAAATCTAAATTAAGGAAATAAAATTTTCTTGATTCGAGATTATCTCAAACACTGCATCTCAAAAGGAAACGATCTTATCTGACAAACAGACAATTTTAAAGATATTTAATAAAATTCATAAGAATAATAATTTAATATAGGCGTCTAGAGCTTTAAAACAAAACTTGTGTCTGGAGCATCGTTTAAAATAAAA
Organism: Proctacanthus coquilletti; assembly: GCA_001932985.1. Lineage (NCBI taxonomy): Eukaryota > Metazoa > Arthropoda > Insecta > Diptera > Asilidae > Proctacanthus > Proctacanthus coquilletti. The sequence continues at coordinate 527,922 of MNCL01000040.1, read as the reverse complement.
CAATGCACGCCACGTAAGTTATTACAAGGATTTAATTAAACAGATACAATAAAGAAAATGTTTTTTTGATTTACTATTTACAAATGCAGATAATCTCCGTATAACAGAGTTGTCAGGTTCCTAAAAATCCGTGTTATACTTGAGAAAATAGAGTTAGATTCAATAAATTTGCAAAAGCATACCATTATCTTTTTCTAATTAAGAGAAATATCTTTGCAAAAGAAATTTTCATCATAAGTATTACTATGTAATAAATAATGTTTTTTACCACACTACTAAGTATCATTAACCTACGGCGTTTTTGTTTTTGACGACTCTCTGAAATTTTTCTACTGGTAGGGTGATTTCTTTATCTCAATAAAAGTGTTAGAACTTCTAAAACAAAAACATTATACTGCTATTAACTAATTTAGCTTTTAACAAAGCCACAAATAGTTCCTAGAATTAAAAAATAAAATAAAAGGACAATTTCGTACGAAAGGACGAAGTTGGACAAAAATACAATAATAGACAAGATATAGTATATCAGAAAAAAATTCATCATTAATAGATCGTCTTTATCTTTGAATAATTGTAATGTGCGTAGGTAGGGAAAGTGTAGATTGCTGCTAATGCCATTCTTTTAGTATGTATTATTCTTATTTCTTAGCTTCAGATTATTCAGTGAGAACTGACCTATAGATCAGAAAACATCAGCTAAATTCTCACTTTTGGTTTTTATTTAGGTGATTTATCAAAAATGATGCAGTTTTTACAAAATGGGGGCGAGCCTAAGCCCCGAAATTCCAAAGACTCAACAATTTATGGTGGCATGATTGCAAGTTTGTAAATAATTTAAATTAAATTATTCAGATGTGTCTATCTGATAATAAAAACGTAAATAGTCGTGGAAAATTATCGCTATCAACGTAGACGTCATTTGATTGTAAGAAAAAAATATATTTTCATCAAAATAAAAAAAATAGACGAATTAAGTCTAGTATAATGCGGCTGTGCGTTACTTGCGATATCGAAATCGATTGAACTTTATCTCGTTTTTTTATTTGCTTTAAGTATGAGAAGGTAATTTAGATGGGAGCGATTGAGCCACATCCACGTGATATGCCCAATAGGAAGGAATATCTGTTTACTCTATTTACTAAGTGTGATAAATCCACGTATGACTGACTAGGGAATATCAAAACCAGAAATTTTCCAAACAAAACTTGAATGAGCAGACGATCATTGAACAAGTCGCTTTTTGAACGTTGAATTTTCTAGCCACTCACACATGCAGTGCAGATTAGCCTTCGCGGATCATTAGCCGAAAACTTATTAAATAAGCAATTCAATACAAGCGAGAGTCGTACGTAAGAAAGTGGCTGCGGCGCACTCAGCTGTTCTAATTATCGGAACTTGTGATAAGATCACATGCATCGTAATCTAAGAAAGAGCGCTCTGAGCAAAGACGTTGGCGTCCGGCGGGACTTCTGAGAGAAGGAGGTAAAGCTTTTTAATCAGGTGCTTAGCAATACTACACTACGGGCACGGAAATTCTGCTTTGAAAAATAGCTCGCCGATCGAACAGTCGCGCGTAATACTTTTATTCGGGTGGTATGGTTCTAAACAGGCATCCCAACTTATCCTAAATTTGTGAGCCCCCGGCCAGAGGCAGTATTGCTCTATAAGAAGTAGTTCTACAGGTACTAATAGCTAGATATAAGGACTTTACAAGAAACTGACTATCGGTGAAGGTATATCGTGCAATTGATTTATCGAAAATTACTTTTTTCCTTCTGGGTGTGATTGCATTAAGTGATCATGTGATGTCTGAAAGCACTCGACCGAAATCATTGTCAGAGACGTTACAGATAAAGTCTGACTTTATTTAATCATGAGTTGTGCGTATCGTTCGTGGCTCTGGTGTACTTGATGCTTGCTTAACTCATGTGACTCAAGAATTAAAGATCTTAAATGGAAAAATTGAAAAACAAACGGTCGCTTTAGGCTCAAGCGTTGTATGTAAAATTTTTCTACCTAATTGAATTGAATTACTCGTCACATAAATAAATAATAAGTTCTAGTGTGCTTGCAAATTATTTTAACATTATTTCCAGCACAGCACTTGCCACGAGCTGGAAAATTATACAAAACTGTAACGCGAAATTGATTTCACGCTATTTCCCTCATGCGACAAGTTTTCGTTAGTTTAGAAATCCAAGGCTGACGATCAGAGATTATTGTTTCTCGTCAAATGTTTATTTCTATTTTTAAAAGCAAAAGTGCTTTCATTTTTGTAGTCGTGTGTTCTTTTAGCATATGTCGAGCAAATATGTTAACACAAAAAACGGGAAGCCCAATAAATCAAATATAACTTAATTATGAAGGCCTATTCGAACACACGTTTCAAAACCTTGTGTGATCTCGGTCGGAATACTAATCAACAGGTTGTGGATGTAATTTCCATAGATTTTGGAGTGCAATACCCACCACCGGCACAACATTATCATGAATTATTATCTATCCAACACAGATATTCAAATTTTAATTGGTAAATCGCAGCATCTAAAAAAATACTTTACACATAGAATCGTTGTATCTTATTTTATTTTATTAAGTCTTCGAATTAGTTTGAACAACTTATCTCTAGATCTTTCAAGACAAATAATTTTATAGGCTACAAGCACCAGCAGGAAACGCACCCTTCAAGATTTTACTACTTTAACCAAATTATTGTATGTTGTGTGTTTGTTTACTACAAAGCAATGTGACTTTGTTTTTCATTATTTCTTACGTATTTCGAATACTTTTCATACTTGTGTTAATTGTTAAATGACAAGTAAGGTCACAAAGTGTAACCTCGTAATGTCCAAATGAGATTTATTTAATTTAATCTACTTTAAACAACTAACAAATATAGTTTACAAGGAGTAGCCATGGGAATAATGCACATTTAGCACTTCATTATACACTGGAATTAACACATGAGAGCTTGTTCGCCTTTTAGATGTTATCATCAAAGTCACGTAACTCAATTTTTGTGTTAACAATAATTTTCAAGGTTAAAAGTCCTATGGAATATACTTTTTAAAAAAAGTAATATTTTGTACAATAAGATATAATTAAAAATCAATTTTTCGAAGCTTCAGGGTATTTTCGAGATTGTTTGATATTCCAAAAACTCTCCGTCTTATGAAATTCAGTAATTATCAAACAATTTGTAAAACTAACCTTCCTCGTTATGAAAGAGACGTCATAAGAAGTTTTATTGTGTTGTGTTGTTTTTTATTGAGAAAAACTCCAAAGGTTCAATTGGAAGTTTTATATCACAAATCGACTTTTCGCTTCTATCTGAAGTGCATGCGGTGGTCATCATTCTTTTAGATAATACCACTGCTCATAGCAAATGCTAATACTGCATTGAAATATTAAACATCAATATTAACCCTTAAAATGTATCATCTAAAAAAATCACATGAATGATTCATTTCGTATTACCTCGTTTAAAAGTATGTATGCATCATTCTTGATTTCTTTACCTACGAAATTAATTTATAATAAACAAAATTTCTAGGAAATCCTATTCGTCTTTCTGCACAACACTGACATAAAATATTGAAGCTAGTATATAAATATCTAGACTTTAGGCATATTCACATTGGATATGTATTTGAAAAGTTTTTAATTATTGACTGCATTGATTTCATGGGTGAAATTTCAGCCCATTAATTAAATTTTATTTTATTAATTCAATGAAGACATATAAATTGAAATTAAATATATTATACGAATTTAATGTGAAGTGAATTATTTTATGATTACGGTAGAGGTACCGTATGACGCCAAAAATGAATACTGAGAAAATCAGCTCTACCAGGGATTTGGTTTTTTCATCAGTCTTTTCCTAAAAAAAATTAATTAAACGTGTACCTCCAAAAATGCTAAAGAGAACCATAAAATGGATAAATTCCTCATTAACTCGTCAATTCAGTCCGCATTATTTTAAGTATGAAATAAATCCTTAGTAAACGATTACTATTTTTATGTCAATAGCCTACTTGAGTTTTATCCAGTTGGTTTGAATACGCAATGTGAGAAATGTGGTCGATTACACTAAACACACCCGTAAAATAATCGAATTGCATTATCTAAATCAGTTTACCGCTATCTAGTAATTCCAAAGATTAGCCCATTGTCTTTCTAATCTTCAGAAAACGCAAAAAAGTATATCCCCATTTAATTGCCAATTATATCTCAACCACGAGTTTCCATACCGAACATATCTCCATAAATTTAGAAAAATGCATTGAAATAAATAAATAGGCACAGTGCAATTCAATAGTTTATGTTTTTAGTAAAAAAGCTTAGTAAAATCCAAAAATGTTTTATTTGTCTGTTTAAACTGGTCCAAACCTGGTACATACAATGGTTTTTTGCCCTAAGATTCAAAATACGTACAATAGTCCGACCTATGTCTCCAGCAAAAATTCTATTTTTTTGGAAAAATTTGCATTATTATTTTCAAATTTTTATCTTTCAATTTGCATTATTTACATATAATTTAAAGTAATAATAAAATGTAATAATGTAATGTTTCACATGTATTTGTAAAAGTGTGATAATGTAACGTGCTGCTTAACCACATCCTAAAATGCTAAAAGAAACTTTTGCAAATTTTGCGTGTTTTGCATTTTTAGATTTTAATTATCTTGGCTTGCCTGGTGAGTTTATACATTTCTTGTAATAATCTTAATCATCGTGTTAACCACTTTTTTATTTAAAATAATTCCTAGTGGTGAAAATGCTGGGAGCGAACCTAAAAAAAACTGTTTCCGAGCAAAAATCGTTAACATTGGTCGAGGATTTTAGCTCTGGGCAGATGATAATAGAAATCTCCTTATAGATTACAAATTTTTATTAAAAATTTCATTCAAAACAAAGTTAAAGTTAAAATCGTTTTTTCTGCTATATATTTAATTATTTAAAAAGGCAATCAATTGTAGTAGAAAAAGTTTGATTTAGATTATAATTTACGTTTGTGGGAATATCTGTGTATGTACACTTAGCCCTCGATTTACAGTGCATTCAAATTGCACGATTTCAGTTTAATGCAGCAAATTTTTATTCAGTTACTCTTATTTTTAAAAGAATACTATTCCATATGGATTTTTTAAGTTTATTTCATATATATTTATTTTCTATGTGAAATGTGGAGAACCAATCTGAATGTTCTGTACTATGCAATTCGGCATTTAAATTAATTGATTATAAAATTGTATTATAGGACTAATTAGACTTTGATACTTCAACAATTTTCATTCATTTTCCTTGACCTATAGAAACCTAAAGCCTATAAAATACACGTGCATCATAACACCATTAATTTTCGAAATTTTACCTTTACTAATTTCAGAAGTAGAGGGTGGATAATTCGTTTTCGAAATATGTTATTAGGCGTATCCTGAAAAATACAACCAATATCAAATTAAAAATTGTCTTTATCTGGAATTCTTATGGCAGTTTTATTAAAATTAAAAACGATTACCATAAAGTACAAATGATAATTATTATAATTATTTATTTTATTTAAAGAAATTCTTCAAATTATATTTAAAACTGCAACTAGAAGAAGGTAAAATAATAATACGTAAATGAAAATACACATTCATCTTTTTAATTCTCAAATTTGCAATTAAAAGAAAGGCCATTAAAATGCACCTAAAAGATGTAATATTTCGTATTACCTCGTTTAAAAGTATGTATGCATCATTCTTGATTTCTTTACCTACGAAATTAATTTATAATAAACAAAATTTCTAGGAAATCCTATTCGTCTTTCTGCACAACACTGACATAAAATATTCAAGCTAGTATATAAATATCTAGACTTTAGGCATATTTACATTGGATATGTATTTGAAAAGTTTTTAATTATTGACTGTATTTATTTTACCGCGCCTAAATCCTCTATCAAAAATAAAACCTGCATTTTAACATGAACAATTTGTTATTTTTTCTATTTGCGAAGTAAAAAACAAAATTACTTTGTACTCTGATTTCTTGGTCTTGGCCTTTGGAGGATATTTCATAATATGTTAATAAGAAAATTATAATTGAATATATTTCAGGCATAAATTGAAAATAAGGAGTATCTATTGGACGACGTTTTAATTCCCATTACGAACATGGGGTCAATGTTCCGCAGTGAGGAAATGGCACTATGCCAAATGTTTATACAGCCGGAAGCTGCATACACCTCGGTCTCTGAACTTGGAGAAACCGGCGCTGTTCAATTCAGAGACGTAAGATCTTATAGCAGTGAAATATTATGCAAAACTAACGTCACTGGTTTACTTGCAGCTCAACGCCAACGTGAATGCCTTCCAAAGGAAATTCGTTCAAGAAGTCCGACGATGCGATGAAATGGAACGAAAACTACGCTACATCGAGAATGAAGTTAAGAAAGATGGGATTTCCCTGCCAGATATATCGGCGAACATCCCCAGAGCTCCGAATCCCCGAGAAATAATTGATTTAGAAGCGCACTTGGAGAAAACTGAGAATGAAATCCTTGAACTTTCCCAGAATGAAGTGAATTTGAAATCAAACTTTTTGGAATTAACTGAATTAAGGAAGGTGCTTGAGAACACCCAGGGATTCTTTTCCAATCAAGAAGTACTTAATTTAGACACAATGAAGACCAGTCTGACCCAAGACGATCAGACCCAAGCTCAGTCTAGGGGAAGACTGGGGTTTGTTGCGGGAGTAATTCAGCGAGAACGCGTTTTTGCTTTTGAAAGAATGCTTTGGAGAATTTCCCGTGGGAATGTATTCCTCCGTAGAGCTGAGTTAGAGGAGCCCTTGAAAGATCCAAGTACTGGTCATCCAATATATAAAACCGTCTTTGTGGCATTCTTTCAAGGTGAGCAATTGAAGAATCGTATCAAAAAAGTTTGCACCGGATTCCATGCGTCCATGTATCCATGTCCAAGTTCTCACAACGAAAGGGAGGAAATGGTTAAAGGTGTTCGTACACGTCTGGAGGATTTAAAAATGGTTCTAAATCAGACGGAAGACCACCGCCGAAGGGTATTAGTCAGTGTCTCGAAGGAACTGCCCAATTGGAGAATCATGGTGAAGAAAATGAAAGCTATTTACTACACTCTAAACCTTTTCAATATGGACGTGACTAAAAAATGTTTAATTGGAGAATGTTGGGTACCCACTAATGATTTGTACATGGTACAAAAGGCCTTAACAGACGGATCAGCTGCAGTTGGAAGCACTATACCATCATTTTTGAACGTAATCGAAACTAATGAGCCACCACCAACCTTCAACCGAACCAATCGATTCACTCGGGGCTTCCAGAATCTGATTGATGCTTATGGTGTAGCATCGTACCGTGAAGTAAATCCTGCTTTGTATACCATTATAACGTTTCCCTTCCTGTTCGGCATTATGTTTGGCGATCTTGGTCATGGCATAATAATGGCAATCTTCGGTGGTTGGATGGTCCTTTGCGAAAAGAAACTTAGCACCAAAAAATCGACCAGTGAAATCTGGAATATCTTCTTTGGAGGTCGCTACATCATCTTTCTAATGGGTCTGTTCTCCATGTACACTGGGTTAATCTACAACGACGTGTTCTCAAAGTCCCTGAACATATTTGGAAGCAATTGGAAAATAAATTACAACATTTCAACTGTTCAAACTAACAAGGAGTTGACACTTAATCCCTCCGAAGACGTGTTAGACGATATTTATCCGTTCGGATTAGATCCAGTTTGGCAGCTTGCGGGGAACAAAATCATATTCTTGAATTCCTATAAAATGAAATTATCCATTATTTTTGGAGTTGTACACATGATTTTCGGTGTATGCATGAGTGTGGTTAATCATGTCCATTTTAAGAAAGGAATGTACATACTACTCGAATTTTTACCACAAATTATCTTCTTGGTACTTCTCTTCGGATACATGGTCTTCATGATGTTCTTTAAATGGGTCTGGTACAGTGCAAAGAACGATGACTTAGTTGACACACCTGGGTGCGCACCATCAGTATTAATTTTGTTTATTAACATGGTCCTTTTCAAACATACCATACCACTAGAGGGATGCAACGAATATATGTTTGAAGGACAAGATATTTTACAGCAAGTATTTGTCGTCATTGGTCTGGTTTGCATTCCATGGCTTCTGCTTGCCAAACCTATCTATATAATGATGTCTAGAAAATCAAGCCCACCGGTAAAAAATCTTACAAATGTTACTATATAAATATTACTAATACAATTTACAGGCCAAATACAATGGTGATATTAACGCTGGTTTGGAGATGACTCCAGAATCAGCTGATGGGGAACATAGGTCCATTGCTGCAGGTGATTCTGGCCATCACGAAGAGGAGGAGCCCATAAGTGAAGTTTTCATTCATCAAGCGATCCATACAATCGAATATATCCTGAGTACAGTGTCACACACTGCGTCTTATCTTCGATTGTGGGCCCTGTCTCTAGCTCATGCCCGTAAGTACTTTTTATTTAAAACTTGGGGATTTCAATAACTAGGAAATGATTCCATTTCTAGAATTATCTGAAGTACTGTGGAACATGGTTTTGGCAAAAGCCCTTGTTATCCCTTTTGGATACGTCGGCGCAGTATTTCTCTTTATTGTGTTTGGTGTGTGGGCTATGTTCACACTAGCCATTCTAGTAATGATGGAAGGTCTTTCAGCATTTCTACACACTCTCCGTTTGCATTGGTAAGGATTTTAAAATTATTGATAAATCTAGGTCTTAATTTTCAATTGCATAACAGAACCGTATGTTTTAAATGCATTGTAATTCATTTTTTTAACATATTGTTTTTTCTTTCAGGGTGGAATTTATGAGCAAATTCTATGAAGGCGTGGGTTATGCATTCCAACCATTCTGCTTCAAAACTATTTTAGAAACAGACGAAGATGTTGAATAATTTATACATCTTTTAATTTCAATAAATTTTATCAGCATTAAACATTTTGTTTTTATTTCAACAAATATTACTGTGAGTAATTCGTTTTTTTGTCAGCATAACAAAAGTGAAGAAAGTATTGAATTAAAAACAATAATACTTTTTCTACACATACAAAATGCGTGATGGATAACTGTTGGAAAATAAAAGATTACTAATTTTAAGTATTGGTTTTTGAATATAAAAGATTAAAAAAGTTTATTTCGAAAATAATTAAATATAGCACTCAAGTTTAGAGTCCATAAGTTCGGAAGTTTCCCGGAAATGGACATGTAACGTTTGCTCTCAGGGCTCTAGGGCTACGTACTAACATTTATAACAATAGTTATGACTTTTTTTAATGAATCAGATTAGAGATATTTCTAATATTTTGTACACCCTCTCCAAGAAAAAGAATTAATGTATACTTTTTGTAGTTGAAGAATAAAAACTGCGTAAGTTTTATAGAGATATTTTAAAATGAAATCATTTTTAAACATAATAAAGTTGAAAAATACTGTTTCCATTTTCTCGTAAACTTCCTTTTTTTTATGGAAAAGGCGTATGTAGATTTTCTTACCAACCGGAAATTCCATTTCCATAAACCTAAGAATCTTCTTGGTGGATCGCTGAGGCTGAAAATATGAGATACAAGGCATAATTGTTTATATTTACAAAATAGGGAATGTTTGTAATAGTTTTGGTAAAAGAATTAAAAACGCAACGTTTTTAGAATCTAGTATATTGAAATAAATAACTTTTTTAAATTTACATAGCGTTCCCAGATGGAGTGTATATAATTTCATTGAGATACAAATTATATGTTCTTTTGCAGTTAGATTTATATTACTCTCAAAAAGTTGTGTGTTACAAAAGGCATGCATAATATATGTATGTTTGCAATATGAATACAGAAATCCTATATTAAACAGTCACTTCATATCTTACGACTTGTGCAAAATGAATGATATAAGTATAAAACACACTACTGAAATTAAATAAAAACATTCAATGATTACTTAAAAATACAAAAAAGAAATCAATTGCATTATAAATTAATAATATTTGGAATTAAATAGACTAGATGTCAACTCATTAAATTATTTAAACGCTCAAACGAGTAAATGCTACACTGCAGAATTGATGCATAATTATTGACCCTAAGACACCTGATATGCTGTCTGTCCATCAAACAAATTGTTCCTTTTGCTTGCTTGATCAATAGGCAGTTTTACAAAATAAATAAATAAATAATTTTGAGGCTTATATAAAAAATTAAGGGAAAATAATTGTAAACATGGAATTTGTAATGGTACATTCGAGTTATTTCCCCTATTGTATACAGTACACTTTCTTTGCCTCTAGGAATCAAATTCCAACACTATTCGCTAATTGGCGTTACTACATCCAAACTGGGGTCGGTCAGACATTCGACAAAATCTAACAGACTTAAAAATCGGTGCATTTTGATTAATTTTAGGCCCCTTGAGGGTGCGCTCAAGTATATTTGTTAAAGTGATAACTCTACGGTGTTTACACATTTTAATTAATTTGACCTTACCTTTGATTTCTGTACTAAACGTATATTGTTACTAATAGGCCTATTTTCCTTGATTCGTACAATGGCTGCTTTTCACTGAACATAAAGTGCTTTTCACTGCTCTGTTTTGAATGGGAATTAAGAACAGAGGGTCCGAATTTGGGGGGGCTTTACAAATTTGTAACATTTACTTTTGCAAATATTATTAAACACATTTTGATGTATTTGCCTATAATATTAGAATGCTTGTGCTGAAAAGTAATTACACAGCAGCCTTGTAAAAAAAGATAATAAAAAACTAAACAGAACAGAAAAGCAAGATCCCAACTCTACACATCGAAAAGTATATCTAAAAAATAAATGTATATTCTGCAAGACTTAAATAAATAACTTCTAATCGATTGATCATAGCACGCGATAACGTCTCGTTTGGTCAATTTAATTTACATTTGACTTTCTTTTCGCCATTGAAAAGTCCCTGATTTAACTCCGATGCTAGAAGATCCCTGACTACTGTTCGATGTAATGTTGAGAATATTATTTGTACGACGAATCAGTTGAGCAGCAGAATCAAAACGACTTCGAATCATGCGCATCGCAGGATTGGTGGCGATTCCACTTCTCTTTGATTTGCTATGGAAGTTATTGCAATATTCTCTACTAAATACGTTTCACAAAAATAACAATAGCTCACCTTGATGAATGGTTGGTTTCTTTACAATTGCCAAGAATAATCCGCATGTGGGTGTCTCGAGCAAAATGATGATCCGTAGAAGCGGATGACTTCTTCGGTGCTCCGATTTCTTCAAACGGATGATTCGGTGGTAATTGTCCTGGAGAACTGAGTTCACTGCTAGGAGAATGTGGCGGCGTGGCGTACAAAGGCGACATGCATTCCATATCAAACATATCTGCTTCATTAGACGAGATATTTGAAGCTGATGGGAAGAAACAATTAGTTTCAGGTGAAATCCTTACGTGAAACGCTTACCAATGTTGATCTGGTACTCGTTCAAATCTGGAAGAACTTGCGCATGTTTATGCTGTCCTTTAAGAAATTTCGTAGTGACAACCGGCGTGTTTTGCACAAACGGGTTGTTTCGACTACTCAACTTAGTTTGTCTTTGGAGTTGTTGTGTGAAGGAAAGAGGTGCCTATTGGTAGAATATACGTTTAGTTTTTTTTTTACATATAAAAGCGATATACCTCATTGCTACTACCAGTAGATTGACTAGAAATAACACTTTTGCGTTTTTGTAAACTACTGTTATCAGATTGCATTGTGTTTTCATAAAAATTGTTACTATGCGTCGAACTTGATGCATTTAAAATATTCGGAGGCGTATTGTTGTTATTCGACGCAATATGGCTAGATTGATTTAAATGACTTTGAGGCAGCAGAAAGCCTTGTGTTGGATTATCTGGAGATCGTAGTAAATTTGGATGAATTTTTCCTTCTGTATTTGATTCATCTAAAACCAAAATACATATATATAAAATAATTCATAAAGATTTACAGAAATCTTACTTTTAGTGTACGACTCAAAGATTTTAAGTATATTGCTACGATTGGATTTCGCTGCTAATTTTATAGGCGTTCTGCCGCAGTGATCAGATTTGTAAGGATTTGCACCGTACTTCAGTAGAATGGAGACACATTTTTCGTGTCCCTCCTGCGCTGAAATACCAAGAGCTGTAGCGCCCTGTTTACATGCATGATCAGGTATCGCTCCAAAATACAAGAGGATACCCATAACATCGTGGTTTCCTTGCCATGCACAAGAATGAAGTGGTGTCCGGCACTCTAGGTCCATTGCATTAACATCAGCATTGCCTGTTGTTTTAATTTAGAGATGGAATATAGAAATATAAAGTAAAAGGAAAAATTGATCGCCTACCTATAGTGATCAATAATTTAACCATATCTATATGGCCTTGCCATGCCGCGACATGAAGGGCTGTTCTGCCCTCACTGTCTGGAATATTAACATCTACATCAGTCACATCGAGCAGGTACTTAACAATTTCTAATTTATTCTCTAAAGCAAGAATGTAGAGTGTTGTCCTTGAGTCAGCATCTTTACAGTTAACATCACAGCCATATTTAAGAAGAGTTTGAATGCAGTCGATGTGGCTTTCCAGAGAGGCGAGTCGGAACGCTGTTTTTCCGTCATGGGCTTTTTGATCAATGAATGTACTATGTATTTCTAGAAGTGCCTGTACGCACTTTTGTCGACCTTCCTGAGCAGCTAAATGTAAGGCGGTTTTTCCCTCATTGTCACATTCATCGATTTTTGCTCCCGATTCAAGCAGTTGCACACACACCTCATGGAAACCTTCGAAAGCTGCATAGTGTAAAGGCGTCCAACCGGCGTTATCACGGTGGGTTTCATCTAGGCCACGATCGAGCAATTGACGGACAGTCTCAATATTACCTTTAATGTTAAGTAAGACAATTGGTGCTAAATTAAATGTTACCTAAAATAGCATACCCTGTGCTGCTGCAATGCTAAGCACTGTCCGTCCTTCAGAATCCATGCAGTCAATGCCACAGCCCCAAAAAAGTAAAAGCTTTACAACGCTCGCATGGCCGGCTGTACAAGCGGCCCAAAGTGGAGTACGGCCCATAAAATCAGCAAGATCCGGATCAGCTCCATTTTCCAGAAGTAACTCGCAAACCTCAGCATTCCCCTCAAAGGAGCTAACAAGCAAAGGAGACATGCCATCGTTATCTAGTTGATCGGTATTGGCACCATATTCGAGCAGTGTTGAAATCACTTTACTGTAACCAGAGGAGCCGCACAACGCAGCTACACAGAGTGCACTCCTACCATCGAGATCTAAATGATTTACATTAGCCCCACTTTCCAGCAAAATTTCTACTATATCGTAGTGGCCCATATATGAAGCAGCGATCAACGATGTTCTGCCCTGTCTATCGACGGAGTTTACATCAGCACCAGCTTCAATCAAAATTTTAAGAATATCTTCATGACCACTCCATGCTGCCGCTCTAAGCGCAGTTCTACCCTCCTTGTCAGCTAAATCAATTAAACATCCAGGATAGGCAATAAGAAGTTTAACCACCTCCGTGTGACCACCCCAAGATGCTGATCGAAGAGGTGTCCAACCGTCCCGATCGGCGTGGTTTACATCAACCCTCTTCATTCGGCCAGTGCCATCATTCATAGGCTGTGTGAAATTCAACAGGAGTTTCACTACACCTAGATGGCCATTTCTGGCTGCAATATTTAAAGCTGTCTGGCCATTGTAGTCTTCGATCTCTAGATCAATAGGACCTTTACAAGCGTTCAGAGCACGCTCCAGGAGGTGATGATTGCCTTCATTAGCCAAAACGTGTATTAGAGCTTTACCCTTATGCATTTCAATTCTGTGAGAGTCAGACAACTGGTGAAGAGCGATCGTATTTTCATCCTGACTTTCTAGCAATTGTGTTTCACTTTTTTCAGATGGACTTTTTGGTCGTTGTGTTTCTTGCATGCAGCTTTTCTCACTCGACAAAAGTAAATCAGCAAGTTCAAAGTCGATATTCTGTGATCTCTCAGATAACTCGGGCGATATTAGAGAAGAATCACATGACGCCTGAAAATTTTGAATTGATTTTTAGAAATGAACAAGTACATACATTTTCACGATCGAAACACTTTTTTATAGTTTTTGTATCCAGAAACTCATCTACTTTTAAAATGCGAAAGTAAAAGTTAATTCAAACAAGGAAAAATAAAAGAACTTTGGAAGCAACATATGACTCTACAAGGGTCCATCTTGAATCCAGTTTAATTCTAATATATTTAAAAAATTTAGAAAAAAAAATTGGCAATGATTTTTAACTAAAACATAAATTGAAACTATCCATGAGAGTTTGCTTTCGAAAAGTCTAACTGAAGATAAAAAACGAAAAATCAAAGCTTACCTGTGAATCAGCGTTATTGATGCCTGTTTCTATTAATAACTTTAAAATTTTCGCATCTGTTGGTAAACTGGGCTTAAAGAAATCGCACAGGAACGTTGTGAACTCTTCATTCAGCTCATTCATAAGAAATTTCTCAATCATATCACGTGTCTTAGGCTGGAAGTTCTGGTCACTTTTATATTCGTTTTCACAAATTGAGCAACAGTTTAGAAGATTTGTGTAGAAACAATCGTTGAGATTTATCCGAGATTCGAGCAACATTAGGATAAGATCCAAGTTGATATTTTTGCTCGTCAAATACTCTCCAGATTTGATCAGATGGTACACAAATCTTCGTACGCTGTTTGCACAGAGTGTTTCACTTATGAGAGTATAGTACATGGAGATCATCACATGACCTTCATTCACATCGCAGATAAATTTCTTGGTGGCAAATTTAACATCAACTAGCCAATCAGCAAATGAATTGTGGAAAATTCGCACTTTTCCCTGATTCGGATCATAAACTAGAATATTCTTCATGAGATCCAAACGTTTCTCAAATTCATCCACACTTATCGTGTAGTTGTGCGTGCGAATGCAGTTGAAGAGGAAAAGTTTGTCAACAAATCCTGTGGAAGCCAGAAGTATATTGAGGATTGGTCGAATCTTTAGGTACTGTTTCTTATTGAAAGACTTTTGGCATATGTAAAGGTATAGACCGTTCAGAGTGCACGGTATGAGTTTTATCTCACGAAAAGAAAAGAAATTGTCCTTGATTCCGTCTAATACTTTTTCCAAATATAAAATGCATCCATTCGACTTAATGTACAGCTGATGGAGGCTTTCGATTATTTCTTTCGTTAGATTTATAGAACCTTTGAAGTTCGAATTTAATCGATTGATTATGTACTCTTGGACGTCTTTGACCACATGACTCTTTCTCAAATCGTCCAAAGTTATTTTTTTGAATCCCGTAAACATTTTCGTTATATGTTTAGTTTGTTTCTTAGTTGTACAAACAAGGAAAAGCCACTTAGGAAATAGATGTATGTGATTCGATAATAATTCTGCTATATTTCGACTCTTTTGAGTAGCAGATCGGCCTTTTAGTGTAGAGAGCAGATTACCTTCGTTAATATAGTTCTCATCAATTGAGTCAATAAGCAGCAGTAACGCATTTCTGGGTGGTGTTAATTCCAGTAGAGGAAAAAGTAGAGCTTTCTTAAAACACTCATCAGGATTTTTCTCAATATTGTCCACATTGAGACATTCAGCAATTTCCGGGTTACTAAGGAGCATTTCATAGTATCCATCTGCTATTATAGTTCTACAACTCTTCGGTTTCGGAAGTGGTGGTGGAGCATTTTGTTCACTCTCGGGTATATTAAGTACTTCATTAGATTCAACTTCAAAAGTTGCTTGCTGGTTCTCCTCGTTATTGTCGTTTATCTCAGCCTCGATCTCATCCTTCATTTCGTCACAGCCAACGTCAGCTATGTCTTCACCACCTCCTTGCTGAATTGTATTATTAGACTTAGGCACTCGACTCGTGATGGCTATTGGTATTTTTGATTTCTTCCCTGGACTCGATTTCAGCTTATCTCCGCTTTCACGATTTTCCTTACAGCTGCCGTCTTCATCTGTTTGCAGAGGCTTCGATTGAGCCAACTGCTTACCAGACGCTGGAGGATGAGTGGAGTATGTATTTTTGAAGGCTCCTTCTGTTTCGAGTCGTTTCTCAGGGGATGGCGCTGATTTCTGTCGTGTTATAATTTTCCTACCCACTGAAGTTTTTGTTTTAGACTGCTGACCATCTGCAGAACCTTGCTTTAGCTCTTCAATCAGAAGATCCTCAGCTGTTTCAGCAAGGGAAACATCGAGGTCATTAATTTTGTCCATTTTCTGATAGCTAGCTTCCTTGGAAATGTTCTCAGCATTGGTTGCATTGTCTTCTTTAAGAATAATACTGCAATGACTTAGAATTTGGAGAACAATACTTCTGATGAACAAACTCATGCTATGACAGTCAGGATTTTGTGAATTTATGAAATAGCACGCCAAAAGCTTGCGATTGAGTATTCCTTTAGTTCCTGATTTACCATTCATAATAGCCTGACATATTGATGTTTTTCCAGAACCATTCGATCCTAGAATTAAGCAACCGTGGTACGAGCTGTTTAACCCGCCAGCAGTTTGTCCCCCTCGAGAAGGAAATGCGCTGCTGGAAGGTGTATCTTTCGGTTCTACATTTGCTGAACCTGCCAGCAAAGGAAGAGGTTTTTTTCCTGAAGTACGTTGTTCAAGGCAAACGGCTATTTTTTTTAATACCCATTCCCTATTTATATAAACGATGGTGCTCACGTTTTGATTAGGCGATGTACTAACAAAACCATTAACTTCCTTGTCTGGGGACTGTTTTTTATCCATAAAAACTTCCAAGTTTTCATTCGATTCCTCTGAGCGGTTTGCCCCTTCCCTTGAAAGTTTTCTGTCATGTGCTAGGCTCGAGGAGGCGTTCGTTGAAGAACTTGTAACAGATGCATCCATTGTAAAATTCTGCTGTACTAAGTTCGCAAAATGTTCTTCACGCGCCAAACATGAAAAACTCGAATTCGGGCAATCTTTGCCCATTTCCATTTTCTTTTGTACCTGTGTTGTATCCTTTAAGAAATTCAATATTCGTCTATCCTCCAAATTATTTTCTTGGCAGGGATTTTTCATTAAGATGGACGGTGAAACACGAGGTGAAGCACTTTCAAGTGATTCCCGCATATTCCCGTTCCTTAACAATCCGTTGTCTTTGTTAATAAGTTTATTTTCAACATTGTAGAGCTTATCTGGTCTTTCTGCAGCTACTTCACCACTGGACTTGAAAAGACTCCGCTCCCCGCTCTTGTACCTATCAGATTTTCTAAGAGGTGTTGCATAGAGCAATTCTTTTGGGACGTTCGGTCTTCTCGTCGCCTTCTGACTACAATTGTTAAGAACGGATGTCTCGTTCGCTTTGATTTTCCGCACAGACTCGTTGAACATTGCCTGGCACGGTAGGTTCTCGTAAATCTCATTACGACTACTGTCTTTTTCAGGTAACCGTGACATGATGTGTTTATTGCTTCTTTATTCCTAGTCTTATATTTCGATGCTCACCTTGATAAAGTATACATGGTGTTTATGCCCTATAAAAATATGAAAAATCAAAGATAAAATTATTTATTCTTCTTCTGATTATTATCTAACAGCCTAATTATAAAAAATAATAATGATTCTTCTAAATATAGAAATATAAATTTACTTTTGAAGAGGAAAAGATTACAACACTCGGGGTGAAAATATTTAAACAGTGATTTCGATAAGAAACCGAAAGTTTCAATTCGATATCTCCATTAGGTTTCAAAACATTAAATTAGTAAATATAAAGTGCGGTGATATGAAAGCGAAAAACGTAGAAGATAAATTTCCATAGTAAGAAAAAATATCGTAACAATTTTATGAGCAAAATATAAAAAACACAAGCCACTGTACATACGAATTAATAAAATTAAGATAATCAGTTTAAACAGCTGAAAAGCTTGAACTGAACATCGGAATAATTGTTTAAAAGAATTTAAGAAAGTTCGTCTCTTCTATTCTTCGCAGTATCATAATTAAGGAATTTTAGTACATGGGAAAAGCACCTGCGTAATAAAAAAAAACTCGTTTTTGTACAATTGTCGTTACTATTTCATGAGGCTGCAAAAAATTATCATTCAAAATCCTATTCAGGAAAATACTGTGATTTTGAGAAGCTTCAATACACTTAAATACGAAACTAACAATCAGAAATTTAAAGAAAATTATTATTATACGTTATAATATTCAATAGAAAATGAAAAGACATATTATTTTTACATTACTTTTATTGCAAAGTTTTTAAAAACGATACTATGAATAATAAAGTTGATACTGATCTACACTTTTGGAATCTTTTTCCGTCTTAAAGCAGTGAATTATGATTTCAATATGATTTTGTCTGTAGATTACGAATTCGGAAAGGAAAATGTTCAGTTACCCAAGATTTTTGCGCTATTTTTAAAATAAAAAAATGAATTAATAAAATGTCATAAAAATCAGATTCAGATCCTAACATTTTTAGTTTCTCGCATATACAATAGATAAAAAAACCTTGCGAATTTTTGTATGAAAGGGAGGGAACGTCAATAAATTGGAGCAGTCGTAATCTACAGAGAAAAATTATATTAAAATTATATATCTCTGCTCTAAGGCTTCAAAAATTGTTGACCAATGTGATACTTTATCTTGATGTCCGAAAAAAACGGCTTGTAAAATATTTTAACTTTGGTAACTTTCTTTTGTATTGTCTTTCAGAGAAAAGTATAGCAATTGTATGTTTTATTTTTAAGACCTCCTTTCTATAAACAAAGTTTCCAAATATTTAAAGATTTTTAAGTACATAGGAAATATACAATCAGAGTGCTATTAAACGTTTGTTTATCCTGCCCTAATAACAAATAGACAAAATTAATTTCTTTACTAGGTATTTATTACTTCACATTTCTAATTATAGGTTTCTAAACAAAAAATGTTAAAGTGAAATTCTTATGGGATTTATTATTTGATTTATTTGCCCACACAAAGGTTTATCTTAGAATAGAATGGTGGTAGAAATAGTGGTTCTTTAAATATTTCAATGTTCATCGTAGCCTTATTATTTCGAGTGAAATGAAAACCTCTGAAAAATTTATGCATAGTGGGCCGGGAAAGGCTTAATCGTATTTGATCGTAGATTTTCTGAAAAAACCTAAATATCTAAATTATTCAGCCATTTTTAAGAAACATATAATAATCTTGAAAAACCTAATTTCTTTTGCAAACATTTTAATAAGAAAAAAAGTACGTGTAATTCTATACATCCACATTTTTACTATTCCTTAAATATGAATTGTATTTTATTGTACAGCTTAAATTTCTAGGAAATTCAACGTACGAGGCCCAGAGATTTAAAAAAAAATTTGAAAGTACTAAATATCAAGTTGTTCTGCAAGGTCTTTAGTTCGCAGTCCAAACCATTTTAGGCTATCAGTGCTTTTATGAATTTCCATCTCGATCCCTAAATGACAATGTTAATATTGAACACAATTCGAATTTAACCGAATTTACTGGCACCTCCACTGGAGTTGTTTGAGGGTTGATCCGTGGAGAGCAATTCATCACCAAAAGAGTTGCGCCCATTATTTGTGACTTAATAATGTAGTCATCGGGGGATTGTCAATAGAATATTAAACTGAAAAGCACGCAAGTAATTCTGTCGTCACATCATAGATCATAGCAATGCCTGAAGAAAGATAATCTTCTTATCTTCGATTCTTCTTAGTATAAGTTGTGGAAGCATCTGCTTGAGTTCCTTCTGCTGCTTACTAATATATGGTTGCTTAATAAATCGTGAATATTGAAAGTGATGCACTAGTTTGCTAATTGTTTATTTTTGCATTGAATAAAACTATACAAATTGTAAAAGAATTTAAAATCTTAATTATTATTTGCAATATGTGCATGGGAAAATATACCCAATTATTTAAGTCATTAAGTTCTCATTTAATTCTTAGCAGGCTTTTCTTTAATTATACTATTACTAATAATTGGGAAAAACAACATTTCCATGGAGTAACCGTAAAATTAATGTTGACTTTGGATTCTAAATTTGTTGTTCTATTCTCTTTAAAGAGGTAAGCATTTCACAAGTTTTTTTTCTAAATACATTTTCCAGAATGGTCTCCTCTTGCACAATTCCCCATCGGACTGCACCTGGCAGGCAATTTCTTTCTGCGGAAAGCTCAATAAAAATTCAAAAAATTTCCAGAGGTAGATTAGATGCCAAAACGGACATAAATAAAGCAACTAAAAATAAATAAGAAAAAGAAAACTTCAGCAAACCACTTGCTGGGGAGACTAAAAACATCGAGTCACCTTCCTTCGTTACCTACTTTTTCTTCATAGCACCAAATCGCAAAACTTAAATCTAAAATTCAATGCAAGTGTACAACTTTTGCATCTTAAAGTTTTCGTTGAAAACGCTCGCGATGCATACCTGTATTGATTTTTTAAGTGACTGCTGCTATTAATACAGCCCGCATCCATGAGAAGAGGCACCCTGAAGGGAGTTCCCGGGTCACATGTCGGCAACCAGAGGATCTGGTTAATTCCCGCACCCTCCTAGGATGTGCATTTTGCGATTCCCTGACATTTGGCACTGCAACAAAACGGCGTAAATTAACCCTCCCAGCTCCAGACGGAGAAAAGACAGCCGTCGTCTTCCGCAAGACCAGACGAGACAATAAAAATACTACAGCAGCCACTGAATGTGCCGATTACTCATGCACTGATTTCATATTTTCCTTTCGCTTTAAAGTGGACTTACGATTTCCACACTACACCCACACGCGTAAGTTTCTCAGCGTGAAACGCCGACGGGACTATATATTGCGATTTATCCACATTTGGGGCTGCAGCAGGAGGGCTAGACGGAGAACTCTGTCCAGGAGGATTCAAACAAAAACAACACAATACTATCGCTTCAGATGCTATTCGGGCACTATTAATTTATCAGCGGGGATGTAAACGGGTTTTCGTTTTCGTTTACTGCGATATGAGACCGACCTTTTCCTAGGTTTCACTTATTCACTCGAGTTTAACATTAGAAATTTCGTTTCTCGAAAGACGCCTTCCTGCCGAATTGTGGAAAAAGCTCCTCTGAAAAAGCTCCTGACGGAAATGTCAAAAATAGAAATGTCAGATTCGCCATGTTGGAAATGACACTTTATTGTTAAGATATACACTGTTAATTTTAATTTGAATGCATATATTTGGAGAACAGTAGACGTCCTTGGAGCTGAGAAAATCTATAATATATAAATTAAAAAATAGTTTCAGTTGCTTCCAATGTTATCATATTAAATGTTTAATAGTAAAGAGTTGGGACCACAAATTCTGATCTCTGACTTTTTTATTTTTGACCTATTGCAGGTTTATCGTACTTGTTAATTAAGCTACGTAGATAACTCAACCCTTGCGAGCAGTTAAAACTGACAAACGCACAAGCGATGCAGCGTTTTATAAAAATTAAAGGCTATCGAATTCAGCTTTGCTGAATATCAGTGGATCTGTCCTGTTCTAACCCATAGCTCTGTGAAAGAGCACCAGTTAAAACGAACGTTATTGTGATAAAAAAGGCATACGTCATATTTACGTGGTAAGTTACATTTCACCTACATCCCTGCATGCACTAAATATGAACTCGAGAACGTTAAGTTATTAAAATTGGTCAAATTTCCAACAGCTCTCCTGCTCTAGCACACGTATTTGTAGACCTATCCTGCTGCCGAGGCGTAAAATCGGGTTTCACTTTTTCGTCTCGGGCTTGATGAAAAGCCCGAGCCCGAGCCCGTTGTGTAAAAAACCCAACCCTGCCAACTGTACTGGCCTAGAGAAAAGGTGATGTGATTTATTTGAAATATCAACGACAATCGCCCGCCGGGATTTGATTAATAATCCCAAATGGACCTGAGCCTCGCCCGATTCACACATGGAATTTGAGAACGGGGGCCTTTGAAGATTTGTTTTCATCCGCCCGCGAGCGAAGATGCCCCCTAGCGGTGGTCAGGTGAACTAGATAATATTGAAAATGGCGACAGGCGCTAAACCAACTGCATTTGTGCTTAGAAGTTCCGACCAAGTTATCGAGTGGTTACAAGCAGTGTAAAGTTGAGTTTTTGCGAAGTTTTAATTGCTAAAAGTACAGTTGAGTCGTGTAACATAACATGGAGGCAGAAAAGCTAGCAGAAGCTGCGGAAAATCTTGTATTATCGGGCGTGGAAAATAACACCCCCCATACGCAGCAATCTGGAATGGCGACTAAAGTACCGTGGATCGACGGCGACCAGTCTAGAGTCACGGCAGAGGCGAAGAGCCCGGGCTTGTCAACAGATGGCTCCCCGTTTGAAGCGATGAGCAAGTCCCAGGAAAGGCCAAAGGGCGGCGTTGGCGTCAAGAACAAGCGGAAGAGACGGCGGGGTCGGCCGAAGGCAAATTCGAAACCGTACAAAAAATCAAATTCACGATTTCAAATGCCGCGCTATAGAAATGGGAGCTGCATGCGCACCAAACTGGTCCGCAGCCGGAGCATCGTGCCCTACAATACGAACGGGTTCCTGATGGATGAGCACCTCGCGGAGGTGCCCAGTGCTCTGTTAACTCCATCGGGCCGGACGAGGGATTCAAGCTTCTCGGTGGACTCCGAGGACAACTACTTCTTTTCGCTGCCCGAGGACGAGGAGGAGTTCTTGACCAAGGACTTCGACAACGCTTACGAGAAGACTCGGGTAGAACGACTGGAGGCCATGTCCAAACAGCAGCTTATCGAGGAGTGTCTGCAGCTGGAGGACCGATCCGGGATTCAGCAGGCGACCACCATCGACTTCCTCAACAAGATCCGCATCCTGGAGGAGCGGGTGCGGGAGCTAGGCAACGAGAACCAAGGTGGGTGTTTCCAAAATTCTTTTCTAATTATCAGCCGTTACTGCCTACGATTAGTTGATTTTAAAATAAAAAAAGCAAAAAGTATCTCGAGATTAAGACATTTTTTTCTTGTTTCTGTAATTTTCGTATTTTTCTTTTTCTTTTGTTTCTAATTTTTATTGAATTTTCTATCGTTTTTAATACATTCTATATTAATCATTTATTTATAAAATTAATGCTTTTCGATATACACCCTTTAAGTATTTTGTTTTGCAAAATTAGTTTATTTTTTTTTCAATTTTTATTTTTTCCAAATAGTTTTGATTCCTTTCGGTTTTTTTAAATTTTTGTAGTTTGCCTTTTAAACATTTTTTTCTAATTTACCTAATTATTTGTAAAAATTCCTCTTGATCAATTTTAAAAAATATTTCTTTAAGTTTTTATTCTTTTATTTATTTATTTTTTTAATTTTAAAAAATTAAAAAACTTTTTTCTAATTTTTCCCAGTTTGTTTGTTTTGTTGATTTTATATATTTTCTTAATTTTTTCACTTTTTCATTATTCATTTTACATTCATTATCTTTTTGTATCTATTTTATTTCTTCAATACATTTATTTTCTTGATTTATCTAAAGTTGTTTCGTATTCATTTGTCCTAATTTTTAAATTTACAGAACTTCGGCGGAAACTAGACAGCTCTCAGAATCCATCACGAACCGAAGACAGGATCTGTGTCAGCAGTAGTGAGGACAGTGAGAGCGACAGTTCAAGCAGCAGCACCTCGTGCGGGTCATCTAGTTACAGTAGCCGTTCTAACTCACCGGTAGACATGCATGAATCCCGAATGGATGCCGAGGACATCGATTCTCAGCCAGTAAATGCCTGCGATAATAATCAAACAATTGATAATAAGCATCTTTACAATGGAGACGAGGGTTTGGTTTCACCAGGTCCAAAGGAAAGATCTACACCTGCCAGCCCCGTTTCAACAACCTCCCCCGCACAACGAATAAATGGTGGTATTGCCGAATATGATTAATCATTTAGGTTGACTTTTTTACTCAGTATCTCATAAATTGTGGCCTTTCGAGTAATGACGGAATCACATGGCTTGTCTGAATATGACAAAATCACGAAATGAAAACTTCTGAAGAATATCTAGAATTGGTTACTAACGGCTGGCCATGTGAATCAACCATAAACTTGAAGCGCAATAGTCATAAAAGCGAGAAATATTTCGACGGACCACACATCATTGCTCATTGCATTTGGTCAAGGGACTCTAGTCATCTCAGACTTAACGGTGGAAATAGATTCCTTGATTTATCCTAGATATTTCGCATATGGAATGCAAACATTGGTCCCAATCCCAAACTCTCTCGGTGTTGAATTTTGTTTTTAGGTGCATTTTCGAAATGTTCACCAATGTTTTTTCGATTTTTTTTTTGTTGTCCTTGCCAGAGTTCAAAAGTAACATTGAATGACACTCTTTGAGGCCCAGGTACTGTAAATAATACAAGTGTTAGACTTCATATTAATCTTTTTTTTACTTACCATGTATATGTTTTCTAGTTTGTTTTGTTTCCTTAAATAATAATACATTATAATCAAAGTGCTTAGTTTTAGAAGCTTAGTGTTAATCTTTGGAACATGTGTGTTCTTATAGAATTACAATTTTTGTGCTCGCGTAAGTCTACTTGTATATTAGAAGATGTTGATTTTTGAGATGCAGCATAATTCAAGCATTTCTTTTACAATTTTGTTATACCGAGAATTGTATATATTTTTTTAGAAATAAAATCTTATTTAGTGATACCTTGTTTTAAAGGGAAGGGAGGCTATGATAAAGAATCACTGCTCGTGACGCAAATAGTGGAAAAAATCGCTACTCACTTGTGGAATGCTGCCCATTCGTCGCAGTAGAATTTTTAAAATCAAAAACGGCTTAGTTAAAAGTAGACTGTGGAAGACCAATCAAGTTGAATAATCAGAGTAGACGTAAACGCTGAAGATGTAATAAACGGAGGCTTTTGTAGAGACCTACAGAAGGGTATCGGGATGAAAAAAGTTAAAGAAAACACTTATTTTCGGTTATAATGCTACTAGGTGTTGTTGCTATTATTTTTCTGATTTTAAATTAAAATGTTCGATAAATATTAATTAAAAAACAAATATTGGAATTATACGTACATATATCCTTAATAGCTTACAGTAAGTTCGGAAACTAACAATGTTGAATATGTCTCTTTAAAACTCTAGAATATTTCTTAAAGATATTTACATTTTTAAAAGCTAAGAACAAAACTTCGTTCTAAAATTAGGCTCAAAAGAAAACTAAATTAAAAAGTATTAAATATTATAGCAATAATAAAATTAAATCTTTTGCAATTTAATTAAAAATAATTAGTAAAATCACTACACTCTTTTAATGAAAGGCTTCGATCTAGAGAAGTAAAAAGGTATAATTTCTATTCTTTATTCTTGGAATTTTTTTTAATAAATGTACTTCCCTTAAAAATTAATAGAAAAAACTCGAAATATGAAAGGCTCATTACGTGTGGGGAAGTATATTCTTTGAAGACGGATTAATTTAAATTGATCAATTATTTTGAAATATTGTTTTACTCTTATCACTTCAAAAATTAATGTTTAATGATGCCAGCTTTAAAAAAGAGGAAAATGAAGTTATCTGAGGATCTGAACAAAGATTTTTCCTAAAATGGCCCTTAAATTGTATAAAAAGAAATAGAAAATGACCTCAACTATTTATATATTTACAATTTTTTGGAAAGACGGCTAAAATTCTGTTTTATTATTTTAAAAGACCATGAATTTTCTAAAGGTAATAAAACTTTTTTCTTCAATTTCATGGTAAGGTTACCATTTATAAT
Source organism: Proctacanthus coquilletti (assembly GCA_001932985.1). Lineage (NCBI taxonomy): Eukaryota > Metazoa > Arthropoda > Insecta > Diptera > Asilidae > Proctacanthus > Proctacanthus coquilletti. The sequence continues at coordinate 502,088 of MNCL01000040.1, read as the reverse complement.
TTAATTTAAATATGTATTTGTTTTTTTCTGAAGAAATTAATTGATTTAAACGGACAGACAAACAGACAGACACGGAGTCTTAAAATAAAGGCTAGTTTTTTCGGTTACAGAAGGTCCGTCCCGGAGTCCGTCGTTTTGTAAACAAACCCCTCTAGTGGAATTTGACGTGTGAGTTGCCGCGACGCGGTCTTGACGTTTGCTCCGTCTGTTACTGCCCCTTGTTTACGTTAGGCAAAGTGGTTCCTGTTTTTGAGGAGTCAGGTAACGTTGGTCGTAACACAACGCCTGCTTACTTTTGTCCCGTGTTTTAACGCATATTGTCCTTGTTGAATAAGCGCGCTAATGTTAAGAAAGAAGCTTAAACTAAGCACAACTCCCACTCCGATTACCAACAGTGAGGACGAGAACGAGGCTTCTGGCATGACTTCGAAACACTTTGCAGTTCCCTTTTGGAAAATGTTTTTCAATATTGAGAGTGCCCTCAATACGGAACTCAAGCGATTGACCTTTGAGTCAAGGATAACTTATATTTACAACCCCATAGAATATGCTTATGATCTTCATTGCGCCTACCTGAAGAAATTCCTGACTGGCCCGAAGGCGGTCATGTTCGTTGGAATGAATCCTGGTCCTAACGGAATGGCGCAAACGGGGGTACTATCGCTTCTTATAATAATTTGCGTTAAAATTTTACCTAGATGGGGGCGTTGAAGAATTGACCATTATTTATAATTTAAGGTACCTTTTGGGAACATCCAGACTGTCCGTGATTGGATGGAATTACAAGGTGAAGTCGCACAGCCACCTCGAGTTCACCCGAAAAGACCTGTTACTGGCCTAAACTGCCAAATAGAAGAGCCTAGCGGAGTCCGTTTTTGGGGTCTTCTTAAGGAAATTTCGACTGATTTGAACGTCTTTTCCCAGCAATGTTTCATTCATAACTTCTGTCCACTTGCATTCTTTGATTCCCCGGGGCGCAACATTACTCCTAGTGAATTAAAGGTATTACCACCTTTAGTAGGATTCTAATTTAAATGATTTATATACAGGGTAATGGCAAGAAGGAGGTAAGAGACGTTTGCCTGAAGTATCTTGATCAAAAAGTTCAGCTGATTGAACCTAAGATTGTTGTGGCTGTAGGCACATATGTGGGAGACTGCTTGAAACTACTCAGCAGGCAAAGTAATTATATTAACAGTAAAGTAAAATTCCTCCAGCTTCCACATCCAAGTCCAAGAAGTTTGAACAACAACAACTGGCCTGAAAAGGCAAAGACATTTTTCGAGAAGCATGATTTGATAAAATATATCAAGAACGAAGCCTAGATAACTTCCATCGTATCCCTTTCTGAAGTTTTTTTTTCTGTTTTAAATATCACTTTTACAATATAATGGAGTCGTTTATGGAAGAAGCATTGATCGTAGCTCGCAAAACAAAATTGAACGGCGAAGTCCCCGTTGGTTGTTTATTTATTTACAAAAATGAAATAATTGCTTCAGCTGGAAATCTTGTAAATGCTACTAAGAATGCCACTAGGCATGCTGAACTTGTTTGCGTCGATCAGGTTCTTGAATTTTGCAATAAGAATTCGTACAAATATGAAGATGTATTTTCCGAAGTTACCGTAGTTGTTACTGTTGAACCTTGCATAATGTGCGCTTCGGCTCTTAATTCCTTAGGCATTAAAGAAATTGTTTACGGTTGCACAAATGATCGATTTGGAGGTAGTACAGTTGTAAACGTTGAAATATTGTTAAATCGGAAAATACCTACAATAAGTGGTTTGAACGCAGATGAGGCTTTGCAGTTGTTAAAAGAATTTTATAAGGGACAAAATCCTGCCGCACCAGTGCCAAAGGAAAAAAGATCCGTAAAGTAGTTTGAATAGTGGAATAGATTTAGTAGCCTTTAAGTGAATATATTTGTATTATTTTTAACAATTTCCTTTTGTTCTTCACATAACATGAATAAATCTTTACTTTTATAAAAAACAAATAATTTTTACTTATGATTTCCTGTTCCGAAAACGGAAGAATGTAACATAACGAAATAAAACGTATAAAAGTTTAAAACCCGACGAAAAATGTAATTTGCAACTGCCCCAATGTTTAAACGAAAAACACTATAAACATAATATTTCTAATAGAATATTTTTTCTTATTAAATGATAGACTTTCCATAATTTAACATGCTTTGGTAAAACAAAAAGACTTAATAAATTTGATTTTTATATAATATTCACTGGCGTCTTCTGCGGCTTCGGCTTCTCCTTCGAGACCGGCTCCGCCTTCGCCTTCTTTGCTTTCTCCTACAGCGATTACACTCTATTTCGGAGTCGGTTGCCGAGTTCTCATCTATGGAGTATTTTTCACCTTTCTTGCAGACATAGCCGTATTTAACACCTTTGTCAAGGGCCACTCTAACTTGATCTCTAACTTTCTCGCCGTCTACCTATTATAATTATAGAAATGGCAATTCATTAACTGCACTTATTAAGTAGCTTTAAGTCACCTTGTGTATCTCTGCAATGTGTTGTATAACATCATTTAAAGTACCTTCTTCAATTTGTTTTAGGGCATTAACGACGATTTTCGTATTTCTCTTTTTAACTGAGTCTTGTTCTGTATTACTCATTTTTTATAAATTTATTTCCGCTAATAATTTCAGAAGTTGTCTATCGCAGCGCAATAGAATACGTGGAGAAATTGGAATACTGCACCAACCTCCTTAATTTTTCGAATGAAACTGATGAATTTTCAAAACAAAATCGTAACAAATATTCTACTTTTTAGACTACTATGTTTTGTCTATTAACAGTGACGTCAGACGAATTTGATAGTGTTCAAGATTTTTATTATATACTTAGAAGGACAGGAGGACCTTCTTTGACTAGGTTTTATGTTACTTCTAAAAATTGCGATTTATTTCGATCTAACATAGCTCGAAATACAATCATAACCAATTTCATTATTCCCTTTCTTTCATCTAACAAATTTCGAAATTACTCTTAGAGGATATGGTATGACCTCATGGAGGTTAAGAAGAATGAGATCTTCTATTGCCAACACGAAAAATACTTTTAACATCATACTCTAGTCTAGTACCGTGTTTACACATTTCCACACATATTTTGGAAGTTTAGTGTCAACATTTTGCTGTAATTAATTTACTTTTTTTTAATTCACTCTATGTAACTGGAATATTACAAATTATTGATCTCGATACTACCCGAATCTTTATAGGAAAAATCCGTTTAAACATAGTACAGAAAATGTAGTAAATGTGTATTATTTCACCGGTTGGAAAGCAGTTTTTTAAGGTAAATCAAAAGCATGTGATTATAAAAAATAAATTTATTTAGAGTACAAAATACATTATGGCTTACTCACATAATTGCCTACTTTATATGTTACATGAATGTAACATTAATGAGAAAATTCGAATGCCCCACGGCTTAAGTCTTACAGAGAGTTGTAATATTCCAAAATAAAATTGGCAGTTTGTGAAATGACTGATTGGCGAAGTTTCTTCGCTCCATGTACATGTTTTAAAAGCATATCCTATAGATAATTGCTACAAGTAGAGGTATGTATGACTACAGTATAAATAATGACGCGAAATACATGAGATGTATGAAATGAATTATAAATAAGCCATCACCTGTATCCCCAAAAACAAGAATCAGCCCCTGTTGAAGCTGGGCCAGATTCCTGTTTAAATTGTGTTTTAAATGAGCCCAATTATTCTAAATTTATTTAAAAAAATTGAAGAAAAGCAAAAGGACTCGCTTGCTTAATTTAACTATATTCTAAGATTGCGTCGTTTGCCTAAATTTATCGATTCGATGGGGATTCCGTTCACGTCGCGCAATTGCTCCGCTGTGCAGAATTGTAGCTTCTCTCTGCGCTCGCACCGTCTGCTTATTGACCAGTAGGAATACCCTTCAGGACAGCGGTAGATCTGTCCTTCGATTCTGCCTGTATTAGGACTTATAGAGCATTTAACGAACATGGGACCGCAATATCCTTCGTTTAACGGGAAGTGTCCTTGTCCGGGACAAAGAGGAGAAGCTGTTCTGACCTCAAGCTTGAAAGAAACAATATTAACAAATAGTCATTTTTATGTCTACACCATTTGCATACATACCATATCATAGTCCGATGGTATGCCACTTCTTAACATAGCACTCTGGCAGTTGTTATCCTCCGGTTTTGGTTCTGAGCAAAGAGTTTCCCTTTCGTGGTAAACAGTGTTGTTGGGGCAAGTGAAGACTGTTATACTAAAATCAGGACTATTTGGTTTATTCACACACTGATAGAACCTATTGCAATTCTGAGGATGTCGCTTGAATCCAGTGGGACAAACAAATAAGTTTTGGTTGCCTTGTGTGGGAGGGCATGGGCCTCCTGAACTGCCAGGTTCAGAGGTTGTAGGTTGACCGGTTGTACCGGGTTCTGTTGTTGGTGGTATTGAGGTAGTAGTAGTTTCAGTGTTCGTTGAAGTCATTGGAGGCGTGGTTAACCCAGTTGATGCTGTTGTAGGACTAGTTGTGGGTCCAGTGGTAGTTGGGCCAGTTGTAGTTTCTAAGAAATGTAGTGGTTAGTGTTTTATAACTTCAAATTATTTAATTTACCTGTGGGTTTGGTGCCTCCAGGGCATGGTCTGTTCACATTTTCTGGATAGTTGCAGGTGTTGGAATCTGTGTCCCATACAGTTCCACTAGCACAGTTGAAATGATATATTGTATATTTGCCATTGCCTTGTTGATCGACACATCGATAGTATTTAGCACAATCGTCAGGATGTGGGAAGAATCCTTCTGATGTACATGTTACTGGGGTCGTCTCTGCCGTAGTACTGGGCTGCTCTGTTCCAGTTGTAGTTGTTTGGCCTCCTGTGGTTGTTTGTGATGTGGTAGTTTGTGACCCAGTGGTTGTTGTTTGCGATGTTGTTGTTTCTCCAGTTCCTCCAGTTGTAGTTTCTGATCCAGAAGTTGTTGATCCCGTAGAAGGCGATTGTGTTGATGTTGGAGGTTGCTGAGTGCTTGGTGTTGTGCCGCCAGTTGTTTGTGGAGCTCCTGTTGTTCCTTTACATCTTGGTACTTCATTTTCATAGTTGCAAGTTTGCTGTACTTCATCCCAAGCGGTACCCTCACCACAGGTAAATTCATATCGAGTCAATTGTCCTGCTCCATTATCGACACAGCGATAGAATTTCTTACAGTCATTTGGATCTGCCATATAACCCTCGGCAGTGCATACTGTTCCTGCAGGATTTGAGGGTTGAGCCGTTGTCGGAGTACTCGTTGTTGTTTCCTCTTTTCCACTTTCAGTTGTCGGTTGACCGCCTGTTGTACTTGGAACTTGAGTTCCGGTGGTACTAGTGGGAGATGTAGTGCCCTGAGATGTCGTAGGTTGTTCAGTCGTTTGAGAAGTTGTAGGTTGTCCAGTAGTTTGAGGAGTTGTAGGCTGTCCAGTGGTTTGAGAAGTGGTTCCTGTGCTAGGCGGAGTCGTATTTATTGGAGTGGTAGATCCGCCACAACGTGGGATCTGGTCTTTGTAGTTACAGGTTTGACTATTTTCATCCCAGCCTGTTCCTTCAGGACAAGTAAATTCGTGACGCGTGTAAGTACCATCACTTCTTTTTTCGCATCTGTAGAATTTTGTACAATCTTTTGGATCTGGCATGAATCCTTCTCCAGTGCAAACAGTTCCGGGCGGAAGGTTTGGAGGATTCGTGTTTGGACTACCAGTTGTTGTTGTTCCCGCTTCGGTAGGACCTGTTGTTTGTTGGCTTCCGGTGGTTGTTTGAGGACCTGAAGTTGTCTGTTGGCTTCCGGTGGTTGTTTGAGGACCTGAAGTTGTCTGTTGGCCACCAGTAGTGGTTGTTGGAGGTGCTGATGTTGTAGGTTTATTACTCGAAGGAACACCCGTGGATCCAGTTGTTGATGGTTGCGTACTTGATCCTGTACCAGTACCACATTTAGAATTACTTACAGCGTATGGGTAGTTACAGCTTTGAGTACTATCATCCCAAACGGTTCCTTCTCCGCATTTGAATTCATATCTAGTAAAACCACCCTTTCCATTGTCTACACACCTATAGAATTTCTGACAGTCGTTGTTATCCCCCATAAATCCTTCGCGCTCACATATTCCATTTGATCCTGCTGGTTGTGGTGGAGGTTGAGTGGCTGGCGGGCCTTGGGTGTTATTATTGCAAGGTGGTGCACTAGTAGATTCTGTTGGCTTCTGTGTTGGGCCTATAAATTAGACCGAATTTAAGGTTATTTTTGTCATTAACGTTTTAATAAAACTCCTACCTGTAGCTCCTGTAGAAGGCGTGGTGGTGGGGGTTGTAGAGCCCGCTGAACCCGTAGTTGGACCACCTGCTCCCGATCCTGTAGTTGGTGAAGATGTGGCACCACCTGGCTGTGCCGTACCACATTTCGGATTCGTAACGGCCCAAGGATGATTACAACTTTGTGTTTCGTCATCCCAAACGGTGTTATCGCCACATTTAAATTCATATTTTGTAAAGCCTCCGCGTCCATTATCTACGCAACGGTAGAATTTCTGGCAGTCATTGTCGTCGCCCATAAATCCCTCTCTCTGACAATTTCCTCCACTTCCAGCTGGTATTGGTTTCTGCGTAGTGCCTCCAGTTGTTGGAGGTGGGTTAGATCCCCCTGTTGTTGGGGGTGGATTAGAGCTGCCTGTTGTTGGGGGTGGGTTAGTTCCGCCTGTTGTTGGGGGTGGGTTAGTTCCGCCTGTTGTTGGGGGTGGGTTAGTCCCGCCTGTTGTTGGAGGTGGATTAGTTCCGCCTGTTGTTGGGGGTGGGTTAGTCCCGCCTGTTGTTGGAGGTGGATTAGTTCCGCCTGTTGTTGGAGGTGGGTTAGTTCCGCCTGCTGTTGGAGGTGCGTTAGTTCCGCCTGTTGTTGGAGGTGGCCTAGTGCTACCTGGTCCTTGGTTCCCAGGTGTAGAGTTGCCACCTGTGCCTTGAGGTGATGAAGTTGTAGGAGGAGGATTTATTCCACCAGGACTCGTCGTGGATTCAGTTGTAGGACTTGAACCGCCTCCTTGAGAAGGCGGAACATTCCCCTCTGTTCTACATTTTGGATTTTCTACAGCCCAAGCATGGTTGCAAGATTGCGATTTGTCATCCCATACAGTTCCTTCTCCACAAGTAAATGAGTATTGAGTAAAGTCACCTCGACCGTTATCGACGCATCTGTAGAATGTCTTACAGTCATTTGGATCTCCTATAAATCCTTCCTTTTCACATTTTATGTTTGAACCTAGGGAGGAAATAATGAATTGCAATTAACACTCATCGTATATTAATCTGTTATATTACCTGTCTGATTGTTTGATGACCCTTGGTTGTTATTTGAGGAACCTTGATTGTTGTTCGATGACCCTTGATTGTTGTTCGATGATCCTTGATTATTGTTTGATGAGCCTTGGTTGTTACTTGACCCTTGGTTATTAGATGAACCTTGATTATTGCTCGATCCTTGGTTATTCGATGACCCTTGATTATTACTTGATCCTTGATTATTAGATGAACCTTGATTATTGCTCGATCCTTGATTATTAGAAGATCCTTGATTGTTTGAAGATCCTTGATTATTGGATGATCCTTGGTTATTCGATGACCCTTGATTATTACTTGATCCTTGATTATTAGATGAACCTTGATTATTGCTCGATCCTTGATTATTAGAAGATCCTTGGTTGTTTGACGAACCTTGATTATTGCTTGATCCTTGGTTATTAGATGAGCCTTGGTTATTGTTTGATCCTTGATTATTAGAAGATCCTTGATTGTTTGAGGATCCTTGATTATTAGATGATCCTTGGTTATTCTGAGAACACTTTGGATTATTTACCGCCCATGGATGATTGCATGCTTGAATACTATTGTCCCATACAGTACCGTCCCCACAACTAAATTGTACTTTTGTAAAGCCGCCCTTTCCATCTTCTACACAACGATAGAACTTTTGGCAATCATTTTCATCTGGTAGATATCCATCAGTTTTACAGTCACCAGACGCATTGGAGCCCTGATTATTACCAGATGTTTGAGATCCTTGATTACTTCCTTGAGAGCCTTGATTACCTTGTTGATTATTTGATCCTTGATTATTTGATCCTTGATTATTTGATCCTTGATTACTTGATCCTTGATTATTTGAACCTTGGTTATTTGAACCTTGATTACTTGACCCTTGATTACTTGTTCCTTGATTATTTGATCCTTGATTATTTGATCCTTGATTATTTGACCCTTGGTTATTTGATCCTTGGTTACTGGATCCTTGATTATTTGCTCCTTGATTATTTGATCCTTGATTATTTGATCCTTGATTATTTGATCCTTGGTTACTTGATCCTTGGTTACTGGATCCTTGATTATTTGCTCCTTGATTATTTGATCCTTGATTATTTGATCCTTGATTATTTGATCCTTGATTATTTGACCCTTGGTTATTTGATCCTTGGTTACTGGATCCTTGAGTATTCGATCCTTGGTTATTTGCTCCTTGATTATTTGACCCTTGGTTATTCGATCCTTGATTATTCGAGGAGCCTTGATTGTTGGAACCTTGATTTGAACCGCTTCCCTGTTGGTTGTTGCCTGCATTTACGTCTTTACAAGATGGATTCTGTACACTTGAAGGATAATTGCAGCTTTGAATGGAATTATCCCAAATTGTTCCAGTTGCACACATAAATTCATATTTCGTAAAAAATCCATTGCCATTTGAAACGCATCTGTAGAATTTTTGACAATTTTCTGAGTCCCCGATAAAACCTTCCTGCTTACAATCATTGCCAGCATTATTTTGGTTATTACTAGAACTTGAAGATCCTTGGTTTGATGAATTACTTCCTTGGGTGTTTGAAGAACTACCTTGATTATTGGAAGAGCTACCTTGACTATTGGAAGAAGAAGATTGATTGGAACCGCTTTGTGATGAACTTTGGTTGGAAGAAGATGAGGATCCTTGTTGCGAAGAACTGCTTGAACCTCCTTGATTGTTTGATGAATTGGAACTACCCTGGTTTGAGGAACTGCTTGATCCTTGTTGGGATGAGGTACTAGATCCACTTTGGTTTGAAGAGCTGCTTGATCCTTGTTGAGATGAGCTGGAGCTTCCTTGATTATTTGATGAACTGCCTTGATTGTTGGAACTACTTTGATTTGATGAGCTGCTTGATCCCTGTTGGGACGATGAGCTGTTTGATCCTTGTTGGGATGAGCTAGAACTTCCTTGATTATTTGATGAACTGCTTTGGTTATTGGAACTACTTTGATTTGAGGAGCTGCTTGATCCTTGTTGGGATGAACCACTAGAACTTCCTTGGTTACTTGACGAACTTTGATTTGAAGAGCTGTTTTGATTATTTGAACTACTTTGAGAGTTTTGATTTGAGGATGATGAACCACTTTGATTTTGATTAGATGAACTAGATTGATTGTTTGATGAACTTTGATTGGAAGAAGAACCTTGATTCGAGGAGCTAGACTGATTATTTGATGAACTTTGATTATTACTTGACGATTGATTCGAACCACTACTTTCACTTGATGAGCTACCCTGGTTAGATGAACTAGATTGATTGTTCGATGAACTTTGATTGGAAGAAGAACCTTGATTCGAGGAGCTAGACTGATTATTTGATGAACTTTGATTATTACTTGACGACTGATTCGAACCACTACTTTGACTTGATGAGCCACCCTGATTTGATGAACTTGAACTGGAACTAGAAGAATTTTGATTTGAATTTTGTCCAGAAGTTGACGTTGAAGTAGATGATGAAGATCCTGACGATGATTGGTTATTGTTTGATTGACTCTGAGACCCTGATCCTGTGGAATTTGTAGTAGATGTACTCTGGCCTTGATTCGTTACTGTAGTAGTTGTCGAGCTTGATGACGAACTCGAATTAGAGGATGAACTTGATGAAGAATTATTCGATGTTGAATTAGATTGTGTAACAGTAACTATTTGACCGTCTCGATTATTTTGACATCCTTCTACAGCCCATTCATGGTTACACCCTTGAATTGTTTGATCCCAAACGCTTCCTTCCCCACATATAAATTCATACTTAGTGAAGCTACCTTTTGCGTCTGCAGCACATCTGTAGAATTTTCTACAATCATTAGGATCACCAATAAAACCTTCTTCTACACAAGCAGGTGAATTATTATTTTGTCTTGTTTTGTCTCCTAGCATTTGCTGCCCAGATTGTTTATTGGAGTCTAAATTGCTATCAATTTCATTGATATAATCCATACATTCTGCTCTTTCTGCAATTTTTGGATAAGTACACCGTTGACGCGTCTTGGAATATATTGTTCCTTCTTCACAGGTAAAGGTAAATGCTTTTAATGAACCATCCCAATCATTAATACAGCTATAAAATCTGGTACAATCACTGTTATCGGCATGTAATCCTCCTGATGGGCAGTCAAATGCGAGTACAGCTGCAAAGAGAACAATTCGATATTATTTATAAAAGCATAATTCTTATGCTAATTCTACCTCGAGCAGAAAATTGTCCTTTATAGAAATATTGTTTTTTATTAGATTTTCTGTTAGACTATAAGTGTAGAATGATTTTTATGTTTCAAAGTATTTAAAAATTAGTGGCAGTTAATTAGGAATTTAGACCAAAAATGCATTAACCTGCATTTACTATATTATTTCGATGATGTCTAAAAAGGCGTTAATTAAACTTCAATACATATTGAGGAATGTTGCCCTATATATGGAGAGTTCCACAGATTTTCTTAATAGTAAAGAACTTATCGCGAAAGGTGTTAATTGGTTCTATTTACAACGATCTTATGGAGTATGCTCATAGTCATGACGGGCAAATTAGAGTAGAATTAGTCATAGAACTGTTAAACCTGTCGCAATGTCAATTTTCTCTTATCGGTTATATCGAATTCCTTATATATGTTGTATTTTGCACGTGATGAAAAACTTGAACCCTACAAGTTCCCTGGAGATATAAACAGAACCTAATTAAAATTGTTGCCGATATTGGTAAGAAACGGGTTGTCTTCGTTACAACTGCAATAAGAAACAAAAATATCCCTAGAAGGATGGGCGGTTATTCTTAGTACCCAATCAGACCATGACTTGTAAGTTTTACACTGCTATTCAAAATTTTCTCTGCACTGAGATGCTTCTTGCTGACACAAACCTGTTTTTCGTTTCGGATTTTCAGAATCCCATGAAAATAAAATAGCATATGTCTATCCCAACAAGTTTTGCATCAGTGTTTAAATGGTCGTGCCCGTCAAATAAAATTTATTATTATTCCGATAGCAAATTGAACCATACAAAATAATCCAGTGGTGGTAATGTCTTCGCTGTGTGCTTACCACGTAGCTGTGCTATAGTATCTTAGTTTTTTATCAGGATAGATCTCATCGTATGCACCTGATTTAAAATTTATAACACTGGACACGTATTACTGATTATCAGCAAGGTGTATTTTGCGACGAACATGTGACTTTTTTTTATAGAATATTTTGTCTTTATAGTAACTGATCGGTGATTATTTATTTTGTTTGATCGAACAATTTCAAATAAATAAATTTTACTATTACGAATTATTTAAGCTGTAGAACAAGTAAAAAATTAAGTAATTTGCAAGATTCATGCATAAATTAGTTAAATTATATAAATTCTTAAGGTTTTAGTAGAGATAAATTTGAAAAAACTCTGCCATAAAGAAAACTTTGTTGCTATTTATAAATCATGAAAATTAATGAACTTTTCTCAAATTTCATAAACAATCTCAGATACTTTATTATTGTCAACTAAAGTTCCAATTCAAGCGTCAATAAATTGACTCATACAAAATTAGCAAATAAGTTGGATAGGACAACTCATTTACCAGGAAATTAATTGCTTATTAAAATTATTATTGTTGATTAATAAACAAACCCATTGCAGCGGCACTTTCAATTAGTAAATTTTCTGACTAATGGTTGATGAAATTTTGTTCATCTGTGTACATTTCTGCGGCTTTAGTTTTCACCATCATCACAGTATTAGTTGATTTACTCAGTTTTGGTTAATTTCAGGTTTTTGTCAATATAATGTAGCAACATTTTCAAAAATCTAATATTTACAGTATATCCAAATTTATGGTTGTTAATATTGTTTTAAGTATTGAATTTGAACTTTTGAATAGAATTATTATACTTATATGTACAAGAGAAATTATTTCAAGAACAATTTTGTAAAGAAATATATTTTGGTCAGGACATTAAAAACCGAATGTGACTTACTCTTTGTTGCTGACAACGTGATAAAAGAAATCGTTAGGATGGATATAGTCCTCCAACTATTATACTTTGATTGTAACATTTCGCCCAGTTGTTCTTTCTGCTATTTCGTCAATCTGCAAAAAGAGATGTCTTTATTTGCTATTTAGAAAGTTATGAACAAATATTATCTCACTATTAGGAATTGTTTACGATGTTTTAATTTATAAATATAAAATTATATTAAAAAGACGTCCAAACTGAAAAAACTGTGTCGACATAAAATTTTTTCTACATTTTTCATATAAACATTTTCCATTGAAAGGCTGCATCCGACAAGAGATTCTCATAGAGAGCCTTTATAACTAAACGAGTCCTTTACAGCTCACTCTTCTCTAAAAGATTTCTTGTTTTAGATTCATATTATTTTGTGGTATTGCACAAACTATAATTATTAAGTCCTTTCCAGGTATGTCTGATGTCAGACAATTTAAATTTTTGTACCATTTCTTTTTCTGTGTTATTGAAGAACAATTAAATATTACCAAAGAAGCAGCACCCCATCCAATTTTTGCATCATATTCAGAGCAGCATCAGAGTATTCTAAAATTCACCCAAATTAAAGGAGAGAGAAAAAGTAAGAACAAAAGAATGCTTTAAGCTTTATGCTTCAAATTTTGATTAGAATCGACCTAAAGTGTGAAATTCATTGCCGTCTGCAATGCAGAACGGTTAGTGTGCAGTTAAATAAAATAATAATAATAGCAAACTATGGTATTTTGAGCAGAGATGTTATGTCTCTGTTTTAATAGTTCCAGGACAATTAAAATATCCTATGCCACGTATAAGTAATAAACGTAATATAATATAATAGAACTAAAGTGCACTTAAAATGACAAAGGTGGCTAACAAGTGTTATATATAAAATCATTAAAAAGTACAAGGGCTTCCAAAGTGTCGATAAGTGAAACAATTCTTAGCAATCAAAAATTATTTCCTAGAAGTAGTCACTGCAAGAATATCATCGTCTTGCCTTTGTTGCATACGCAAGTCATGAGCAAAAGATTACGGGCTGATTTTGCCATCGATTAACCACGTGCTTCGGCTTCCCCTGTAATTATGGTAAATTACGAGATAAATGCATCGAAATTATTCAATTGATGTGTGTGCTGTCCCTGCGGGAGCCAGGGCCAAGGATGCCGCTCGATTATTACTATTATTGCATAGAAGAACATTACTTAATTTATCAATGATAGTGGAGGCAAGGAGGAGTTCGCGTTAGCCTAATAAATCTAGATATGCAGCAGGAAAGAAAAGTGAATTGGATCAAAATATCACTATTTGATCTGAAATGAATTTATTATCAAACTTGGCACATGTTATTTGCGATGTTTAATTTTAAAATTAGCACGTAATTTGTTTACTTTTTATGCCTCGTTACCCTGGGGGGCATTGAACCAATTTCTGTGATTCTTTTTAAAAGATAGGAAATCCTGCAGAGCTTCACAGTCGCGCAATCAAATTAATACGATAAGGAGGAAGTTAAAGAAAGATGAAAACAGGCTCCGTAATGTTACCATAATGGGGTAAAGAAGAGTTAATTAAGTTAAAATGCATAGTAACTTACACAAGTCTACAGGGATTATAGCGCTTGAGGGAATTATAATTTAACCATTTTAAAAATTAATTGCAGATATGATTCAATATTTAATATTACTCATTGTTTTGAATGTTTTATGTACAATACATTAATAATCAATAATATTACGTTAAAGTGTCTACAAAAGATAAATTTTTGCTGTAAAAGTAAATATGTGAATTTTTAAAGTAGAATTTAATTTAAAAATCTGGTAAAGAAGTCCTTAAGCCGACTAACTAACCATAGGAAGCATATTTTTAACCAAAATTGAGATGAAATTATTTAAATTAAATTTGGGATACACTAGTAATGAGTAACACTAGTAGTACTGATTAACCTTTCACATCTCTTGAAAGAGTTCCGTTTCATGAGTCTGTACTATATTTGATTGGAATTTACCATAATCCTTAAAATTTTCAATAAGGAATGTCACATGTTTTCTTTAGAAAAATATTTTGCAAATATTTCGCACACTCAATTCTCTAAGTTGAAAAATAGACAATCAATGGGTAGAAAGAACGAATTTATTCGTACATACGCTTTGATGCTGCTATTAAATAGGATATCAAAATCTTGAATAAGGTGCCTAGTTGTCTAGAATACCATTATCAAGAATTTTAAGCTTTTCCAATCGAAAGTATTTACTTCCCTTGATGATTTTTTTAATTGCAATTTGTAATGTCTCGATCGGGACATGGAAGGTCAATTGAATTGAATTGAGCACTAACAATCCTCTGAAAGACATGTCAATATGTGTTTCTTTTTAAATGCTATTCATATGTAAAAAATTACTAGCTCTCTGCCCCAATTCTTTTATCAGATATTTTTTTTTAATTTTTAATAGTAATGTTTACATTTTGTTGTCGACAAGCAACGATTCGAGGATGCTACAACAGAAGCTGCCGAGTGAGTCACTGTGTCGGTGTCGTGTAGAACCGGTCACATTTCTTCGATCTTTCAGCTAGTTCGGATTTCACCATTAATCACGTCGAAAGGCCATGTCCGCGAACATTTGATTGATAAAATAATAATTGAATTCGATCGACGTGATCAAGGTGATTACATGAAGATAATTAGCATGGATCGCTCATAAACAGGCGGCACGGCATGGCGTGTGTTAATGTTAAACATATGCCTCCAAATTGGCAATCAATTCCGCGACTGATTCTGCTTCAAGTCGCGGCTTAGCATAATGCATAATGTACTGGAAAACATTGCGCCAACCATACCTGCTGGCATTTGCATGCAAATTGTGTCGGCGGCTAATGAACCAGTCAACGTAACCAAAGTCAATAAACGGGTTAACAAGTGCACGGTGCAGCCTTGACTTTGAAAGCGACGTGCACCGTCTTAAGTAAAGTGCGTGAACAACGTGAACACCACCGCCAAGGTTCTCGACGATTTTATCGAGACATTACAGGTATTGACACGGGCATGCTGCAGCCTTGACCTGTGCTCGCGATCTAGTCGAACGTGTCTCACGGTGGCGCCTCGTAGTGGTTTCACTTTCTTTTACTTTGATTGCCTTAAGAATAAGATTAAGAAGCCCACGGCAGCACCAAGCAAGACATCGGATCGATTGTAGGTGGTTCCGTCGCTAACTAGTTAAGATTGATAATCTAAAGTTCTCGAATCTCTTCGGTTATTTGTCAGTTAGAATTAATGTTAGCATCTTCGCGATGATCCGCAAAGACATGGGATTTGAAAAACGAAGGAAGACGTGCGTCTATTAATAACTGCTACTGACACACGAGTTTTTGTCGGCTGTTCTTTTCCTATTATTCCATTTTGCATTTTTTATTTTCAAATAATTGATGAGATCTCATCACACTTTACAGCGCAACAATGAGTTAAGCTTTTCGTTCTTTCTTTAAGTAATCTAGTCAAAAAAGTTATTTTTCATTTTTTCCTTTATTTTGAAACAATCAAATGCGTTTAAGATTTCTATAGTCAGCTTAACGTTGGATAGTTTTTTAATCGGCATCCGAATGCATATTTATGCCACTCAAAAGATGCTGTGAAGAAATAATGTGAAGGTTGATCGTGTTTTATTGCTTCATGAACTCTAATTAGCTAAAGATAATTTTGTTGAAGGTGTATATTTTTCTATTTTTTTCTCTCAATATTATTTTAAAATAAGATAACGTAGTTAAAACCCTTCAATGTTTGGTGAATTTTTCATCATTTCCAAATAATGTGGTAAGTCTCGAGCACTCGAATTTATTACTAAAGGTAAATTTGTTCATTTCTACTTTATAATAAAATTTCAATTTTAATTAGAATAGAATTTTAATTTTAATTATTAGGTAGACAAAGTATTTTTTACTTGCTGTCTGTATGTTCCTTGTACATTGTGTATTTTTTAAATGGACGCTAATTTACTTTGTTGTTGTTGTAAATCAAATCTCAACTATATAAAATCAATTGAATTTGTACCTATGTCTTGATCTAACATATAAGAAAGCTTTTATCTCGATCGACAGTATTTTATTTCACCAAATTGGGGAATATTTTTTAAGTAAAAAGTGTCATTAACAGAATATTTAATTCGTTTATTTTGAAAGTGGCCTAAACGGCCAAAATAATATGAAACAATTTATTTTTAAATGGACTTGGGCCATTTTCACAATAAACGGCTGATGTATATCCTTGAAGTGTTTTTATTAAATAAAATTATTCATTACTTGTAAAATCTTTAAAGCCTTTTTTTTCGTTGTGAAAATATTATATTTTCTGTTTTTGTTCATAATATTTACCAGTTTGAGGATGTATTCCTGCGGTTAAAGACTACATTAATCCGTTATAATTAATAAAGTTAAACAATCTTTATGTTATCAAATATTAATTATTTGTTAGAAAAATGATTAAACTGTTAATAATAGAGTAATAGCAGGAATTGTTTTAGAAGTAAACAAGTATAGTAAAATGTAACGTACTTAAGAAAATATTGAACCAAATAAAATTATAAAACTTTATCCAAATCCACTTTTTTAAAAAGATTTTAAATGTGATGTTTGATACATGCCTGCACATCTTCTACCTACCTCTCAATCAATTAATCTTGTCATCTGTTACTTGACAATATAAGGGATATCAATCTAATAGATATAATTAAACGATTAAATTAATTTTATACGTGCTCACCGAACTCTGTAAAATTACGGTTATTGTCAGAACCTTTTTTAAAATCAATTTAAAGTGATCTAGAATGCCGACAAAACGGGTCTATCTTTTTGCCAGCCGAATAAAAACACGCAAAGGTAACACAATAATTGCAGATACAGATATATTTAGTGCTCCGATGGTGGAGCAAGAACTTGTCCATCGACGCTAGTTGGTCTAGCGAGTCGTCGAAAAAAGCCCGGTAATTGCTCAAACGGTTGACAGCTTTTCCTTGTAAATACTCCTCTCAGGATATTTAGTCTGTCTAGCGAGCAGATCACTGTGATGGCTTTGAGCCTTAAACCTGTCCGGAATGCTCCACAGGTATCCACCTAAGACATCTTTGTTCCGTTCTATAAACATTTTAAATTATTGGTTTGTTTTCGTAGTTCTAAACTTCCTACGGTTGTAGAATTTATAAATTATTGTAATTGAATTTTGTAAATACCAGTCTAAACAAATATTCTTTAATGGTCAAGTGGGTGGACACATTCCATTTACAAATTCTACAGTTTTTCGTATATTTTTTTGTTAAATAGTATTTTAGGACTAGTGTGTTTCTAATTTTTATTATCTTGGCTTGCAAGTATAAATAATAGGATACAATGCAGATCTGGGATTCGAATTGGATATAGATTAGTACTTTGTGTCCATATAAAGTATAAAAGCTATTTTCATAGTATTTATGTGTATTTTCCACAAAATACCACTTAACTGATTAAATATACACGATTTGAATATTTTGTATATTATAATAGTATTGTTTTACTTATTTACTTTGTTTCTCAAAGAAAGTGGCTGTGCTTTTTTATTTAAACCATTTGCATTTATGGACCTCATTTCGATATCACTTTGTATTTGCGTTTACTTTGAAGGACAAGAAAGACCAAAGAAACGATCTTACCATCTGAACAATTCACAATTAAAAAAGGTCTTCGTTATGTGAAGTTATGTGAACATCCTCATCCAATTGACCTAAATGGAATTCGGGCAAACATTAAGCATTAGCCTCACGCAGTGGCACAAAAATGGAATAAAATATTAAATCGCTTTATTATTCGCGCCTTTTAGCCCATCGAATTTATTTTGTGTCATGAATGGTCTTATTAAGAGGTTTATTGATTTTTTCTCAGGTTTCTTTTATTGTGCTTATTGACATGATTGCAATTTCACCAGGATCCGTCTGTTTATTGGCTATACGTTATTATATCTGCCAATTTATGGACACTTTTAAGCAAGCTTAACCATGGTCGAATAAAATTTCCTTCCGTAGTTCGATGGTAATTCAGTTTGGTTTATGCTTCATGTAATAATTAAAACGAAATTAATCCTATGGTAGCGGAAAATATGTTTAAAATGTACCCGAAATTCGATTGATATGATTTAAACATCTTGGTTTACAGAATAATAGTTTTAATA
The DNA here is from genome assembly GCA_001932985.1 of Proctacanthus coquilletti. NCBI lineage: Eukaryota > Metazoa > Arthropoda > Insecta > Diptera > Asilidae > Proctacanthus > Proctacanthus coquilletti. The sequence continues at coordinate 483,568 of MNCL01000040.1, read as the reverse complement.
TCTTTTCTGCATTGTAATATTAAAATGTAGATCTTCCCCTTTTCTTCCTTTACACTAGAAGCGTAGCACACAAGGCTTCGTGTAATTAAAAATGATTAAAGAATATAGCCAGTCAATAATTAAAAATTTGATGCGCGATGTTTGAGTCAAGTTGCGATTACGTACATTCGAACAATGCAAAAGAGATGTTCGTACGATTTTGAACACTATCGAAAAGTTTTCATTTTGAAAAATGTTTAGGGTTTAATTAAATCGAATGGAAAAACAACAAGAGTTGTTTCCTTTTTACATACAATTAAATTTTTTAAAGTATACATAGTATGCGTTTACTACTAAAGAATTGCCTAATAAATAAAAGAATTATCATAAAATCTTTGACTTGACATTATTTCATCTATTCAGCTTATTTTATTTTGAGTATTTTTCATCTGAAGTTTGCAAATGTTGCATTTTCATTTGAATTATGTACGTACGAAAAATATTTGGGTGGAAATATTTGCGATTGGAAGATTTCATTCGTTCTAAAGAACTAGAAAGTGAAGTTGAGTTAAAGGTTGTAAAAGTAGCTACACAGTTGCTATACAGTTTTAAGTCGTGCATTCTGTTTGCAGTAAAATTGTTTTACGATGTCGGGAAACTTGGGAAAACTTTCAAGCGATCCGTTGAGCCTATGTTTGTAAAGCATTCTAGCCCTGTATGATTTTATTTCATAAATATAAAATGGTAGTTCAAATTGGGGAACTTGAACGCACTGAGTTTGTATTCAAAACTGAGAAGAATACAGATACACATTCTGATAATAAATCCTAATAGAAATTGCACTTCGAACAGGAACTTGGTTAAAAATGAGTAGTGAAACCTTCAGTACTTCTGAAATAGATTTTAGGTCTAGTGAAAAATCTGAGTTTTCGACCATAAATTCAATTTTTAGTTATTGGCGAAAAACATTACTTTGGACCCTTAAAAACATTGTAACCCCAGTATTACAGCCCATTGTCAGCTTTAAATGGGTGTAATGCTAGTTTTTGATAATCCTACACACCCCATTTTGAGCGGCCTTCGACACATTTGCAACGACATTTTTTAGACCTTACAAGTCAGCCTACAGCATAATTCTTGTTAGATTTTCCTGTGAATTTTCAGTTTATTTCCTTGAAGTATTGTTAATAGCACTCCTTAGAACTTTCTTAGGTAACTGTGCCAGTTTTTCAGAAATCAGTCAAAAAGAAGTTAAAAATAGAAAAAAAGGCAAAAAATTAACATTATTGTAAGAATTTTGTTTTTGTTTTTGCATTATTCACAAAATTTCTAATATCTTTAAGGTTTTTAACCAAAGATTTTATTTTAAAAGTTTTTAAAAATTGTGCCGTAGGCTGACCTTCATAATCAGCTAAGTTTGGGACCTTTGGCTTGCAATAAGTCACGCAATAAAAATTTATCAATTTTTTTTTTTAAATAGCAACATTAGAATTAATGCTATTTAATTGTTTATTCTTTTAATTTTACTTAATAAAACTTTGTCGTTTATTAGCATATTATAAAGCATTTTCCTTTTAAATGAACTTATATAAACATAATAAATTTATCAAGTAATGTGCGCATTTAGAATTTTCTTAATCTTTATAAAATTTATTTTTGCGATTACAGACAACAAATTTAGGTGTAATTATATTATTTTTTAATATCATTACTTGTTTGTAATTAGTGTGTTGTCAAACTAAATATGATTATAGTTAAAAATATTAAGTGCTAAGTAATATTAGGTATTTAAGATTTCATCAAGTTATCGATGTGTCTGCATCCTCTAATTAGAGAGAACTTCTTTTCCTTTAGAAAGTCATAAAATGATCTATAGAAAGTCGGATTATTTAGTCATCTTTTATTTCTATACACCTATGATTTATGCTATGTTTGCGATATTTCCATAGAAGCACAAATCCTTTTTTCTTTCTAGCAAATCATTCCCAAATTGATTACAGTGGGCAAAGTTAAGTAGCTGGCACGTTAGTGTTATCGGATCAATTACAGAATAGCATGAATTTGTCTTTATTATAAAAAGAGCCCGTATAGACAGACATAAAGAGTTGCGTAACTTTTTTCTCAAATTGTTCATCCAATGAATTCTGACCAAGGATCTGTGTAAAAACTCGTAGAATAAAAAACGGTATAAAGCGAACTTTTTGCGCACGTATCGAAGAGATGTAAAAACGGATCTCGTAGAAACACTGGTATCGTCCGCAGATCATCTAACAACGGGCATCGACGTGATTCTTGTCTTCACGATTTAAGTGTCAACAACTCGCTACACTACATGTGGTCATTTTTTTGGACAGAGTGCTAACGAGACAACTCGAGGCGAGTTATCAAGAAATGTAACTGTTCCAAAGTAAGATGACGCCAAAATTCTTTTAATTAAGAGCCGGGACCTCACACGGTAAAAAAACAACTGAAAGTCGACAGAACCCGCTGATTTTTTAGGATATTTAATGGGCCTGTCTTTTAACGGTGTTGAGATTATTGGCTTGATTTGGGCACCGAAAAATTACTGCACCTGTGCGAGCCACTCAAGGAAAAGAACGCGCCAAGAAGTCGCGAGAAATGCAAATGAGATGACATGATGATTTTTGCCAGCGTAAATATTTGCCGAAGATGGCATGTGGGTAAGGTACCCGACTGCCTACCTGTCCGTAACTGTCCGAGATACACTGGCCCAGTAAGACACCTTTCACGCAAATTTATGTGTTTTGCCCGCGAATATCTGCCGCGCGGGGCCGTGCCTTATGCGGCCATACGCGCAACACGTCGAACAGCGGAAATTTTCGATCTATACGCGATTATGAAATTTACCTGGTTTCATTGTCTGAGATTCTTTTGGGGTAAGTGAACCGTCGCGACCTTATTTGTTTCATTTACATTTCCAATCGAAACCGACGTAGTTTCCAAGCAATAATTAAAAAGAATTCACCGAAGAACAAACGGCACACACTTGTCCTATTTCGCATGATTTGTCGTGTTTAAAAATAAACACCCTTGAATAATTACTCCGATCAATAATATCTGCCGTCAATCGAACTATTAAATTAAAGTGGTAAATTCTTTCATTGCAAAATATTTAAAATTTCAAGACGATTGCCATCAAAATCATTTAATTTTGTAAAACAAAAATAATTTTAAATTTCATGGCTAAACTCAACTTGTACGAAATTCAATTTAATTTCGTTGTCGGATACGCATCAATTTATTAATTGCTACAACTAGTTCCGGAGATCAATCTATTCATAACTTTTGCATATCTGAGTGCAACAAAATTGAAAGGATAGCCTATTTCGATTCAGTCTAGAGATCCGGGTTCGATTCCTCTTCTCACGATCCCTTTAATACTTTTTTTTTAATGCTTGATTCCTATTATTTTATTTAAAATAGAGGCTCACATAAAGTTTTTTGTATTTTTTCCATAAACAAGATAATGAGAGCTTAGTTTTCAAACGCTTTTTTTCCTATACCATAATCTCAATGTCAATTGTCAATGTAATTTAACCTACGCTGTTACCTGGAATTTTTGTTCATATGACCAAAGGTGCATATGAAAAATTACAGGTGGTATAGACTGCAAACGATTTTTCAGGCTTATTCAACGTTATTCCAATTGATGTGATACGCGAGAAAAATTGTGTGTATAAAGTTTTTGTATATAGGCAGATAGTCGGAAATTCTGATTTAAATTTCATCATGGATAAATGAAAAACGCACACACAATGGGACCTGGTGGTTACGCAGTCAGCGAGTTATGGAATTTGTTTGGAACTTTCTGATTCTTAATTAACGACATTTTGTTGCTCATAATTTTTTTAATACTTCTTATTGTATCGACGATAAGGTAATTTTAAAATTAAAGTTATTAAATTACATGTTTTGAAGTCGAATTATCAACTTTTGGTAGTAAAAACTAAACTCTCAATTATAATTTTACATAAATGTTCTTGTCGGATATTCACAATTTTTTAAGTATTCTAAAAATTATAAGAGAATTTCCAATTTTATTTTATTATGCAAGATTTTTAGATAAGAAGTTAACATAATTGAAATTATTAAGTTATTAACTTATTTGATGTCGCATTTTGATTTTTGAAAGCAATATAATGTAATAATAGAACACGATTCAGAAATCCTAACAGTTTTTGTGTAAATTTAATATCATTCCATTTTTTATCGTATAAAAAAAGTATTTTCCTTTCTTTCCGTCGAAAGATTTATTTTTTATTTTCATTTAATAATAAAATCTTTTACTCAAAGTCTAATGAAAACACAATTGTTTTTTAGTGAACTTATTTTTAAAAAACATAACTAGGGAATATTTAAATTACGTAAAGAGATATAATGTTATGACATTGTTTGCCATCAGCATAATTTCATATAAAACTAACGTTCGTAATAAAGAGTAATGAGTTGCATTCAATTACATAGATTAATTAAATCGTAACTAAACCAGGGGGCAATAGTAAAAATGAAATAGTCCGACAAATCCATGAGAATTAAATCGCACATTCACGGCGTCATTAATATGCATATTTAGCGGCTAATGAAATTCATGAAGGTGCAGATTGCTATGACTCGCTTAAATCACCGAAACTTCGAAACTATTGTACTAACAAACAGTATTCAAATGGACCGCCAAAAACAATATGCCCAAAGGGCTGATGAACTTCACCTGGTGCTCCTGGTTATCCCGATTCCCAGGTTTTCAGTTCTCCAGCTCTGGCTTCCGGCAAGTCAACAGGCTGGGGGAGGTGAAAATGTTAAACATGTGGATTGTGGACAGGTAGTGTAGATGAATCCCTACTAGAAGGTTGCAAGGCTAGAAGGCTAGACGGGATCAGGGGAACAAAACAGTGCATGTCCCGTATTCGATGTTAACAACTAACAAGACCGCATCCGAGCTAGAAGCGTGCTTGCCAGCATACAAATTTGCTAGATTAACATCACTCGTGCTAACTGTTTATAGAGTGGAGAATAGTAGAGATTTAACTCTTAGAATTTCTTCTTACGCACTTTCATCACGTCTATTTGCACTGCACCGCGACCGCACTTTCAAACTGCAAACAACGGATTCAAGTTGTTGCAAACTTGCTTAAATCTTAAAGCCACTCCATGTGCACTCCATAGGTCGGCATTTAAGCGCTTCAAGGGGCTGTCCTTTGCGGAAAATGAATGCCCTAAGGTCAGGATTTATCTGCAGTTCTTGCACTTTATTTGATTCCACGTTATGAACATTTATTTCTCTATGACGGAAGACATCTTTTTCTTTAAGCATAAGGACATGTGAAAGTCTAGTGTTGGCACACTTAAATGTGCTAGTGAAGAGTTCTTGTCCAACATTTCTGAAACTTACCTATAGGTTTGGTTCAATTCGTGAATCTGTATGCCATTTACGTGTTTTATTTAACTACATTCTAACGATATGTTTCAAATTATTCATTTAATTTAGTTATATAAAGCTTTGAAAGTTCCCTACAAGATTTTAACAAATTAGTAAACTATTTTGGAAAAAAAAATTATATAATTTTAAGATTTCCTATTTTGAGAAAAAGTGACTTGGAGCGGGGGCAGAGGTGTAAGAATTAAAAAATTCTTTTTGGAAAATGTTTTCAAAATAATCGATTTTTCGATTTTGGTTTAAAAAATAGTTTCCGACTCCATTTACGAAAGCAAACGTGAAATTTTAAAATTTTTTCAAAAGGATGATTTGAAAACAGTGCATAGGATTTCTTGAAAACCATTGGATGAATTGACTTGACATTTTTAGAGTAATAGTAATTTAGTCTTGGCCAATGTTTTTTTTATAATATTCATAAAATTTCAACAATAATAAAAATCCAAAAATGTAAACTGATTTTCATAATTCACCCCGATTTTGGGCTCGGCACAGGATAACTCCTTAGATATTTTTAGCTTAAGCAAGATCATGCTGAAGCTATTGTTTTATTACTTTATTCTATTTTTGTTGTTTTCTTTTATGGGCTGGAGTAGTTTGAAGTCAAATAAAAGTTGTATAGTAGAAGTGGAGCTAAACCTTATTTTAATTCATAAACTTACATGGCTAATAGCAAAAATCTGAAATTAATTAAATAAAAGACAGATTTTTATTTTCTCAATTCATAGAAAATTATTTATTATGCAATCCATTAATAAATAATAGAAAATTATGTTTCACTTTTGATCACTACTTTTTTTTAATTGTACACTATTTTTAATAACGAAAATTATGGTTGATTCTAAAAGTATTGTTTAAACACACATTTCAATTTTATAAGTTGGTAATTAATTTTATTTAAAATTTCATAAAAATATTTATTATCTGTGCACACATGAAACAATAATTTTTTTTTTTTTAATAAATTTATGTTAAAAACTGATTTTTCAAGAATATTATAAAAAGGGAACATTTAATTCGATTACACTTCAACACTTTTTATTTTCACCAGTTAAATTTTGTTTTATTTTTAGAAGCGAATTTTAGGCGAATTTTTCATCATATTCTAAATAAGTGTAGAAAATTCTTAGAAACAAATAACAAATATAGAAAATATTTGAAAAAAATGAATTATATTTTACCTTTAACCTGAAAATATTTAAAAAAAAGTATATCACAAAAGATTATTAATTACTAATTCATAAAAACACTCACCCTTTTCTTTATCAACAATTTGTCTCTAAGAGGGAAAAAATAATATCACAGTTTAAGGCGAGCGATTTAATTTAGTTCCACTGCAATAGCGGTTACTAAATATAATTTTTGAAAATTATGTGTTAATTATGGCACTGATTTCCGCAAAGCACTTGGAGATTAATTTTATCAAATGCACTTTTAACAGCACTTTTTTGTCGCCATCATCCCGGGCCACAGCCAACTCTCGATTATCCCTCTAGAGACGGAGCACTATATGCACCGATTAATTGAAGAAGTTCGGCTAAGATTGATAACGGTTCTAGAAGACACGGCAGTCAAGAAGTTCCAGTATGTTGCTGGGATATAAGTAGGAGGATACTTGGTGAACCCGGTGTCCACTAACTACATCGCGGCTCTGTCCGGCCAGAAGTATTGCTCAATCGGTGATTGCGCAAGGTTCTTATATACCTTTTTGCCCAATAATAAAATCTCTCTCCGCTCTATATGAAGTCACAGGTATAAGAAAAATATTGTCTTCTTGGTAAATTCTTACGACGGACGGCTGGCTGTGATATTTTCCGCCTTGGAGGCACTTGTTCCAGACGTTCTGGTCTTTTTGCTTCACGTCTTGTGACTTCTTATAAACACTACTACCGCGGTTTTTCATTGGCAGTTATTTTGCTTCCTCTGGTGGATCTTATAGCCAGTTGGATTAAAAGCTAGAAGAGGCATTTTCTTGATCTTCATTTTCGCTTCTTCGCCAAGAAGACGACGACGTCATATGAGTAGATCAAAAATTTCGCGTATGGGATATCTGGTTAATACCTTGGCCGTGCGATCGCGAGTTGCGTTTACCGCGAGAAGTATTACATCGATTACAACCGATACACAAACAAAAAAGGAGATAAAGAAGCATTAGTCTTAAGACCTAAGACATGGAGAATATTTTTACCTGGGTTTCCCCCTTTGCATTTGGGTTTCTTCAATTGTTCTGCTAATCCGCTTCTTGAGTTCTCGCAAGGTGGGCGTATATTACCTGCGCTGATCTAAATATTTTTTGGGGGTATTCAACTAGCCTGTTGTATGAACTGATATACCGAACTGATATACCACCGGTATACCCGCTACATTTGCATTTTTACGACATATTTATGTGAAATTCTGCAAATTACGAGATGCGCATCCTCACAAAATTTTTCAAAAGGTGCCAGATTTTGCTTATCCAAACAGTCCTGTATGGCTTGACCTACTTTTATATCGTCTTACTAATTTTTTCTTGGATACCTGTTTAAAATGCAAATCAGTTTTTTTTTCGCGACCAAGACAATTTCTTCCTCTCACGGAGTGGAATGGTCAAAAATAATCACGCTGACGTGAGAGATTGTTTTGGGAAGTGTCGTTGACACGGTCAATACCCATATAAACGAATTTAACTTCGTTCGAAGAACGTTCTGCGCTAATTTGTGACTATCTTGTCAATGCATCTAGCAATTAGTAGGCAACCGCTTTTCAAAAGGCATTGTCACTTTGAATTTCATTGAACTTGGACTTGTAACTGTTTGAAACCAGTTTACCTGTCTTAAGTTGTCTTAGCAATACTCTTGAGAATACTCCGCTATGGGTAAAGTCGTGCTGTGCCACCTTAGAAGTGAATAGGAATCATTTAACGCGCAACCTTAGGTCTGATTATGTTATATTCTATGTTCCGACGCAGTAGTTCTTGTCGTTTTGGAATATTTCCCGTATGTGACTAGCAAAGAACACTCTTGAGACTCTAAACATTTGCAGTGTAGAACTAATGAGAAAATCAAGATTTCCAAATATGGGATGATAGGCTTTTTGTATGTTTTAAATTCAGATTAATAAAACATGATAATATGGCATTATACATTTATTGTCTATAATAATATGTATATTCATATTTTTTTATTGATTAAAAGTCTGAAATGAGTCAGGACGGGTGAATTACTTTATACTAGATGATATACATATTGCAGGTCTTTGATTCCTTACAATTTTAACTCGCGAAGGAATTATTCAAATTATGCGCTATGCTACGCTCGTATCATTTTTAATATTTCGCGAAAAGTGAAGGAAGAGTAGCGAGCTAACTCTAAGCAATCATGTTTCTCAGCATTTTATTAAATATGTGTAAAATTTTAGAGTACAAGCTAGATAAAAGATAAAAAAATCGTAAGGGGTTAGTTTCTCAAAATATTTTAAAAGAATTGGCCTTCCCCATATTTCAAACACATTTAAAGCGATTACTTACTAAATCTATTAAAGGCCCTTCCAGTCTAGACTTGTTTCCCAATGGAAAATAAAAGGATAGTTTTGGGATTTCTAAATTTATTAAATAATATTATAATTTAAAATGTGCACATATAATTTTTTATTATATAATAAATTTTCATGATGATATGCAGAGGTAAAAATAAGGTGCGAAAGTCCACAAATTATTATTATGTGGAAATTATCCCGACAAATTAAATTAGAACAAAATATTGACGATTTTTTTAATTGTTAAGGTGTCGTTAAAAAAAGAAAAGAACACTATTAACAAAGTCGCGTCAAATAGAAGAAAATCAACAATTTTTTCAAAAAAAATTACGGTTTCGTCATTACAAAAAAAAGTAAACAATGGAAATACATGCACCAAGTAGTTCATGCAGTAGAGGCAACTATTTCAAGTCAATCAGATAACTAGATCTAGAGTTATCCAGACCATAGAGTTGAAAGGAACGCTTCAAGAAAAATGTGTTAAAGTTTGAAGACAACGTCTGAACGTGCTACGTCGCGCCAAACTTTAACTCAAACAACTTTAAAAATGTATTACATATTCAAAAAACTTTTAAAGACATTATTCTAGACATTTTAAACTAGATATAAAAAATTAACTTTCTAGACTTAAAAGGGTTATTAAGGTGATAAATGATAAGGATTTTTTCTTTTCTAATTGAGCTGGAAGTTTTTAAAAATAATTTCAACACACAATGGTTTTGAGGTAGTTAAAAGAAATATCAGCATAGAAATGTTAATCAGATTTTTTTATCTTTTTTGAATAATATTTAAAAAATTAACTTGTATTAAAGTATCTTTCTACCCTACTCGTCTAAATCACAAATTTATATAATTATCGCTTCTAGTCAATTTATATAGTTTTATTGAAACTCGTATATTATCAGATTACCAATTCTTACACTATTTACACTTTCATTTTAGTCCCTTGAATAATTTCTAGATTATAACGAGTGTGTGTGCAAAACTCGCATAGGGATGGAATTAGTGGTGGACAGAACATGAAAACACACATAGTCTTAATATTTATATTAAATCTTCTCTCAGAAATAATTTATGGCCAATTAATGGTAGAGCTATGTCTACACACTTCTCACGAATGATAGGATTCTTTAAAGCTTGGAACACCAAAAGTAACTTAATATCTCCCTTCGATGATCTTTAATATAAAACATTTTTATTGCCGAGGGAATTAAAAAATACTTAGCCAGAAGACGGACATCCTGCTCAAATTATATATTAATAAAATTTGCCATTTCGTACACACAGCACGAAATTCCTATTGCTCGTTGTTCTATGGGAGGCGAGTCGTTCGAAATTTAATTGTGAGATGGGCCTTTCTATAACGTGTTAATTACAAAATTACCACAATAACAGAAATGTGTAATTAGCAAAAGTTTCCGTCTTCATTTACGTCTCGGCAGCCAACGAATCCCGTGACGATGAGTTTCGCTTTTTCCGTCTATAAGCTACCTGTGTGTGATACGTTTTTGCCGTTGACAATTAACTCAGGTGGCAATGTACTCAAGTAGTGATAAAATTCTGAATTAGTCATAAGTCCTGAGTGAATAAACTTGTACCAGGGTCCACTTAAGCTCTGGGAAGCGCCCTGGTCCGTGGTCATGTTAATATTTTAAATATTTTTCAATTCCGGAACGTGCTATCGCTAGCGTAATTATAAAATCTATTTGCATGTTGCACGCTTTAAACTTGGTATGTTATTATCGCATTATTATCTTTATTCTTTTGTAAAATTTATAGGATCCCAAATGATTCGGTTCTTAAACTTGTAAAATTGTAAAAAGCGATTACTGAGGGAAAATATCTTGGCTGTAATGTAACAATTAGTTATGCATCTACGCTATTAAAATAGTTTATTAGAACTGATCCGATCTGGTTTATTTTATTACATATGTCATTATGCTTCAGCTTTTAGAGCTTTAATTAAAACAAGAAAAAAAGGAGCAAGCTCTGTTTTCGGATTTAATTGTTTATTTGCCTGTTCATTGGTTAATGGGACAAAAAGACGCACAAAATGTAAAGTTTGCATGTTTGTACACGATAAAAATATTTATTCGTAAAATTTAAAAATTTAAATATTGAGACAATAGCTTTTTATAGATTATTAATTTTAACTCGTATGTGGAAATCACTGTATGCTTCCTTATTGGCTTGTTTGAAATGCTTCGCCTTTTTAACGGATAAACATATTTGGTTGAAATTTTAAATGTGTATTTTTTAAAAATATAGCAAATATAAAAATAATTTTATTCCTAGTAGATAATAAACAAAATAACTTTAGGTAAAAATGCTGTCCTACTTTCTAAAGCATGACATCAACTTAATTAACATTATACTGACTTGGAACATAGACTAATTATTTTTTCCCTTTTATACTTTCTAATTTGTTTTAGCATTAAATCCAATTTTCATAAAATTAAATATATCCTATTTGAAGCGTTGGCTGATTTCGTAAATGATAAATGCTGAACATAATTTAAAACAAGGAGAAAAAATGTATAAATTTTATTAATGCTTTGTTAATTTTTGGGTTTTTTTTTTTTTAGATAAATTGTGATTTATACGTCCTGCCTTCTTGAAATTCGCATTTGATTGAAACGTACATAGAGCCTACAATTAAGCCATAAATAAAACAAAAGATTGCTATAGATCATCATGTTTTTTTAAATTATTTTCTTGTATATTTCCGGGCGTAAAATCATTCGACCATAAAAGACAAGAACAACTGCTTCTCAAGACGCCCACCTTTCGGCATAGTGCTCCACTTTAGTCTTAATTTGCCTTGCCTTTAAGATGCTCGACGCGTGTTCCGGTCACAAGTTCTTTTTTTAGTAAAAAGTGAAAAATAACCAACTTGATGTCGTCGCACAAATTCGATGAGAACCCCTTTCTAAAAAAAAACTTTTCCATAGATGAAAAACACATATCTTTCCATAGTTCAATAGATTTCCTACTGAGTTTGATCCATTCAATAAAAACAGTTAAAAGCCTTTTAATTTAGTATACATCTTATCTCTTTGAACGAATGGCATTTTTTGCCAAGGTAACGGTCTTTTCACATATATTTATATGTGATTTTAATAAATTCATGCAAATTAGATACGCAATAAAACACCTCCTAAGAACTCTGCCAGAAAAGCTTTAGCTAGAATACCTGGGTGAAATGCGGTCGACTTGGACGTCAGACGACTCAGTTTGGGATGGCCTAGTAACTACCCTTAGATAAATATTAAATTTCAAATTTAACTAGGCCGCAAGTATTAAAGCCATTCAGCAGCAAATGTGTAGAAGTAATTGCAATAATGCGAGTACTTTTTAACGAAATTTCGTTAATCCAACTACAGCGACACGAATGAGCTCTGAGTTCACGTCAGAATTCTAGAAAATCATTAATTATAACTATAAACTTGTTTGTGCGACTAGGGTCATTAACTGCAGAGATGATAATCTTTTGAAACACAAATTTTTTTTTTAATGTAAACGTTTTTTGGTCGGCCTATAGATGAACAGTTTAGCGTCCCTTTGTGGCTCTGTTTGTGAGCATACGAAAGAATGTCTTCAGTTTTCAGCGGTTAAATTTTTGCCAGGCTTGCTAAATTAACATTAGGCCCAGTTTTACGCGGTGGTAACTGGTAGAAAAAAAAGACTTTCTCTATAGAAGTTATATTGCTCAAATCAGTTAGAAGTGACCGTCAAGGCCGTTTTAAAATTAAACTGATTATTCTACGTCTATGTCTATTTATATCATAGATGAAAGTTTGTAAAGTTGTTAACAAGCATATAACCAAAGTTCCAGAAATACGGGACCAGAATTTATTTGTTAGTTCATCATATTTTTTTTGTCTTAAAAATTCTACATGGCTATGGAAAATTTAAAAGAAGCACTATTTTTAGCATATAAGTTCTTTCGAACATAAGAAAACATTTGGTTATATTAGCATAGATTTTTCCAAGCATTATTTTTGTGTCTTATGAAAGTTTAACTTGATTTCAACCGCAATCGAGTGTTGGATTTAATATTATTTAGTAAATATGCATGAGTGATAATAATTAGGTACATATTTTACATGTTAAATCTATTTACAATAAAAGTTAAACTGTTTCTATGAATTTAAAATTTTGATTTTTTTTTCAGACGTTGTTTTAAGGAAAAAAGTAAAAGTAATTCAATTTTTTTGTTAATTAATTATTGAATTAAATATAAGCCCCTTACGAATCAGAAAGTGGAGAAAAGTGAAAAAATTGCATAGAAAGCATTTTAAAAATTTCTTATAGTACAATAGATAAATAAAGTTATGAAATGTATTTTTAGGAATATAGTTTTTAGGTTCTAATATTATTATAATGATTTAGTATTATAGTATAAGATATATATAACAAGCTATTGCAATTTAACGACCACACGAAATATTTGTATTTGATTAACATGAAATTTGGTTTTTGAAACGAAAAATTTTAAAATTTTAAATTAACAAATTTTGGACAAATATTTGGAAAATTTTGGAAAACGGAGTTAATCGGTTTGGCTTATGAATGGTTCATATAAACAGTCAACACACTTTCAACATCAAAAATGTGTAACATAGGCTTTTGCTTATGGGATCGTTCTTGGACAATATGAGACATGTTTTACAAGGTGAGTAATCTATTTATAAGTTCAAGTTCTTCGACAATTTCTTGAAGTGGATAGCGATTTTTTAAAGCACAATTCTTCATTACTTCAAGTTTCACTTTTGTATAGATTTTAATTTTTGGTACATAAAATTTGTGTACGGTGGTCTCGTTCTTTACAATTTCAACAATTTTTTATTTTTATTGGAATGAAACATTGACAATTAGCAAAATTTTTAATACAAAGATTTTGTGGATTCAGACGTGTCCATTTAACCACTTCGGTACTATCGTCATCAAAGTTATTTTTCCTTTCTTGCATTCGGCTGCGAGTAAGGCTACGTGGACTGCGACCGCCGTACCGAAGTGGTTAATTTTAATTTAATATTTTTTCATTCGAATATTTCACTATGACTTCAAGTAACAGTTCTGTAATTCATTTTAACACAATAGAGTATAAATTTATTAGCAAGAGATATTGAGCCTACTACTTTTGTGGTCAGATTTGACTCAGACCTTTTGTGTATTAAGGATGAAGTTAGTAATTCTAAGTTCGATTTAAATCTGATAAAGATGAAAAGGCCAGAATTTTATTAAGACCAATAAGATCAAAGCTTATTTGTTGATTTGAGGTTTTCAAGCAAAATCTGAGACGATCACTTTGTATTTCATTAATATGCACAGAAATACCCAAAATAACTATACTTTTATTTACAAATTTGAATATTAAAATTTAAAGGTTAAAATGAGTGGAACAATAAAATCAATTATTGATACCAAGATGGAATCGCCAAAGGAAACTGAAACTGGTAGGTCATAACATTAAAGGGATGCTTAATTCAAATATAAATTCCCCTTCAAGCAAGCCGCCCACTAAGCCCTTCATCAGAGGTCAGTCTTCTTCTTCCACAAGAAGGACTTCTTACTTTCCTTGGATTCCTAGAAGAACTATGTTCTATGCTCTTTGTTCTTGGGCTATTCCTGCTGTTTCTGTTTGCTGAGATAAAAGTGATGTCGAGGGCTTCCTCAGCCTGTTGACAAAAGTGGCTCTGCCTTCATAGTCTCCAAGGGTGCAACAACTATGAAGGTTTATATTCAAAATATAATCTGAAAGGTACTCACCCGTCCAATTAGTTCCAGAACTTTCACCGTTTATGTTTAAATGAACGTTAAAGGAATTCGCGTCTTGTCTCAGTTGATTACTATTAGCTGACTTGTATTCCCTTTGTTGCACATACCACGTTGTCGTCTTGTTCTATAGGTTCGCCGAGGGCGGTCATAGTTTCTCGGAGTCATCTTCAAAGGAAGCAGACAGGACACATTTAAATATTATTACTTTGAAACATCGTCCTATCTCTCGTAAGAGCATTTGTTTTTTACTTTCCTATCTTGAGCAAATTGCCTTAAAAGAAATATACTACACAGAAATTTCATACTAATCTAGGACTTCAAGTTCAACGAAGAAGTCTTCAAACACTTAAGTTTAAAAAAATAAATGAATTGAGTTGAATTATTAAATCTACTCGTTATAGGTACTTTAAAAGGAAGTATAAAGAATATTATAGAGGATATAGTAATAAAATAGAAAAATAAGTTCACTATTTTGAAGACTCAACATTTATTCGAACGTATTCAATTGTAAAATAATATTACATATAATTAAATAAATAATTTTAGCTAACCAAGGCTTTATAATAAATGCGAAAAAAATGGAAAATTTAAATAGCACAGTATTTACGCTAAACTAATTGTTCTGAATAATTAAAGAGTGAGTTTAAAGCTGATTAAATTACTAATACAATTACAAAAATATCCTAGATGAAAAATAAATCTTCCTTAAAATCCTAAAGGTCTTGCTTCAGTGAATCAAAATCTTTAATTATAACAAAAGGATTTAAAATAATCAAGGGCAATATTAATTACATCTATAGGCATTTTACTATATGCGCCTACATTTCTATTTACGCGTTAGATAGGTTCCTAAAAACGCGTAACTCCGAATTTGCGTAAAAAATTCGACTAAAAAGAGATTTAGGTGTATCTACATTACATTTAGTTTTTATAATTAACTATCTCAAAAACTAGGTCTCAGGTAAAGAAATAGCACACTAAGAAAAGATTATTAGCAAAAATTTATTAGTTTTGAATGTAAAACATATTTCCATAAAAAAGTTAGCATTACACACATATGATAAAAATATTTCTAAAGGTGTATTTTTATTAATCGGATCAAAATAATTGATTTGGTTGAATTTTTAATCTACAATTATCTTCCACTTTTAATAAAAATGTTTTTAAACACTTAGTGTGTGTCTATTGCCTTTTAGAAAAGAAAAAAATTTGCATGATTAATCGCAATTTGTTTTAATAAATTACTATTTTGTTCTACGAGTATATTTTTTAATAATCCAAATTCAGGGGATAGTGAAAAATCTTTTTGTTATAATTCCAAGGCGTGTTATCTCTCATTAAAAATGGGGTGTTTTTTTATTATAAGTATTGTTTAAAATTCATATGCAAATTGCGCCGGCCTTACTTTTTTAACTCAACATCAAAACATACACTCCTAATATAAAAAACACGTTTGCAATCGGCTTGCTACGATGTAATAAATTAAACTACTCTTCTCCTAGTTACATTTTAATATAACATGCAAATTTTGCCTTGAGCTGCGACAAGTAATAATTTTGCTTGAATAGTATAATTGAATAGCACGTTTACTAAAGTATTTTTTAAGTTATTAAACTCCTTTTTATATTGCCTTTAATTTTGAAAAATTAAATCCATTATGAAAGTAAACATTGTAAATCTAAAGTAAGTAAATTGAATTTTGATCATTAAATTCATTTTTAAACTATGAAAAGTCTGCCGAAGTAGTCTGTTCATATTTGAACATAACTGAAAATAAAAGAATTCATCGATGCATTATTTTTGTTATTTTTCCATTGCTATTATTTCTTCATTTAAGGAGTAGGTGAGCGCAAGAATCGCCTTGAAACATTGAAGTACATTGAAGACAGGTTTTATTTATAGGTACGTGGAATACCTTTTCAATAAAAATTAGAGTCGATCTTCAGCGGTGCTTCTTTTCAATAAAGAATCGACAAGTAAGTGCATCATACCCTGCGCAAAAGATAATTTATGGTTTTGCCATTATGGGAGTATAATTCCACTGGACTTTTAGGGGGAATAAATAAATAAATTTTACGCGCAATGTGAGAAGTACAAGAAATTGAGGGAGTCATTCAGTCATGCAATTTTTTCGCAGAAAACGCGAACCTTTGCCTTCGGTCATGGTTTTTTCACTTTCGGAAGCATGTGGGCAAAGGTATGAGGATTCTTATTCCTACATCCAGCTGAGAATGAATGTTTATGGACTCCCATAGCGTTCTTGTGTGTAATAAATTTTCGCATTCCTCAGCTCAAATCTTAATCTGCATAATTAAATTACTTCTCCGGTACTTTCCTTTTCCGGGACCCGAAAAAAACTTTCTTATTGCACAAACGATGGTGGCGATATGGTTTTCAAAAAATTGCCCCTGATATAATTCTCAGAAAATTTTCAGAATTATTGGCTCATTATCTTCGAGCCAGGATTAATTTTTCGGTAGGCAATAAACTTCCATTTTTACGATTAGTATACATTTTAACTTCTAATGGATAATTGGTAATAACGTCTTATCTTTTCCTTGAAGATGTGAAACTTCGTCAGTTCTAAGGAATCACCGTATGGCCATAAGGTGCGGCATTTTCCTGGTCATTTTACAGGGCATTAAGAGTTTTTGATGGGGGCACAAAAAGAATTTAAAGTGCATTAGGGTACGCAATATTGCTCATAAAATCTTGTACATTCGACAGGAGTAGCAAGGCTTATAAAATTACCTGATATAAAATTGCGTATTCCAAAACATTTTTAAATAATCTGATTAAGCACACTATAGATTACTAATTGAAACTTTTGGCAGATATTTATGGAAATAGATACGCTTTTTGCTAATTGCAAATTTTGTGGTCATTCGGATTTATGGAAATGTTAATTATAATTAATATGGTCGTGGGTGAACTGTTTGATTATTGAATTTTTGAAGCTTCTATTCAATTGCTATAGTAGTTTAATGAAATGTTATTTCACATTCAAGCCATAGTCTATAAAAATGAAACCATTGCTTAGGAATTCAAACAATTTTATTTCCATAACATCCATTTTAAATCTCAATTAATATCATATTACATCAAACACACATGTTATACATATTTTAGGTACGCGTGATGTTCCATTTTATTAGGTACGCATTATAAATGTGTATGTTTTCAGTTATTTTATTAGAAACCAACTTAAAAAATGAAGATTATTCAATTTCAGTCTATTCATTAACATTTTCAAAAGAGAGTAGTTCTGGGAAAACGCCAATTAGGCTTATTTACTATTGAAAGTGTTTTGGGCAACATTTGTCAATAGATTCATCAATTCTAAGTTTATTTTTGTGTCCAAATATTTGAAAGACAATTCTATGGAATTTATTTTGTAAATTTACTATTTTATTTTCCTAGGAAAACAGGATGGACCCCAATTATACTTTTTTAAAGCAATTTCTAAGGACATTACTAAAATGTTTATTTATTTGTTGTGTTTATTTCCATATTGTGCAATAGTAGACAAATTTACCTCTAAACGAAAAATTTAAGTTTCCTCGGTTGTTCGCTTGTCTAGTTGCTACCTATCGTTATAAATTCTGTAGGAGTTTCGAGCATATCACCAAAAATTCGTCTGTTTGTCTGCTATGTATGTTCTAATGACTACTATCAATTGCTAGAACTAGAACTTTGACCGCTAAATTATTTTGAGACAGCATTTAAAAGAATAACAATGGAAAATTAAAACATGAGCTTCTGTTAGGTCTTCGTCTCATAACTCTTAAGAAAATGTAAAATATGCATATATATTTTAATTATTTCTATTTATTTCTATCTTAAATTTTTATTTAAAACTTATTAAACATAAATTACTATTTTGAATTTTGAATATTTTAACTTAAAACTCTTAAAAACTGCAGTTCTAAAATAATTTAATCTTGTGTTTTAGAAGGGCTTCTTTAGAAAAACTTCGCGTAAACGTAATTTATTTTAAATAAAGCCTCTTTATGCCCACATTTACGAAATTTTCATTTGTTTCTGGATATGTGGATATGTGTTTACACCTAGATTACTAAGCTACATACCCTGTAAAGACACGATTGAAATACATCCAGTAATTTTCACGTTGCTTCAAACAAATATTATAGTAGACAAGCACTCAATTTCAATATATTACTCTACTGAAAAAAATAAATATAATATAAATAATATAAATTGTTGCAACATGCAAAAAATTTCAAAATTATATAATTAATACCCAGATGGCAGTTCAATTTTATTCCAATACTTTTTCTTCTTTTTTAAATAATTTTTGCCACTTCTGCTGTTTGTAAGTACTACTAAATTTGTGATACTCAATTTTTACTAATATTACTAAATCATCATTATAGAAGGTATGCAAAAAAGTCTACACCCATTTTCTCTTTTCGTATCGCTTGGACATTTTTCGTTGTTGATTTTCTAAACGTGAATATTCAAATTCGCTTCAGCATATCAAAATTTTATCATATTCAGTACGAGAGAACTTTCATCTCTACTTCAACCTGATTTACAAAGTTTTCTGACACGCCCAAAGACTTTTATTTCTATACTTGTTCTATTTACTTCTGTTGCTAATAATGTCAATTTCATTTCGCTAGGAGATTGTGCGAATCTTTAGCAATATAAATTTGTATTCAGCACATCGGCTCCGTGATCCACATATCTATGACCAGTAGTTGTATCAAAAGAGTCGTATAACCTTGACTATTTTATTTTCACCTGCCGCTTCCGAATTCTCCCTAGCCAAAGGTGTACCGGTCTTTTCACACGGTCAACATCAAAGCAGTTATTAGCTAGAGGAGTTATAGCAGCGGGTAGTGATGTCACATGTGACACAACCTACACTAATTCGCTAATGTGCCGTACTACTGTTACAATTGCTTCAAAAGCATGTAATAAATGGTACATGATCGCGACAGGCAGGCGCAAAGTAAAAGTAGTTCAGGCACAATAGCCAAAAACAAAATGTCCGCGCATCGCCACATTGCCAATGGAATAGCGATGCCCAAAATGATAAATGACACTTGTTTATCTGCGGACACCATTTGAATAACAAGGCTCGCAAATAATTCACGGGCAATTTCTCCAAAAACGGAAGAAACCTTCCAAAATGGAGCAGATCTACTTACCCAGCGCCGAAAGTATCACGCAAGAATCCACCTCTTACACCCAAAATGAAGACCCTATTTGAATTCCTCGCACGTCCTGTAGTTTTTAGTAAACTAAAGAAGTAAAAACAGCAAAAATTATCGGGGACTCGCGCCAAGTGATTGCTTCTTTTTTATGATTTCGTTTCTTGAGACGCATGTCGTGTGCTTCGATGGGGAATATTCCAAGAAAACCTTCAGGAGAAAGTGAAGGTTGCTAGAAAATTGGAAATGTTAAAAATAAAAATAGAGAATTCGAAAGGCATTGAAGTTAAACAAAGCGAAACATCCTTGGGATTGTCAACTTAACTCATTTATGCATTTTCAAAATATTAATGGTAATAAATGAGCCCTTTACTTTGAAAGTGATTTGGCCTTTTTTGAAAAATTTTAGTAATTTAATTTATGTGATAAAAAAAATTTATGTGATATTTATTTATGTGATAATAAAAATTTTCCAAAAATTTGGACATAGGCTATTTTCAGATTATTTTATGAAATAATTTTGATTTCGAAATTTTGATTACTTGGTTATAAGTGAAACAGTAAAAATTAAATTTTTACCCCAGGCCGAACTAATTTCGGTCTAAAAACCAATAGAAGATAAGTCAAACTTGATGAATTATGGTTACAAAAATCCTCGTACATTTATAGGCCTGCTTAATTAAAACAAGTCTATTGGATTATTTTTTAAATTGATGTGCATTAAAGAAATATCGGCTGATATCAAACTTATCCTTAATTTGTTATAATTAAATTAAAAAACTCAAAGGGTTTCAAGAACTAAAGTTTAAAAATTGTCATAAAAAAATAAAGAGTTATTTGCTTAGTTTTTTGTCCACTTTGAGTCAGTTCACAAAATTAGTTAAACCGTGACTGGTTTTGATCTGATCATAGCTCTCTGAATTCCTTATAACTGCCTGATAAATGTCTGGGAATTCCCGAAAAAGTTTCGATGTAAAATTCGCACTAACTGACTGAGTGAAATTGCCTTGAATTATAATTTCCTGGAGTTCCCTAACCCACTTACTTCATTAAAAACTCAATTTATCGCCCAGTTTTATCACCTCCCTTTTTGTATGCGCTAAAATTATGTGCTATGGCTTTTATTTAACTGTTCTTCTGCTCGTGGCCAATATTTTTCCTGGGAGGCGCATTAAAGAAACACTCCCGAAAAGGCACACCGAAAAATTTAATGACCAAGAAAGTTATACAGGAAAAAGTTGCAAGGCCGTTAAGAACAACATCTTGGACGTTGTACGGGTCCCCCGGCTTCAATATGGGAAGAACGCGCCGAAGTCCAGAATCCAGACTCCAAACGGACGGTACAGGGACTCCGTATGCAGGTCGCATCAGTTTCCAGGATTGGATACCATCTATAGAGGGACAATGAACTGTAACGGAAATATGTGATAATACGTGTGCGATGTACCTGTACCTGGAGATCTGCCGAAGCAGTGGGCTTAATTGGCCCATTCGCGAATTCCTTAAAGAGCGTGTCAGGAATTCAGTGAGTCGTAGGTCGGGCATTGTGTAATTTTTTGATAAATGATCGATCGGATAACTGTAAGATAGAAATTGGGACAGATAACTGGAAAGGTATTTGTTTATGTGCCATGAGCCCTTAACACATTTTTCATTGTTTTTTTTCGCATTTGTGTTGTGGTTTTTGCAGACCAACATCGAGCACAGAACTGCAGATTCATCCATCTTAAGTAAGGAAGGAAGAAATTCTTGTTCTCGCCAAGAAGTGCGTGATAATTTGTCTTTTGCAAAGAAAAGAGGACACTCTTGTGCTTAATGTCTTATTCGCGGCATGAAAAGGTTTTGTACTCTCGGCCGCATAATACTTTCTTTTGTGCCCTTTAAATTAAATACGATAATTATCGCCTTTATTTATTGTTGTTGCCACCTTTCTTTCCCTGGACTTCGTGTGTTGTTGTCCTGTAAATTGCACCTTTGAATGGAAAAAAAAAAAAGATAAACAGAAAAGAGGTCCGTGCACGTAAGAAGCGGACGTTGAATATTTGGAACGAAATTATCGAACTTTTATTTTTATTATGCCGTATTTAAGGAAATAAGAAGAATTCTGATGTCTGATGTAGAAAAGTTCATTCTTTTTTTCAATATAAAGTTCAAAATAAGAAAGAAATATTATAAGAAAATACTCTAATAGAAAATAATATGAATATAAATAAAATATTTTCAAGTCAAATGGGAAAACTTGACTATAGTTTCATATACAGGATGTAACGAAATTTCCAGACAAACTATAGAGCAATTTTATTAGCATAATTGTGGTACATAGCTCGGTAATGTTCGTAACTGGCTTGAAGATTAGTGGTTTTGCTGCACCAAAAGTTGGTGAAAAATAAAAATAGTGGTTAGTAAGAGTTAAAGAAAGGGTATTTTGAGACAGCAGATATTGAATCTGGAATTGAATAGTAAAAATTCAAAATAGTTGGCCCAACATGGCTGCTATGATCTACTTTGAATAAAAATAAGCATATTATAATAACAAACAGTGTCATTGAATACACTTAGATCTCTTTTTACACATTAGATACGCTCCTATTTCTATTCTTAAAATATTCTTTGTTCGTGTTAGAGTGGATAAAAATCGAGCAAAAAGAAATTACTTTTGATACCCTAACTCGCATAATCCCGAATTCGCGCAGCAGGTTTAAGTGTATTCAAGAAATTTGTACGATTTAAAATTAAATGTTTGATTCGAATTATTTTTATGTTCAAATTCTTCTATATTATACATGTTCAGACTTCCAAAATGCATAATTTAGATGGATAGACGAAAATAATTAGAGGAAGTATTTGCATAAAAATAAAAAGTCATGTAAATAAGCACATAAATTACATTCATGCAAATCAAAGTCATGCAAATGGCCCCTGTTCACCTTAAGGCTGCTGAAACTGCCGTTCACCAACTGAAAAATTTAAACTTAATAAGATACTGGAGTTTAGAGTTGAAAACAAATCACTATTTTGATTTTCCAATTTAATTAATTTTTGGACTTATTGCAAAGTAATTAATAATATTTGTACGTAAAGAAAAATATTTCTGTTCTACGAAATCCATTTTGACTTTTTTATTATTTTATCGGAAGAAAAATATGTAATTATTTCTTAATAACATAATAAGCTTTTTTATATTAGGCTGTGGATTATTTAAATTTTTTTCAAATCTTAACAATTGTTCTACATTAAAATAATATTTATGTATATGAAATTATATAAAACAAATTGGAAACAAATTTATTTTACCTTTGCCTTGTAATTTCCTTCGTTTATTTTAAAATATAGAAAAAGAATAAGTAAAATCTATATATATAATTAGACATATTGGACAATATTATTAATTCCATGATATTAAATTATAAATAAATTTTAAATAAAAACTTGACTGTATATTTCGTTAAATTCTTTCGTGCAGACTGTACTCAGTGAAGATTGCATACTTACGAGATGAGAACTTTTGCTGTGTTCGACGGGGAATCAAAGCTTGGCTTCTTCTGTGAATTTTGGACTACCAGTGGCGTGATCACTAGAGAAATTTTATTATATTTACGTGTATTAAATCAATCACTTTTGAACTTAAAAATCTTATATGAAGAATTTATATGAACTAAAAATGGTAACCATGGAAAGAATTTTAATAAATGTACGAAATCAGAGAAAAACCACAAAGATGGAGGCAATTTTATTATTTGTAATATGCCTTATCAGAGATTTTGAAAATAATTCGAAGAGTTCCATTATTATTTTTATATTACTGTTGTAAACTGAAATTTATATTTGGTATTAGAGTAAGTTTTGATGAATAAATTCAGAAAATTCCGAATAACTGGCACGAATTTTAATGAATTAAAAATTTATATAATTAAAAAAGCATTTCACTCGAGTACAATTTTAAAAATAAATCAATAGCAAATATAAATGAGATTCGTGTCTGAAGGTTAAATCAGGACATACACAAAAGCTGCGGTAAAATATTTAATTATCTTACAATGGAGTAATGAATTAAATTGCAATCAACGTGGTATGCTATTTTATATATTGAACAAATTGAAATAAAACGCTAATTTATTGTGTAAAATGCATTTAATAGGAATTGGTTACATAATCAACATTTTGCACCTCCTCATGTCTCTAAGAGTACCTTAGCGGCTTATATGATGACAGTCATCGTATTCACAATAAGAATTTCTCTCTAAAGTAGTTTTATAAATAAGCCAATAAGATAACACATATACAATAATAGTAATATTTTCTCGTTTCCTTTATGCCAAATTGTAAATGAATAAAACGAAATTCTAATCTGCATGTACACATCACTGAACTGCTCTGCTTAATTCTACGAATATTACACCTTGGAATATAACTATCTAGAGTTTAGGTAGACTCGGTTTAGTACCCCGGCCAGCAGCATACTAGCACTTAGCACTTTTGTAAACTGAGACATTTTGCTTTTGCACGATGCATTTGAGGTCACTAGATAGAAGGAAAAGTTTACTTTATTCAATTGAAAAAACGTTACCATTTTCGTTTTAATTTAACTCACTTACCTCTGGCAGGAATTGGATCTCTTGGTGGTACACCCAGTTCAATTTCTGTGGACTCTTGGTACAAATTACCAATTTGTGCTGTACATTTTAATGCTATTCCATAGTTTAAGTTCGGACTAATGCTATTTAAATGATGGCCCCCCAGATGGGTGCCCAAAAAATGCGAGCTCTGAAGGTGCAATTTTAAACTTATTCTGGATGCTATGAGGTTATCAACCGTTCGGATGTATTGCGTATCACTAATTGGAACCTGGAATACAATAAAAAAACAAAAAAAAAAACATAATTTCCACATCAATAATCCATTGATTAAATATTTGTCAAGTCTTTCTAATTATACAAATAATAGCCCTTCAACTGTGATCAAATAAATTGCCCCTCCTGTTTATTCTACATTTATCACACGTCCGACGACAAATTAATTTTAATTTTCAACTTCAATAAACCACATGACTGTACTGTCGCAACAAATAACAAGTTACAAAATATTTTATTTACAATTTAATGATTACTTCAGCCGAAAACTCGGATAATGGCTGTAGACCTTTAATATATGTGAGACTATAAATTACAAACTCCATTTTCACATTCAATTGAACTTGGAGCTTCGGTGAGCTTCATACCGACTTCGATGTCCTAAGAATTTGTGGTGCAAAGCGAAAGATTCCCATGCTATCGCTATACTGCAGACAAATGGCAATTTATGTGGGACAAAATAAATTGTTAATCCATTGATTTAAGCTGCCTCACAGAAATACGTAGTGTGCGTTTATCACATTTCAGTTCACAGGCAATTCATTAGCTCATGATGCATGTTCATGATGCATTTTTATGAGCGGCTACCTTTGGAATAAATTTTAGAAATGTAAAAGTATTTCATAAAACTATTTCTTGGATTTGGATATTTCTTAAGGTAATGAAGGATAAAAGCAATAGCTTCTCAAAAGTTGTTGAAAGTACGAATTTCATCAAATATTTCATATGCTTAGAATTGGTTAGGAGCAGTTTCTACGTTATTGGGTCGTTTTGTTGCCAGTTGGAATCATATAGTTTAATACTAAGAAAGAAACATTTCTGTGGGCTTACTTGAGGTTGTATCCAAAAGTAGTGAATTCATTTTTTGAAGTAGCACATATCGTTGTATAAATGTCGTACTTTTTTTAAAAGAAAGGTGTAATTTTTATAGACAATTTGACTTTTTACTAGTTTAGTACCTGTTTTCTTTTATATATTTTAATATAGTTTTATTTTCTGGGTATTTCTTAGCCTATGCTACTGACAGAGGTGTAATACAAGGTATGGAAAACAATTCTTTATACACTTTTAGAAAAAAACATTATTAAAGCAAATTAAAAGAGTGGTGTTCATTATATTGGGTTATAAAACACTACTCTATGAATACGTCTCTTTTTTGTATCTTCTTTACTTTATACTGTGTAAAAAATTTTAGACAAAAGAAAACTAAACAAACTTTTAATTATTATTTAAAATAGTTTTATTTTCGCAAACAATGGGGAATTTTTATTTAAATTGATTCTATTCAAACAAAACACTCCAAATATCAAATCAATATCTCTGAACAGAGAGTGCGTACAAGGAAGGAGTTCTACTTAAGAAAACTTCTTTAATCTCTCAAAAGTGTAAAAATTAAGCCTAAAGTTTTGTGTAACATTCCAAAATTTGTATCAAATCGTGTGTTTTGAAAATGAGATAGCCAAACTTTTGAGGTGTGTGTTTCAACACATGCCAAATGTTTCGAATGATCCCTTGGACGCCTAAAAACTTGATGATAAATTTTCAGAGGAATATCAATATTAACGTAGTGGAAAGATAAGAATCCTTGCGGCGTATTGGCTTAAAGCCTTAAGAAAGGAAAATTCAAGGTTGTCTTCGAGACTTTGCTTTGAGCGGTTACCTTGATAGATAACGTTAATACTTACTAGCTATGGAAACAATTTTATACATCCCCGCACTGTAAATCCTTAAATCCCGAAAACCAATCTGCTGGCTTCACCTATGCCTGACCTATTTTGGTACAATTCCGGAGGTTCATTTATTATATAAGCTAGTTTTAAAGTGCCTGCTGACTATTAAGGTTGAGCATAAATCTTGGCCCTGAGTAATTAACACAATTTGCTAAGTCATTACGGTAATTGCGCTCCATATTCTAAATTTGATTTTACGTAGGAAATCATTTTTGGCCCCTGTTCAACAAACTACTTTAAGACCATTTTTCTCGGTTGTACCCATTGTCTTGTCCGAGAAGGAGTCTCTTTTCGCCTCCTCTTGTTTTTATGTCCATTCTGGACGCTGGAACTTAAAATTGCCCATGTCACCCAAAAGTTTAACAGCCGGAAATTAATAACTATGGGGACCACCGATATTTAGGATTACTAAGATAGCCGCTCCTGCTCCCTCGGTCCTCGGTACGTAAGTTTGTTTTCTTTCGCAATTTGTTTACTTACACGTCCTTCCTTAGCATTTTATCAATTATTTTTTCAAGAAGCAATTCTCTCAAGTTATAAATCACCACGGAGTGTGGGCCCCTTTCAGTTTATTCATCCTTCCGCAAAACGAACTCCAATATGGTTCTTATCCATGGAGAATAATAGTCCCAGAAGACATGTAGATGTGGTGGACGGCGGGGGATAAGTGGATAAATGGATAAATTCTGTGTTCCTACTATTTGACGACCTTGGCCAGTATAGAAAGTATAAATATAAATAACAAAATGAAATCCCAAAATCGTACGGAAACACCCACATTATGTACATACATCTGCGCTACATTTCAAGAAGGAAAATTGAGCATAAATCTGGTAATTTGCAGATAACTTCGGGATAATATCACTCGCTCGGAAGATAGTTCATCTTCTGGGAAATCCTTCTTTTTGATTCGCGTCACTTTTTCTGAGGATAATGCGTAAATATTACGTAAATTATCCGGCTAATGATTTCGTGACAAATAAAGAATTGTACGTTTTTTATTAATGCTCGAAAACCGGATGATTTATGAGTTTACAGAAGACCTTTGCACCGAATTGGAATCTCTCCTCTGCGTTTTATTATGCACGCACAGATCGCAGATGCTAGGGATTATTTAAAAATTCAACGCCCCAACAGTTCGACTCCTGAGGGATACAGCGGCTAATCCTCTGCTGAATTTACAATATTGTTAAAAAATTTTTTAGCTTTAATCTCATTAAACATATTTTTCGGATTTTTTGGTAAAGCTTTTTCAGTTCCGTGTGTTTGCTGTGGTACAGTTTCATACCCTTCTTGGTACTGTGCGTTGATTAACCCTATCCGGATATAAATTTTAATATTAATTCGCCTCTAAAAACGTATTACCATTAAACGAATGTAAAATAGCTTTTTGAATAATTTAAATTCCTGTCGTTTATTTTAAACTTTGCAAATTCCAAAATGTTTTGTTTCACGTATAATAAAAATGATTGGAAGAAAATGATATTTCAAAATTATTTTAAAATGTAATGATATATTATTCCCCTTACGCTCTTAATGTTTTGTAATTGCAGATATATTTTGCTTTTTGTAAGTTCTTTACTACTTAATACATTTTGCATATTTTATCTTGTACTAGTATTTTACGAAATAGCCAAATTCAAGACCACATTTTTCTGAAACCAATTTATAGTTTTAATAGTTTGTAGTGGAGAAGACATTTATGATTTAAATTATTATTAATTTTTTTTAAATAGTATTAGTTTACAATTCATAATAGATAAATTTTAGGATCCTCCTAGATTTAGAATTTTCTAAATTTTAAGTTATTTAAATCATCAACATTAAAATTCGAATAATTTTTCATTGGTGTTATATATTACTAAAATTTAATTCAATACATGTACATCATGATAAGGAAAATAAACATGTTCTATATTGAATATTTATATATACTTATTTTTATATAAACAATTCTATAGAATCAAGTCGATACTTAAGCTGTGGATAAATACACAAAATGTATGGACTATTTTTCGTTTGGTTCATAATATAATTTTTAAGTAGAATTAAATAAATACTTTTTTATTTATTTCAATATTTCGAATTTCAAGACAATTGACTTTTTCTTTTTTAATTTTCATAAATTGTGGATTTTTAAGGTAAGTTTGTTGAAATGTTTAGTGAAGAAAATTCGTATTCTTAATAAAATAACGATTTAGCGCTCAACTTTGCCTTCGGTTCTATCAGGACATATTTTTTCAGCTTATGCCAATAAATAACAGAGAAAACAACCAACAGACGTAGAAAAAGGGTCCTTAAAAGTAAAATTGTTCACCAAACCTTTCTGCGGGTAGCAACTTCAGCAACTAATGTTTGTTGAGAAACGCAACGAAAATTTTAAATATTGTACACTAAGTACAAATTAGAAATACTGTAATTGAAAGAACACTAAACTATAATTAGAAATATTTTTCATTTTTTAAAGTAATTAATTAATTTATTGAAGTTTCCTTGTCTTTCTTTACTGTGCTGTCAAAAAAAAAATCAATTTGGTATTTGTGTTACAAATTTATAGAGAAATTATGCTCTAAATATGCTAAAATTTTAGAAGGAAATTAAAGTAATTCTATGTTATGTAATATCTACTTAATTACTTACTTTACCACACTTCACACACGTGTCAGGTCATGTTGCGCATAGACCCCTCCCACCTAACTTAGTTGACCGGCGGCTGCCCTTTGTAAAGAACATATGAGGAGCGTCTATTTGTTTCGGATTGAAAAAAACGATCAATTTTCGCGTAAGTGTTTCAATTTTTATATTTTTTTACTATAGATTTATAAATAAATCATATGTATCCGTGAATATTTTGATATTTATTAAAGAAACAGTAATTAAATATATTTACTTTCTCAAATTAATTTGCTTTCATTAATGTCTCGAGCGTACCTTGTTTAACACTGAACCAGAGCAATGATATAAATAGCTAACATTTATGTGAATAATAAAAATGCATGAAGACTGATTATTCCTAGAGGATCGATTCGATTTGTCGAATTTGGGTCTGCTTATTTATGATTTTATTTATATTTAAAGAGAATATTCATGTTTTGTTCTACTTTAATATATTTATAATAAGAAGGTATTCTATATTTAAAATGAACTAAAATATGGTAAAAAACCTGCAACTATAGAACCCCACAGTCCCATAATAACTACTTGCTTTTCTATACACAGCACCAGCTTCGTAACCGAGAAGGTATTCTCTGATATTTTCAAATTAAAAATCAAAGTAAAGGAAAGGTCTTAACAAATCTTTAGTAAAATTTTTCAAATTGGGCAAAATCCTTTAAAAACTACTGCATTGATTTTTCCTTATGAGGTAGAAACATTGATTTTGCCATAAAAACTATTCAAAATTAAAACATTAAATCCAATTCAATAAGCAAATTCGCTAAACATTTAATTTCACATATTTTTTCAATTCCGATTTCCGAGAAAAACCATCAAAATTATTACACAATAATTTTATTTTTAACATTCTTGTAAATATCTGTAAAAGCCCCTTTTTTGTTGTGTGAAGCTTAAAAGAATTTTACGTATTCTTTTAATTTATTTCAACTGAAATTATTCTCCAGTCCAAGTGATTATACACCCGTTAAAAATCATTATAGATCTCGTGAAGCGTAAATCCGTCCCTAATAGTGAATAAATGGGACCAAACGCACTTATAAACGACTATAAAATTACGTAATAGAGTCAACATCAATCTCTTCGAAGCGGAGCCGGCCCTTGGGCAGTGAGCAAAATATTTTCGGGGTAAAAGCCGACTTCAGGACTTCTGGGGCTCCTGGCAAATTCAGGACACAGTATTGATGGAATGGGAATGTCGGACGGCGGAGGAAAACACAAGTACGAAAAAATTTGTTGTGGTTGAAAGAAACTAGGAAAGAATTTATAGCCGGGGGCTATGGGTTAAAGCTGTTAAGTGATACGATGGTCCATTGCTCTTCAGATTTACCTCCCCCCTCCGGACCGGCGGAATGGCTATGATCGTCGAGATGCAGCCAGTTCTATCTATTGTGTAAGGCCATGGAAGCAGAAATTGAATGGAGAAAAACTTCTTGCCCTTAGCTCCTTGAGGAGAAGAACGTGTGTGCCGTCGCCGTGGTAAAGGTTCTCTTTCTTTTTCTCATATTTTTTTTCGAGCCGGTAGATCCAAGGGTGTAAGATAAAATGTAGAAGACGACATATTGTCCGTTCTTGCCCAAAATGATAGTATATATGAGTCCTTGGCTTTGTCATGCCATGTGAGTGCCATCCCCGTGCCTCTATATACTGGACACGTTTCCTTCTTTCTCTTCCGTGAGCTTTTTATTGTTATAGATCTTTAAGTTCGCAATATTGATGTGAATTACTCATAAAATGTTTATTTCTCCTAGCAAATGGAAAATTGCTCAAATAAAATACTTTCATTTCTCATTGGCCTAGTTCTAAAAATTTCTCGTTTCTTGTAACAAAGGGAAAATAATGCTATAATGTGTCCACAAACTGGCCGTGAACCAAGTTTTAAGAAGCATCATGTTTTTATCTATTCATGTGAAAAAAAAATGGATATAAAATTTCGAAATATGTACCTAATAGTAAAGATAAAAATTTATTACTTTCACTTTCTAAATACAAATTCATTAGACTAGAAGAAACTGTAGGATATGATTCACATAATTATTGAAAACTGGCGACCCACTTTATCTTTTGTTTTTGGGTAAATATTCTGCTTAAAGCCTTTCATTTGTCTGATTTTCCACACATTTGCTAGCTTTTCCTCTTTGTAGAGGAAAACATTTCTAATATTTTTGTTTTATGCGGAACAGAGAAAATTTAGATATACTTGTGAGCAGTTCGAGAAATCTATTGATTGTTTTATTATTTTTTATTGAATCATATATAACTCATTTATCATTTTTGATAGAATAAAACCGGATGAACCAAGGTTGAAGAGGAACTCTCAGAAACATTTAAATTGCTTACATAACTCACCTCCTTTTGAATTGATTGCCCGTAAACTACACCCAAACAAAAATTACTTGAACTAAGTACGTTGAGACTAAATGTCTTGAACCTAAAGGTTTAAGGTACAGTCATAAAGTTTTCTGGTACAGTAATTAATCATGCATCATCTGGTTGACAAAATATAGCAATAGTTATTATAGTATTGTGCCTTAAACATGTTAAAAGGTAGTTAAATGGTAAATATTTAGAAGTTCATTAGAAAAAGTTAAGAAGAGTTAGATAATAGATTTGAAATTTTCAATTTAAGTTTTACTTTGTGTGACTAAAGCAGAGACTTCAAACAATATGATTTTTCTCATACATTCGAAGCTCTTAAATAACGAATTAATGAAAATTGGTAATGACGTAGAAACCATATTTGAAACTTTAATTCATACGTTTGATATATAAATTTTTAGAGAAACACTTATAATATTGCCCTGTTCCTCTTGTCTGTCTGTCGGTATACAATAGCGTCGAATTTCTCCATTTTATCGCTAATTAAAATAATATTTTATATTAGTGTGCTTCGTCAAATTGGAAATGGAGAGAAATTGTGGAAAAACTTGTTTCGAGAGCTTCTTATGCATGAAACAGTTTCGAGAAAAAAAACTTTTTTCCAAGTACCCTATTGAGTGAGGTATAGTTAGATTTAAAATTGAAAATTTTCTCTAGTTCTCCAATCGTTTGAGCTAAAAATGTGGAATAGAAGTACTTCTTAGCAAATGCTTTCAACAAAAATTTTAGCGACTAGCGGACACTGTGGTATGACTAATTTCAGGAAAATAAAAATAATTATTGTGCTAAGTTATTACTACAATTTATTTTTCAATTACCATTAACCAATTTCCTGATGTTATAATTTATTTGTATATTTTAATTCTTAAATTTTATTTTACTCTGTAAATATGAATTTCACTTTTTTAATTCAACCAATTTCTTGTTTCTTTTATTAAACCGTTGCTATTCATCCAAATTTTAAACATTTTCCTACAGAATTTCAACAGAATATACAAAGATTTGAATGGTACACCATTTTCCAGTAAATGTATGAGATATTTAATAAAATAAATAGTCTAATTAAAACCAACAAAATAAATACGAATATGTACGTGTATTTTATGGAGTATGAAATTAGCTAAATTAATAGCCATTTTGAAAATCTGAAAGTAAAAGGCTTAACCCTTAACATTAAAATATCATACTTCTATACAGATTTTCCCTTTATTTTCTAGATGCATGCTCACATTTATCCACAATTACGCTAAAAATCTGGAGGCGTGGTTTTGGTGCCTGATCAATCATTAAAATTTTAGAATAAGTAAATTTCATTTATTTTTGGTAGCAAAGTGTAGTTTTATATTTCGATACTGTTAACGACATACTTCGGTTTGGATGTTTTGGAATAAATATACCACCAAGTGAGATGTTGCGTTTCGTACGCTTGTGCTGCTCCTTATTAATGAAAACCAATTAATTTGTTTTATTCTAGCTTTTTATAACAGGTAAATCTATGTACGAACTTGTTTCAGACTAGTATTCTTCAGAGCTCCAGCTCATTAATCGATTGATTAATCCTTTCAGAGTATTATGTAATCACCTGAATCGTTAATATACACCAGGGATATTCTTCCATGTTCAGTTTATACCATATACCACATACCATTTGGATTGCATCCATTTAATATTTACTTGAATTCTAAAAATGATGAAACGACCATGTTTGGCGAATAAAATTTCTATCTATAATATAAGATATTTTAAAATACAAACAAGCAGACCAACGAGATAGAGTTAGATAGGTCTCCGCGTCCATATCGAACGCATAATTTCCAATCGAATTCATTTGCATTGTGGTGTACTGCCTGAGGTATGTTCTGTTTTCAGTCAAATTTAATATTTTTATTGAACAGTTGTATATGCCTTTTACGTTTATTAAAATCTGATCAATAGCGAATATTTATAATAAAATGTTTCTTTATACGGTTCTGATTGCAACCCTTTGTGAAAACTTTTTAAATGGCACGATTTAATTTTCATAATTAGAATAACAAGGTATTAATTAACAAGATTAAAATGGTTAAATAAGTTTGACCGAAGAAAAACAGATTTTACAATATATACAATAAAAAAAGGTCTGATTTTTTAAAAGGGGGTACAGCAAAATTCATTAATTAATGATCCCTTCGTGGAAAAATTTGCTCTGAAATTATTTACCTAAAATAATTGGGATCATTTACATCCCAAGAGAAAATCGTCCCGAAGCTATGATGAACGCATCCAATTTTCTTGGCTCGAAAACTGTAGGTGTTTTTAATAGGTGCAGAGAATTAATTGTACCTTGAGATTTTGACTGATTGAATTTAATCAACCTTGGAAGGGAAGATAAATGAGATGAGCTTCACTGAAGTTTAAAGCTAGTCGGAGTATTTCAGATATTCAAGGGATTGTCTTACGTCAGCCAAGTTAATATCAGTACAATGGCTTTATGTGATGCATGCCGATATTACTTCTAAAATAAATGCATTCAATTTTGCAAAACTTTGTTGAAACAATGTTTTGCGGCTTAAGGGGGTAATAGTCTTCGAAACAAATTTTAATTGACTAATTTATTTTGTTAATATTTCTGTGTTTAATGGTTCTCTTTCATTACTATGCTCTAACAATCAAAAAGAGTAGTTAAAAGTATTCAATTTGTAGCATTAGATAAAAGGGATTAATTTCTTTATAAAATATTTTACATATAAATCATGTCTATATATCATTACGTGATATTCTTGGAAAACATAAATTTTCTAGGATGCCCTAATATAGCAATCTAGGATAAAAATTCCATCAGGATTGTAATCAAAGCATTGGGAATACTCCCCTCCAATCAGGCGACTTTTCAGAAGCTTTTCTGGGATTTGAGTAGCAAATCTCATTTTAGACTTAATAATCTTTATAACGATAAAACCTGAATTGACAGAAACAATTTCTTGAAAATTACTTCATCAGCTTCTGTGCCTGTTTGGACAGATAAAAGGAACTAGAAAAATTGCTGAAAAGTATCCCCTAAAATTAAGTGTCTGCTAGGTCCCAGTCCGAATATATCTTCTTTGATAGTGTTTAAAAGTACGAAAAATGCTTGATACAGCAATCTGCAGACGTCTGGAGACGGGGATTATTATTAAATTAGCGAAGCGACTGCTAGTGAAATCAGCGTCCTTTTCGAATCATAATGAAAATTAAAAAACATCTGCTAAAGTCTCATTTTTTAATATTAGCCATTCTGTGAAATGAAGTGAATCTTAACGTCAGCGTGCTAATTAATTAAAAAATATTTTAACGAGCTTCTAGGATAATTACGAAATAAGTGAATGTTAGTATTTCATTTTTGTTTGTTTTAAACGTTACTATTTGTTAATTTCGGGAACTATTCGGTGAATTCATTTTCATGCATTACTACAGTCGGTGAGCAATTTGATGATGAAATGTATATAAAATTTTGTATTAAAGGGAAATACTTGAGAAACCTACTGTAAAATTTTTCTGTTTAGAATTTAAATTTAATTTAAAAAACGAAATAAAAACAAATAACGTAATAATGTAAAGCCATTTGTTTATTGCACAAATTAAAGCGTACAACAAGAATTGTGAATCCAAAAAATTAATAACAAAAATTATTGTTTATCCTGTTTTCAGAAAAAAAAACGTTTTTATTTGATTAAATGAGCTTAGAATGTAAACTTTTGTTGGTTTTAAAAAGCCTTAAAAATAATGTGGTGGAATATATGGCTTAAATGAACGTACCTATCGACTGCAGTGAAAATAAGAGGTCTCATTCTCAAATTACAAATATAAGAAATAAACGAAAAGGACTCAGTTCACAAATTTCAAGTCTTATGGACATAAAAAAATATTTTCGAAAAAAACTAGAGCAAGGTAAAGAGAATTTCTTTATTTTTTGGCAATAGTAATCGTTTTTTTTTTGTTTTATATTTCTGCTTGTAGGCTAATTTCCTCTTCGAACATTTAAACAACTCGCAATTACAATTTGATATAAAAGTGTTTAGTTTTTATGAAATACCACACTACATAAATATTTTACATATAGAAGATTTTACAAAAAAGCCAGAAAAAAACATTGCTTTCTAACGTCTGCCGCTTTGAAATTAAAATTATTATTTTCATTTTTTAAGTTATAAGGCTACAAATTACGTAAAAGTAAACATTGAATGCAACTATGCTATTTTTAACCCTCGTCAGAGATAATGTGATTGAAATGAATGCTAAATAGAATTTTAAATAATGGGAAAAATGAATAAGTAACATATATTTGAAATATTTTGAATACAAGATATAGCCATCATATAATCAACATGTAGCTTATGTTTTTAACTCGTCTTTACAGGATCATTAATAAAGTAGAGAAATATTTATAATTCTTCCAGAAGAACCAGTTGTTTCCAATTCAAATTACAATTTCCTACAATTTTTGTAATATTATAAAATGATACTGGTCGATTAAAAATTTTTTAGTGTAATATTTTGCACAAAAATAATTTACACGTTAAACCTAAGCATTTGTAAAAGCCGTGTAAACCATTCAAAAACAAAAAAGGTCACCATCACCAGTCCTTGTTTATTAGAATTAAATACGCGTACCTTGCTCAATTTAATTTATAGCCTTCATTGGCTTCTAACACTGCTCCAGCTGGTTCTTAAATGAAATTTCTTCGTAATAGTACGTGACTTGAAAAATTGACCAGCACATGGTTCCAAAAACCAACAACCACTTCCTAGATTAAATTGAGTTCAACCCCAGAATGGGATTCGAATTAATGCCGAGAAGCTGTTTGGAGTAATTACATTTTAATGATTTTCGCGAAGAACTCTACAAATGTAAATTCTGGTCACTTGTTTACAAAATTCTCATCTTTATTTACAATGGCATTTAAATTTGCCCCGACCTGCTAGAGATTGGAGTTTCAATTAAGGAAGTGGCTTATTTATAAAATAAAATCCATTGTAACCAATCCAGATGTTGTCCTTTACGATTAAACGGAAATAGTACGGGGAAATTTGTTCGAATTTCTATTAATCGATAACAAACGATATCAAGGAGTTGTCTCAGAACGTCCTTTAAATTTCTTGGAAATGGTAGGGAGTTATTACTTATATTAATTACGTATGCAAAGGTTGAATGTAGATAGGCATGTATTTGGAATTCTAGACCGAGAAGTAATAGATATAATTCTAATTTTCCGTAGAATTCTTTCCTTTGTAGTCTTCATCTCTTTTACTTGTTCCATCATTTCGAGTTTAGTAGGAAAATGTGTCGTAATGAGTTATGCAGAAGAATATCTGTAGCAGACATTTTCCGAGATCAGAGGAGAAGCTGTTAGCGAAATAAGCAATAATACGTGGAATCCGAGGGTACATTAAAGCGGCACACCAGATACTTAAATTTTACTCAAAATGGATGCCTTTAGGCATCTCTTGAAATATACACAAAAAGAAAAGAATTTCTTTACCAACAGGTTGCAGGACATAAAATAAAATGCCTAGGGGTGGTTCGTTTGTGAACAAACGTTCATTGTTTTTGATTCTTACACAAAAGTTTCAAGTTAAAGTTCTATGTTTAAAGTGTGTTTCAAAGAAACCGTAAACTTTACAAAATATTACAATTTTTCTTTTCAAAATATGTGAAAGTAATTGAAAAATAAATTAAGATTGACGGACAAAGCTCACTGTTCTAAACATGAATAATATCAGGGAAAGTATTTTTCTTGTCTGGACGGTGAATATATTTTGAATATAAAGTAGATCAGGCCTGTCCCGGCTAGCAAAAACGCGCTCGAATAAATGAATGAAATACAAAAAGTTGGAGGATTAAACGATAATCTTTCGGTTATGGCGGAATAGCAACGACCGCCACGTTTCCGGTAATGTAATCCACAATTAATTCAGTCATTTAAATTCTCCTACAAGATTGCGTAACCTTGGGAATGGCATGGTATAATTTCTCCTACGAGCGGAAGTAACGCAAACAATTCTATTACCAAATAACGTAAATATTAAGGGGGAGTTGCTTTTTGTATTGAAAATAAATTCTTCTGATGGAGTCTTTCAGAATTTTGAAAAGTACTCTCACAAGATTTCACGTCAACGTTTATATAAACTCTAGAATTATGTGTCATAGAAATACTGTAAAATAATGTTTTAAGCCACACTCCCTGCTCTTGCTTCTTATAAAACTGAAGTTTATGAAAAGGTAGAAATATTATTCCAATATACTGGGATTATATACATAATTAATATTTTTAAAAATAACTCATTCAAAGGTTCTTCATAAATGTTGGTTAATAATCGTTGATATCTGATATCTTTTTACAGGCACAAAATTCATAAATTAAAATTTCGAAAAATTACACAGGTGCTTATCTGTGTTTGTTTAAACATGTTTACCCACAGCTTGTCATTCATTCATTTTGGTGTTTCTATTTTATTTAGAAGAACATAGTTCACAGATAATGCTATTCAAATTTTTGGAAAATCGGCTTTATAGTTTCTTAACAATCTTTGAAAGTTGTTTTCATTCCATATATATATAATTTTTTTTCTGTTGAACAACTCTTCTTATTAAAAAAGTAAATTAACTTTGAGTTTATGTAATTAGTTAAATATTTTAAATTTTACTACTCTCTTACTAACTTCTGGTTTCCTTCCTGGTTTATTAAACTAAAGCTACATATGCATAAAATTAAATGATAACACAACACCTGTTGTATGAAAAATTTCGAATTTTGTCACTATGAATTTTAAAATATTTTGAATGTGTTCCCCATAGTACACATTCATTAGGAAATATAACTAAATAGTGGTAGTGTATACAACATCACGTTGATAGATTTATAATATAATACATTATAAGCATGCATTGTGGTCCAAGTAACTTACCATCCAATTATTTAAATATAATTTTAATTCCGCTCTTGGACGTGCTGGTGGGCTACTACAATTCGCTCGAAGGACATCTCCCGGCTCGTAACGATCGTACTCTGTCCAAAGAGAAGGTCTTTTCTCTGGCAGTTCTGTGAAATAAGAATATTGTGTGAATTCGAATTCGTTCGTATTAACACAAAATATTTAGTATTTGTATAGCTCATAGAATTGATATTTTTTATGCCTGGTGAAGGTATCTAATATTGACATTTATCGACTAAACTAGTTGTATTTTGCATTGGATATAATTTATACCATAAATAATTTATATTGTTTAAAGAAAATTGATGAAAGTATTTTTTCTGCGTAGTGATAAGAACTACTATAGAACTATTGGTTTCATATCTACTCCCTAAAACTGTAGAGAATGTGTTTCGGAACAATTTATAGTTCAAATTATTTCATTAAATATGTGTTAATTCACTTGTGAATTTTATGTGACCTCGTGTAATAAACTTACCTACAACTTGCATTTGTCCAACAGCTGTTGCCGTTGAAAAATATGGCGCGTCTGCAGTTACTTCACAGGAGAAATTTCCTGAAAGTCCAAATCCAACATTTCTTATTAAGACCTGGCTGGCATTTGAAAAGGCTCTCTAGAAAATAAGAGAAATTAAATATCAAACAAATATATAAATGCTCCCAGCTTACATCCACAAGTATTCCAGGAAAAGGGAAAACTTTTGTGCTCGGTATTTCGCCGGGAGAATATCGAAAAAATTCTAGTTGCCCACGATAAAATTTCACAGAATATAATGGAGCTCCATCCAAATCATAAACACACTTTAACATGGCATGCTGTCCTTTACGCACAGCCGGTGGTTCTACTATAAGACTAACTTTTTTTAGAGCAGCATCACCTAATATAAATAAAACGGAAAATTTATTATATCAAAGACATAAACAAAATTGATCAATTATTTTAAAATATCTTGGAACGATCAACAAGGGGATTAAGCATACGAGTTGAAAAGTATTGTTTTGCCTCCTTACATATTTCTCCTAACAAGAGATACGAAAATTACAAAAATTTATGAGGTCCATAAAACATAAGAAAAAATGTTCTTTGGTAAGTTCAGCATTAGCTAATAAATTCTATCCCAGCTTACAGAATGTGGAAATTTCTGGATTCAGTTAGAAAACTTAAAAGTCGGGTGGACCATGGCCCGGCTTCCATTAATTTTTTACCCGTCCAATTTTTCATTGCAAACTTTTAAAATTGAGTGCAAGTGCGTAACGTTTTATGATCATTAATATCCAACGTAGCCAATTTTATTCTATACAGCAGCCCCTCATCCCAAGTTATCTTCTGTATTTTATAGGTATAGACAGGTATACGATAAAATTCAGCAACGTTCGTGATGCCCCTATATAAAGCGCGATTTAGGTTAGGTCAATGGCTGGATGATATGCTTCGTTCAGCAAAAATATTTCGTGCTTTCCCTAAACTGCTAAATAGCGAAAAACCTAATAAAAAAAATTTTTTTTGAATAGCCTTTCGCTCGTTGTTATACGAGGAGTGTGGCCCACTCCCTTGTCGAAATAGTTTTCGGGATATCTTCGCTCGCCTGACAACTAAATCAACCACAGGAAAGGCAGAAATACATTTAATTTAATTTATTCAGAGAAATTAGAGCACACCAAATGGAAACATCACGTGCACACGCGAGTTTTCACCAGACATCCATTTAAGGCGTTTCCGCAAAAATAAAATGATGAAGTGCTCATTCCTGTGATTCAAACTGTCGTTTACTACCTTTATTACGTTCCGGTTGGACCACCCACAGCTTTGGGCTAAGGGACTTAATTATGAAAAATTAATTGTAATATGTCAGGTCGTTGTCATTTGTGTGCAAACATTACGCAGAGTTCGGGTTCAGGCTTCTACTCGACAAAATTATGTCCTTTAGTGATATTCGTATCACAAGGTGGACCTTTTCTGGGAAAATTTAATAAATCAAGGGGAGTGGTATTAGATATACAAATTTTGCTAAATTCTGTCTTCACTGGAAATTAGTGAAAGAGAATACGTTTGACTGATTTTAGGGTTGATTTTAAGAACGATTATCT
This sequence comes from Proctacanthus coquilletti, assembly GCA_001932985.1. Taxonomy (NCBI): domain Eukaryota; kingdom Metazoa; phylum Arthropoda; class Insecta; order Diptera; family Asilidae; genus Proctacanthus; species Proctacanthus coquilletti. Next base: position 442,992 of record MNCL01000040.1, on the reverse strand, counting down.
TGATCTTAGCGAAAATATATTTTAAATATTGGCTAAACACGAAACTAATACTAGAAAAATCTAAACAAATCTACACTTCAAGATTATAGGAAAATTATATCGATCTTTTGCTTCAGTGTTCCGTACAACTTTCACAAAGTTTAAAATTATAAAAATATAAAAACCCATACTGAAGTTATAAAAAATAGCAATATACCATGAAAAATTGTAAAAATAAAGGCGATAAATTTATATTATATTATTAACAAACTCTGGAATTATTTCCAGATGGAAAAAATACTATACAAATATTTACGGAGCAGTACGGAAAGTACGAGCCTAATTTATTTTTTCAAACTAAAATGACAAATTTTCATTTCTTTATACGTTTGTCATATGAGCAATAAATTTAAAAAAAGACTTACAAAATCATTTCAACTCACTAGATAATAAAGACAAAATAGTATTTTTATATTAAAGCAGATACATTAAACATTTTTCAAATAAATTTTTTAATATTATTATTACTATTACCATTATTATTAGTATTATTAACATTATAATTATTCACAAAATAAATAATTAAAAAATCCTTCGCATACATATTTTGTCTTTTTATTTATTTAAATATTGCGTATTTTATCTTAAAACTGGCTGCATCAATTTCAACTTAGAACTTTTAATAAACGACTTTTAAATGCTACAATTTTAGCAATATCAATATGTTTCAATAATTAGGTTCAGAAAATAATTAAAAACATTTAAGAATGCCCACTCCCTAGTTCTGCGGCTTCTGTGCTCGCGTGTGTGGCGTTTGATTGATGAGGTGTGTTGTGGTTTCGATTCTCTTGATTAAATAAATATTTAATATTAGCCGAAGCCCGCGGCTTCATCAACGAACAGTGTATCTTAAACCGAACGAAATCATGAAGATGCACTAGTCTGTAATATAACAAGTTTCTAGATTATACATAATATAGAAATTGTTATAGTTTATAATTCTCCTGTCCATTAGGTTTCTCTCTAGAGGAAAGTTGCCCTTTTATATTACTTCTACCATGACGTATTTTATAAAAATGGGAAAATAAGTAGCCTATATTTAGAAAGATACAAGTTTCTAAATAGTGAAAGCATCATACATTAAATATCAGCATGTAAACATATTTTTTGTTATTCCATTGCCACTCTATCAAAAAATTAGTTTATTTTCGAAGATAAAAATGTCTTTAGTTTATTATTTGATCCTGTACCTCGTATATTTTTGCAAAAGCAGATGAATTTTAAATATAAAGAATGGTCAGATGAGCAAGCTCTGTTTGGAATAGTTCCACCATCTTTTACAACATACGGAAGGATTATTTTCAGGAAGTAGATTAAGTAAAACATCAAAGCTAATACAATAAAAAGCTAAAATTGAGGATATAGAAATTTCTTTGCTTACAATCATGTTGTTCGTGTTTTGAATACAAAGCTATTTAATGCAAGATAGATACTAGCAAAATAATTTAAAGCAGAACGCTAATTAACTAAACAAAGGATACTTAACTAATTCTGCAGCGCCCTTAATAGGAAATAAAATTTATTTGAACGGTGTGGGGACCAATTTTGTAATAAATTAGCAAAGGCATGATTTCACAGAATTGCCTACGTAATAAATTTTAGACTTAATTAGGTTCATATCAAAACTCCTGAGGGGTATTGATCATGTTAGCGAATATTAAATTTCAGTTTCCGGTTATTAATTCAGTTTATTCTGTTAATTCCTACATAATGAGAAAAATTGTTTGCATGCCCCTATGTTAATTTATTAAAGCTAAGAGTAGTCGCGACAATAATTGAATCAATAATTTCCGAAACCGCAAGTGTTACATTTTTAGCGATTTTAAGTTAGCCTTGGATCCATATTCTTTGTTGATCTACTTACACATTACGATAAAGAATTCACATAATACACCTTGGACTACTTCAGTTATATCTTATGGGATTTTTGAACGCACTATTTTATTTAACCCGAACCAATATTCTACGCTTCAAAGTTTCGTGGTTTAAATGTTATAAAAAAAATGTCATATCAACTTAATTACGTTCAAGACATGTTAAAAGAGACAAAAAGGAACATTTTCAGATATCGGCATTCATTTCATTTCACAAATAAGGATACAATAAAACATACCTTTAAATTCGTATGGAAATCTAAAATATCTCTACCATCTTAATTTTAGTTATGTTTTCTATTATAAATTTAATTAATAAATATATGAAAACATTGAAACAGTTGCGATTTATTTTTAAAGTAACAAATTTAACATGTGTTTTTGCATTTAACTCATTCTCTTCAAAAACCCTACATGTGCTGAGAAAATAACTTTAGTTTTTTACTATATTTCCCTCTATACATTTCACATCATCGTATTAAAGCCGGGAGATTGAACATATATCAATAATTTCATAGGTTACTTCCCCATTAAACAAATAAATAGTTTTTGCCCTCTCCAGTAAAATTTAATTTTTGTAACATGTGGGGTTTCTGAAATCACTGATTCAATATGTGAATATATTATTAAACTCTATTTGGTTATGTTACTGTTAGAAATAATTTTAAATGAAACATAATACAGTAAAATATTAATTGTTGAAATAGTATTGCTCACTTTTATCAGTTTCGGTTTTGCAATCTTTGATAATAACCTTCTGATATGTTGACCAGAGGACAAATTTTAAATTGTAATTATTCCATCTATTTTACCATTACTCTCAGTTTCTTCTTGAAAACAAAAATTTCTATTTCTGTTTATTAACTCTTGAATACAATTGAAGTTTTTTCCATTTTAGTATATTTTTAATAGTAACAACCAAACATTGATTCCAACAGACAGAATATTTGTAAATAATATTCTATAAAGTGTCTTGGGACCTATTGGTTATGATAATAATATCCATTGATAACATTATCCGTGATTATAATAACCAGACTTTACGGTTTTATGCATATAAGCTGAAAGCCACAAACCCCTAAAGCTAAACTATAGGCTTTGATACAATGCCCACGAAGGTGCTAGGAGGCACAATCCTCACTTGCTGCTTTTAAAACCCACCGATAGCTAGCTGGCATAGGCTAGCTGGGAAATGTAAGCAATAAGCGCCTGGGGGAATCGTCCTTTACAAGCAATATGCGGTTAACAGGAATTTAATAGAAATACCCACCCACCTGGACCGTACAATAATACTAGAACTTTAACAATGTTCACCATATCACTCAACAGACCACCAAAGTGGCTTCTGATGAAAAAATATAAACGTGAGGTGCAGGCGGAAGAAATTTTTTTAATAAGATCACCAGAACTTGTAATAGCTGAGAATCCTGCTACCTGCACAAAAGCTATACTATGACTTTAAAATTAATTAGAATTATAGTTGCACTGCTTATTCTTCTAATTCGAGATATTTTTTACCTACAGGCCTTCGAAAACGAAGATGTAAGTTTTTAATAAAACTAAACAAAAAACATATAAGATGTAATTGATCCACATATTTTCAAAAATTGTCAGGATTCCCTTTATCGTATTACCTCAAACAAATCGCGACATCTCACGAAACTTATGCTAACGCTGAAAACCTAAGCAAAAGTCAACAGTCAGCATAAATTAAATTATTTGTCGTTTTAAGAAGTCCTAAGAATATTCGACTACGGCTTTTTATTTTGTTACATCTCTTATGAAGAACGCAATCACCCTTATAAGTTTAGCATATCATTCTCTCAAGTCATATTAAGGTGGTATGCCTCATCCGGGCATACCACCTTAATATTTTTCCAAATTTAAATAATTTCTCTGCCAAAGTTTAATTCCACATTTTATGTGAAAGCCAAAGGGAATCATTATTTTATAATTGCACGAATAAGCGAAATGTGAAGTTGCTAAAAATTGTTATACTCGCAATTCATGCCGGCAGTACATTTAATAAACGTTTCCAAAAAATTTTATAAGAAAGCTCGAGTTTAAAAAATAAATATAAAAAATAAATAATAAATATGAAAGTATAATAAATAAATGCAATAAGTAAAACAACATTCACAAGAAGCTGTCTTCATTTTTTTTTTTTGGGATAATTTAAATTTAATCTGCAGCTTTTGTAAATTTCTTAATTCTGACTTCAATAATTTAAATCAAATCACACATCCAATAAAATTAAATATATATCATGCAGTTTGAAACAACTTTTATTGAATTAATGTTTATAATAAGTTATAAAAAACAAATAAACTTATACCAACTACACCAAAAACATTAATCAATTAATGCCACTTATCAAAGATTAAAAGTTTAGGGAAAATTACTCGGACTAATATTTATCATATAATATTAAAGAAAAATTAATTCTTGAAAAGTTTGTTTTACCTGAATTTTTAGAAAACTATCATTTATTAATTTTTATACAGTGGTTTAAAAATCTAGCGTTTTGCAAAATTAATACAATAAAGTTATTTATAAGGTTTGGCAAGAGGACTTTTAAAGAATATAAATACTTATACATTTTTTTATATTTCTTAAAATGGTACATATAGCCTTGTATAAAAGAAATATTAATATTATTATGAACTTACCACAATTGGCCATCACCTGAATGAATATGCCGATCACGACGAGCCTCCATCGCCCTGAAAATCTCGGATTATGAATCAGCTCTCTTCCAGTTGCTAACATTTTAATGAACAGCCGGCTAATATCTATGTTCACCTAAATTACACGGAACACTAAACACAGCGCGGCGTAACACATTTCTTAATTGGGATCTATGTCATATCCTGAAGACACTACCGAAGACAGCGGAAGTCGCCTGAACGCTGAGGATTATCTTCACCATGGTCCTCAACGTTTTAGAACTTCGGCCGGCAATCTTATAAGTCACACGAGCCGCGAGATCAGATCCGATTTATAACAATGCCACTAATTAGGGAGTTTGCTGAGGGTAATTAATTCAATATATCTTTCTGACACTAAAAATGAGTAGTGCATCGACGCGGGAGTGTCAGAATAGCCGCGCACCCGCGCTCAAGTATATCTTCTTCTAAGACGACGCACAAGAAGATCACATCAGATCCATTTAAGAAATGCATCCAAGTGGCCACGACTTGCGCGCCTTCACCGCGAAGATCCCGTTGAAGAAGCTGAATCCGCGGCTTTCCTTGCTCATAAATAAACACACGTTTGAATGGATGGTAGATCACGGCATACGCCTCGGATACTTTTCATCTTTTACACTTGAACGTCTCGTGAGCCGTCTTATTCTTTTTCTTCGTTTATTTCTGGTCGCCTTCTTCGGGTAACATTAGTCTAGCCGCATAATTGCTTGTTTATGTTTTATGATTGGCGTACAGCCCCCGCGGGACGACTCCTCAGGAGAAACTCCTAATCGAAATAAGAAACAATCAAGACGTCACGCGTCTCGGTATGTTTAAAGTCCTCATAAAAATAGCACTTTGCGCCTCGCAAGAATCTTGGACCCACGAAAATCCACGCAGCAGGCTTGGTCGGCGTTGATTTTGTCGCACCTGCGAGACTATTTGAATATGCACCGAGAAAGAAGGACGGCACTTCTCAGAAGATAGCACTTGAAGAAACTTTCTTAGAAACAAATTGCCTCCAACTGGCCATCCTCAGTGATGCTTACGAAAACGCAATTTTCTGGAAGTGTAAGAAATAATGTTATTAAGCATTAAAGGAATTCGCAGGGAATAAATCAAAATAAAGGAGCATGGTTTCACTTCTAGGGTCCCGCATATAAAGATACAAATTTATTGAATGAAATTTGCATTTTGTGCCAAAGAGGCCCTTCGTCGTTTTTATTAACGCCCTCGAAAATCGCTCGCGTTAGGCACCTGCCAGGTGCTCGAGGGTATAATAAAAAATTTCCCCAAGGAAGAAATCTACATCTCACGCGTGGGTGAAACCCTGGCCTCAGGCGCGCGGGGGACTCTTACACGCCTATTACGTTGTACAGTCTAATTGCTCAGGAGAGTTATATCCTAAACACAAATAAAGTGGTTAACATTTCGCAAAGTAAGGCAATTTCGAAAGGTCCCCCGGCGGCAATATGTGAGTCAGGGTATTCGGGGATTCCCCAAACGTATTGCCTTAATTGCTCCGAATTAGCTTCCTTCCCCCGGAAGGAGGAGCAATAAAGGTAAATCGCAGATTTTATAGGTGCATTTCACTGTCACTGTGAAAGATTATGAATTTTAATAGAGTTAATATGTTTTTAGTTATGGAACACAGACAATATCTTTGTTGTTTATGCAAGTACTATTTAAACACCTGCTGCAGAGGTAATCTCATGGGTAGGTACTCCTGTAGGTGAAGAATATGGAAAGAGACAATGATTAATTCCGTAGGGACATAAACCAGCCTATTTTAGACAAATAGATGGTTTTTGCGAAGGATAAATATGGAACAAAATAGCTTTAATATTATACGTGTTTTTGGCCAACATATTAGCATAAATGGGCCATTTTGAATTAGCTAAATTCAAAAAAGGAAAACGTATTTAACCTTTTATGGAGAGTTCTAGAAATAATAAGTGAAATCAAATAAAATTTCACAAGAACGAATAAGAAAACTAGTGAACAAGAATTCATAAATTTATTTCATTTTAAAGGGTCATCATTTTTCAAACTTCTTTTAAGAGTTACCTTGTTCTCTTAAAAACATCCTATTTCTATCATAAAATAAGAAAAATGTGACTTCTGACTTTAAAGGTGCATCATTTCGCAAATTTTGTTATTTTTAAATAAAAATTGAGTAGCTATGGTAAATAAACTGCTATATTTTCGATTTTTTTTATTTCTAAACAAAAATATAAATTGGAATCACCTAACAAGTCAGAGAACTCGGCTATAAGCTATTTAAATTGAATATTTATCATGTATATTATATTATTGTTTTTATTAATAAACAAACAATAAAAAACAATTTATTGACAAAATTTGAAATTCTCGTTAGATCCTACTCAGTGCCAAAAGAACTATTTGAAGCCTTATTAGAAGTATATTTTTAGCAGAATAGTTAGAAGCGGTTAGAAGCATTAAAGATTTTCTTAAGCATCCTGAATTGAAAATTGTTAAGTGTAATTAATAGTCCTATTTGTTTATCTATAGTCGAACCAATCTTCTTTGTAGTTTGCGTACATATTGAGTATTGGTGACAATAGAATATTCTATCGATTTTGAGTGAAAATACTGAAACTCTGATCAGGGTGTCCTACTGCCGGTCTCCACACAAGGATATGTACTTCCACAAATATCCAGACGGATTTCAACAAGATGAAGTAAATTTATCTCGGTGATTAGAATATGGCAGTTACTTATAGTTACGTAAAAGAAGCTCAAAATACGATTGGAAACCCAGCAGCAACAAAGAACTAATATATTTAACATTAAACCTGTCTTACTATAAAGTCTTTAATTTCTTCTGTAAGCGCAAGATTACGTAGCATTAAAATTATCATGAAATAAATTTGTTATTTCGAAAAAATAAAACGTACCCCAGATCTCTTCTGAAAAGGAAACATGAAAATAAAATCTGTTAGGATAAAAAATATTTACCAGTCAATTTGATCAGTCATGATAGATTCAGTGTTGGCCTACTTGGCTAATTCGACTACTTATATAAAATCGGTTAAGTGCGTGTCGCGCTCACGCACTGAAGGTTCTGTACAAGACAGAATATACCCATATAATACCTTGTCTACGTTACTGAAAATAGAAAAAAGTAGCAGGATTTGCCGACCGCATACGTTAAGTTTGTTAATATAATATTGTGAATTTTTCAAAATTATAATATCTAGGATGATCGCTAGTTTTCCTATAAACTTTTAGTTATTTTCTTTCCTTTTCTTTGTTTAGTATCTTTCTTGTTATTTTTATAAATTCAGTTTCATTACTAGAACAACAAGCAACATATCTTTGGAGATATGCTTAAAAATAAAAGTGCTTTTGAGTTCCTTATAACTAGACACAACAGAATAAATAAAAACAAATTTTCGGGTACCTACTCGGGTATGAATATTTCTCATTGTTAACTATTAAGATATATGCGAATTAATATACTTAATTACTATACTAGTTTCTACATGCAACGAATTTTTCACATTGGTATTGTTGAGATTGATTGTTGAGAAATAAGTTTATATATTTTTCTAATAATAAAGTAGTTTTCTCGCCACTTGCAGTTTTATCATGTCATTTTCATCTCAATATTTCAAAATATATTGAACTGCCAACGAAGTAATGAAACACACATATTTTTGAAACAAAAACACGAATCGAATAATAACAAATAAAACGATGCCCGGTAACGCTGATTCAACACACCGCGAGTACTTACAGAATTTATAGGAGCAAATGGTACCATATGGATGAATTGTTTGTTTTCAATGAGAACCAACTCAAGAGGGGATCCATTGAGCGGCAATGTTTGTATAATAAAAAAGTCATAAATACCGGAACCGAAAACTGATATTTGTTTATTGATTGTAAAATGAATTCTTTAAACGCAGCACAATTAAGTTTTCAATTACGCACGACGATGTGAACAGACGCTATTTGGATAATTATGCTATCGATCGATTAGAAGACAACTATTTGTATTTTTGGAAAAGCACGGTGTTATGGCGCTCTGTCATCAAGATAATAACAGCAGGATATTAATTTGTTGAAGGAGAAAATTTACATACTTTATGTATTTGGACAATCATATATTTTAATTATTATTTTTTATGTCGTCCTTGAGTACGGCCATTGTATTTTGACGCCATGGTCTGGATTTCGCCATGGAAAAAACGTACATGACTTATTACTGTATGATTCTCTTGAAACAATTCGCATGGAAGTCCATCAGAGGCAGAGCAACTTGTACGTTATAATTAACCACTTGAAAGTTCCATTAAATCAGGGATACTCTCAGCGAAAAAGATGAGTAACTCGCAGCATCCCAAGGCCTCGTTCTGGACTAATTACCCTACAGAAAAGTCGGCATGAAAATCGGGTTTGGGATCGGGAACAAGACGACATGGGAGTTAGAGACGGCTCTCTACTCCATTGACAATTAGAAGAACGCTTTCCAAAAATAGTCTTGGCCACTTCTCAACGAACGTCCACATCCACCGTAGGACCATGCTACGTCTGATTTGCATTTGCCGAGCCATCCGATCTCGTTTATTATGTTCGTTGCCTAAAAAAAATGTGACACTCTCAGTCGTGTGGTATCTAGACTATAGGTACAAGGAAGGTAGTGTTTGGTGATTTAAGGGTTTCCATGACCTGACCTCGAAGAATTACACAAAAAGATCCAGTGAATTTCTCTAGAGATTAAAAATGTCAATATATATCCTAGAGATTTTACGACAATCTAGACAGCTGAGGGCAATAAAGCACCATTTTCGGTGAGTAGTTAATTCTGGAAGATTTTTTGAATTTGTTGAATTCTTATTTATTGAGTCGAATTAGACCACGCACTTTACAACTCAAGCGAAACATTCTTGTATATATCTGACGATGCATTCGTAAAGTTTATTGGATTTCCAAATTGACTAAGGCATTAGGAGAAAATTTTTGTTATTAGGTCGAATTTTAAATTTATTTGAAAGCTATAATATGGTTGTAAAGTTTAGTAAGTATATAAAAGGAATTTATTTCATTTGAAAAATTTTTTTTTTCAGTTTCAATCCTTTTTCTCAGTGAGAAACTATATCTGCAATTTTAATTTGAAAGTGGCCTATTTCCATATTGGTTCGGTCGTTTTGAAATATCCAAAGACTAAAAACACGAAATAAAAAATTTTTTTTTTAATAAGCAGCTCATTGTATTATTATTTATTATAATACAAATTTCCAATTTTCATTAAAATGATAAGGAAATAATTGTTACAACTGCGGTGTTCGCTTTAATCATTAAATTTAACCCATATATGTTTTTAAAGATAACAATTAAAATTTTATATTTTGAAATAAGTAAAAGTAATAATGATTAAAAATTGATTTTAATTTTTTATGCTCATAGCTATTAAATGTGTTCTCCAATTCGTTATAGGCAATATTCTTTGTGCTCCAAATTTCCGATCGCTTCCATTATATTTTTATCATATTTTATTATTTTCAAAAACTCACCAAAAGCGCTCAGTCGGTAGAATTCTGTATTTAACTACTATTCTTTATGATAATACATAAGAAATAATTAGAAAACATGAAGTATGTATGTATGTAGAATGGGAATTTTTATTCTTGAGCAAAAGATAAAAAAATAGAAATAGTATTTAAAATTAATTTGTATTTTTACCAAAAGGTACATAAACTAATGAATGAGTAATGATTATTTAAAATAAAACACATCATAACTTCTAAATATGTATTCCAATTTTTTGTCAATATGAACATAAAGATAAAGTTGTGAGTATGGTAATTAACACTGACCAATTTTTTAGGCCACTTGCTGGTCTATTTCTATAATAAAATATTAGTACTTTAGTATTTTTGGTCTCTATCTGTAGCGGATTACTCCTTGTTATGGCATTCAGTCTGGGCATTTATAAGGTGCCATTTTTCGATAAAAGATCTTTGCAACACTTCAAGATGCATATAATTATAAAATAAATGATTACCTGGAATACTGTTTTCATATTCTAGTAGATCTTCAGGATCTCTTTCTCTATTATTATGATAAAAATTACTTTCCGAAACATTTTCTATAGTTTTAGATAAACTTCTCTTTTTCTACAAAACGAAATATTTATCCTACTCAGTCAGTGCCATTCAGAGCATTTAGAAATTGTTCGCACTCCGAAAAGTCGCGTCGGTAATTGTGGCCATCTTTGGTCCAACCAAAAATGTTTAGACGTTTTTATGACCGAAAAATTTTATAATATTCACAGTTGTGATAAAAGTTAGCTTCTAGTTATCAGTGTCATAATAAAGAACGCATAAATATAAACATAAACAATATTTTAATCATTTCTTTAAATTTTGTGGGTTAGTCACCACTGGCCACTGGCCACTGACCTTTCGAATGCTAAATAATAAAAATTAACGACGAAGAAAAATTACTTACATAACGCTTGACTAATGACTTCGTTAAAATCGATCACTTTTATATTATTAAAACTATTAACTATTTATCATTTTTATTTTTATATATACATATTTCCTGATGTTGCAACGATTCCTATATAACATTTCTTCCTTTCATTTCATGGAGAAAATTCCTTCTTTCTGCATACGATTACGGAATATGAGAAATTTCCAAAAGACATTATCAAACAGTGCTTTTGTGGCTTTAAGGAACGACCATGCAGAAGAATTTGTTGAAAAGAAAAATCGATGATTTTTATACATGTAAATTTAAATACATTGACTTCGTTCTTTTGGGAAAATATCTTGAAAATTAGCCTGTTCAATTTGAAATATTTCCACATTTAGAACTGAATTTTTTGAGCGTTCTTCGTAAATGATGTGTGACATGGGCGAGCTTCAAAATACATTTCAAGAACATTCAAGAATTGTACTATAACTGATTTAACTATACTGAGAATGGTTTAGTCGAATAATTTCAACACCACTGACTTGTAAAATAAATAGAACGGAGTGTGTCCAATGGTGGCTATAAATGGAAAGTAGATGTAAGAATAGATTTTATTTTTAATGCTCAGAATGTCAGGAAACAGGGATACAATCTTAAGAGATTAGCAATCAAAATTTACTACGGTTGGATAAAAATATTAATCCAATGATAAACAGACTGTATATATTTTATTACGTATATCTAATCAAAAATGTATATATAACTTTAACTGGCGATCTAAATTATGCCGTAATACTGATTTTAGATAAGAGAACCAAACAAATAAATTATAGCAATTTGTCGAACAATGAGAGAATCAATTTACGAGTCAGTCCCTCTTGCAGATATACGAACTGTGAAAATCCCAATGTGGCTAGATTGTGTGGTTAAAGAAGGTAAGTGGAGTATGAATTCGGCTTGATCAACAGAGAGTTCTTATGCAGAGATTGGCATCAGCATAATTTTCTCATAATCTTCTGCTGTTTCGTCTCATAAAATCCCGATTCATCCAGCATTCAGTACAAAGGGTGCCTTCATCGGACTTTGGGGCTGCGGGAGCAGAGCCAAAAGAATTCGCACGATGTGCGGTTGATCTCGGGAGGGCAGTAAATGAGACCCTTGTTATGCTTAGATGCGACACATAAGATTAAACCCTGACGTAGTAATTTGAATAAAAATTCAAAGTTATGAATAAGTCGGGAATTTTGCCTGCTCTGCCGCACTTGCTTCTGCTTTTCGGTGCCAGCAGATTTGCATCAGTAAACGTCGTCCGCCAAACAAGAAGTGAGAAAATGCTAAAAAATATACACTTTCACATATGAAAAAAAGGGAAATATAGCAGCGAAAAAACAAAAATTGTGTCCGTTGAATCAGCTTTTCGGACCTTTCGGCGAGATGTCCCGGAAACTTAACCTGTTTATTAATTTCACCAGTTCCTTTGCATAAGTCGAAGAGAATTGGGTTAAGAATGCTATAAAGATGATATCGCAACGGAAATATATCTACAATCCTTTCTGAAATTGTTCCTTGTGTGCCTCGCCAAAAACACCAGGGAATGTGCTGTCACAAGAACATAAAAAGCAAATTTTATTCCTCTCAGGGACAAGCTCTGCGGAATGATGTGCATGCGAATCTTGTGTAAGATTGTCATTTCCCCTTTCTTTTCCTGATTTTCGTAAGCTTCCGGAAACGTCTTGAATATTGACATCAAAAGGGAGAACTCTACACTACCTCAAATGTTGATTTCTTTCTTTGTGCACTTCTTCTCCTCAGATTACTATACGGAACAATTGTGAATCACGAACTCCTCTACTTATTGGAGTCTTAGCGTAAGTAATTCTTTACAAACAAGGAGGAATATTTTTGCTTGATTCGTTCTTAGCCAAGTGGATATTGAAAAATGCTTTCGGCTTATTCTAAAAATAAAGTATGTTATTTAATTATTGATGTTGTATTCCTTATATCTTGAGTTCTCTTTTAAAAACTGTTTTCAATTCTTTTTTTCTTTTTTTTTGGAAAAATCAATAGATTTAGATATAGATTTTTCATTATTGTGAATTTTCAAATCCAGATTTGTTAAAATTCAAATAATCATCCAAATTTTGAAAATAAAGGGGATAATTATACTATCCAAATAGACGCTATAATGTGTAAATATATGTACCGAATAATACACTCCACCAAGAATATTTTATATATATATATTTTTTTTTTTGGAAAAACATTGTTCGTTGACAAAAGGTGGGAGATTACATAAAGTGTTGCTAGGATTCGTCATGGAGAAATAGTGTAATGTTTGCGGACACAAGACTGCAACGCTTTCTCCCCGAAAATCATCAAAGTTGTATGATTTTAAAGAAAAAGCCTGTAAAAACTCGTCCAACAAAATCCAAACGAATAGAATTACATAATACGGACTTCTTTCGCAGATTACAAATCCGGGAAGGAAAATGATTAATTAAATCATCCAGTATGATTTTAGACGAAAACATTATTTCCAAATAAACTAACTTCTTAGTATAGTAACAATCACAATTGCATTCCATTCCCAATTTAACTAAAATATAATTTTCATAATTTCGAATCTAGGAAAGAAAATTAGCGCCCTTACGAAAAATTCTTTGTAAACTTCAATATCGCATAGCAGTAAGATCCTAAACAATTTTGGGAGGCTTTTTAATACACCTTAGAAGAAAATATTTCTTGTATTCGATCATGTATGAATGTGACTTAAAACGACTTTTTTCAAGAATTAAAAGTTATTTTTTCTCAGCAGTTCTAAAAATAATTCTTCTCGTCGATTTCCACAACTAGTCGAGCTAAAATATCGAATTATAGTAGTACTAGTAGTACCTATTCATTTTATAGGAAGGCTGTAGCACTTTAAATATTTCTCTAAAAATTTAAGATCTTAGATAAACCTAGTTAAAATTGGGGACTTAATTCAACCGAAATTTCCACAGTTCATGACACAGAACCCTCGGTGCAGGAGTCAAACTCACGCTTAACCGGCTTTTTAAGTTATATGCGCATATTTTGAAATACTTGTAAAGTGGTTTAAAGTAACTTGGTTTATACCTTATTTTATTATTTTCTGAACAAAGAACACTTTATATTCCACTGTATTTGTAAAATTAGATTCGGAACCCAATAGAAGTCCGATTCAAACTTACCACTTTCATTGATGCTACTGGCTTTTCAGGATTGTCCTACTTATTATTTATCAAATAAATGCATGTTCAACTTTCAACAAATTTTAGCAAAATTCTATGCAGTTTGGAGCATGACTTCTGATGTGAAATAAATTGTCATCCTTCTCCTTAACCGAACATGGTAAAGTTTTCTGGAGGTAGATGGAAGTTTAGTAATATGTCCGTGTTTCAAATATTATTCTCGTATGTCGCCTATTTCGCCACATGTGTGGGCATGTTGTTGAAATAATTCAACTATTAAACTGTCTTTTAATTAAAGTGTGATAAAGAAATGTTTCTAAGTTGGAGGCAATCAAACAAGCCGCTCTCAAATGGAAGGAAATGTAAATCTACGACAAGGATCCGATCATATAATTTTTATCAGCTGACGCCCATCGCATTATTGCTGGCATATGTAAACACATCTCAACCGGGTGACAAGTGCCCTGGTACATGAGCTACACATCAAGCTCCAAAAATATCTTCTAAGACCTTCCAGTGCCTATCAACCGAATTTTCAGTTTACACCCACTTCTGCACTTTGATGTCCCAGTATGAACTCTTTATGACCGCCATGGTATTAAGTTTATGGCACATCTGCCCGGGATTGCGCGTATCAGGGACAGATATATTGTTAGAAAGTTAGCCAACCTTGATTCGGTTGGCCTTAGCCTTAGCCTTTGATGCGAAAGCTACAAACTTTAGAAGGGTAATTTTAAGATTTGCATTATAACCCTACAAATCACTATTGAAGTGAATGAAATCTCAGAAGATTTATGTTTGGAACGTCTTCACCCGTAATTGCATTGCATATTCCGGTGAGAAGTGTGGGGGCGTATCAAACTCCTAGCTACCTATTGACACGGTGATGGACCGTGAGAGGAAATTGAGATACTTCCTGTTATCGAAAACTTGAATTTCCCATATGCGGATATATTCTCCTCTACCTGTTCGACTGCAGAACTGCACAAGTGTTTTTGATCAGAATCTTCATCGAAGTTTTGAATTCAGTCAGATAGGCGAAAGCGGAAATGAATATTAAGGTCAAAAGGGAAGATATTCTCCGTCTAATAGAATTTAGATGTGTACTTGCCCGTGCGTTCCTCCAAAATTTTATTAACAGTGTTCAACAGAAAAGCAGCTTTGAATACCAAAGCGATTTTCCTTGCAATCGAATGCATTTCGCCCGTTGTGATATACGACAGGGGTATGCACTTCGGTTCTAATACTATTTATACAGAGGCCTGGAGTTGTGCAGGAAACGGTATACGAGAGCGTTATTTTCCTCTCGTGAAAGTTAGACTAAATGGAAAAATTTTTCGGATAACAGATGAAGACAATTCTAGTAAAATTTTATTTTGCATCCATTGCAAATTTTATTATGTTTATGCGTTTACGTGAACACCATATCACGCAATAGATTTAAATTTTGGAAACAATAATCGATTTTGAAGATAAATAATGCCAAATATTTGTATCGAGCTTTTGATTATTTATGTTTTAACAGACGTTATAAAAAAATCTCTTAAGCAAATTGATTTAGATTTTAATACAGAATTTTCTTCATGTATAGAAAGAACATTATTACTTTTTGTTATTATATCAACTTCAAACTAATATGTCTTTAACTGTCCTTTGCTATTTATTTGATGGACATTTGAAAGCGATTTCGGGCTGTTAAATCGAAATGTGGTGTCATAAATTCTTTCTGACATGGAATTTCAATCGAAACTGCTGAAATTCAAGGCAATATAAATAAATATTGAATTGTAAATGCTTGGAACTGTCGCAATGTTTTGAGATTTATTACTCAAAAGATCGGCTGATTTCTTTTAAGAAATACAAATTGTTTCGGTTTGATTGATTATACTTCTTGCATGAAAGTATTCAGCTAAACGATTAGGAAACAGCTTTCGACAAGTACTCGCATCTACATAATCCATTTTAAACAATGTTATTCTTAATTTCTATAATCAAAAACAGCAAATTCAAATAATTGTTAAATTGATCAATATTTCTAAAGGCAGGTGATGCGTGATTGATAACACTGGTCTGAATAAATGAGTGCAATAGAATTTTATCTACAAAATATAGGAAAAATTGCAGCAAAACATAATATACGAGGTAAAACCGATTAAAATTAAAAAAATAAAACTGTTTATGATATTTTAGAAATTAAATAAATGTCATAGAAACTCGTTCGTGACCTAAATCATTTTCTAATCTATAGATTTCGGCTTTAAAATAATTTAATCACCTTCTTATCAAACTAGAATACGAAACCAACAAAATCTTTAAATTAAACATGACCTCTATGGGATGTAGTTCCAAAATATATAATATAGCAATCGATTATAATGAAAAAAAGTATAACTTCTTTATAAAAACATGTTTGATTTGCGCTAAAATAGGAATTCGGAAACGAATAGTTGAAATTAAGTCACAAAATTGCTAACCATACGAAAGAAAAATATAATTCAATTGATTGTTTCATTAAAATTTTTATAGATTGATCATAGCATATATTTCTCAGTTTCTAAGTTTCCCGAAGGAGTGTTATACTTAAAAATTAATATTATTTTTAAATTGATGTAACTTCATATAGTTTTAAAAATATAAAGCATATTAAACTAAATATACCTTCAGTATATTTAGAAGAGAAATACTATGTGAAGAAAATTAGTTACACGTTAATATACAGGCTTATTTTGTATTACTAATGTAACTTGTTATTAAAATTTTAGCATTCAAAAAAGAGAAAAAAACAACATTTCATCCAATTTGATAACGCAGACATTACAAATTTTCAGTAAATAATAAATTATAAAAGATAAAGCTGTTACTGATTGAGTCGCTATCTCTTGCTCTTTTATTTCACTAGCGTGGAAAAATTTCGATTTTGTTTTTGAAATGTGGGTAGGAATGAAGTGAAATACTATTAAAGCTTTTAAAACCGTGAAATTTAATAAAAAAATTCTATATGAAATATGACTTGTAAAATGCATTTAAAAAAATAATAATGTGATGAATTTTAAAGCACCTATAGAATAATTGAGTTCAAATTAAAAGCTCCTTGCTTTTGAAAATTTGTATTACGTTAAAAAATTGCTATCGTTGAAAAAAATCATTTAAAACTATGTCTTAAGAATTTCTAAAATAAAAAAAATCTTTATTTTGAATTTTATTTGAATTTTATTTGAATTTTTGAATTTGAAACATTTCATTTGGGAAACTCACTAGCATTCTATTTAATAAGACACAGTTCTAAGGTTTACGAATGTTGCAAGTCCAATTTACAAATGCTTTTTGAATATAAACAAATTCTCATTAAGATAAGTAAACCTTTCTACTTTATGTAATCGGAATCCGGAAATTGAAATTTAATGGCTAATTTTTCAAGTATGGAGACTGCGTAGGTGAAAAAAGGATTGTCTGAAAACAAACCCTTTCACGGACTTGCTTTATTCAGTATGAATATTTCACGATTTTTAAATTGAGGGGTCAATTTACAAAAAAAAAAGTAATGATATGTCGTAATTGTTAAACAAATGATACTTTTGTCATGAGGCCTAAAAAAGTATTATAGGCAATAACCCAAAATATCAATTAATTCAAAATTTTTATTTATTTGCTTAGCTTACCCTTTTATTATTCTTAAAGAGATGCAGAATGAAATTGTAATTGGATCTTTACTTCAGTAAAAAGTTTTACTTAATTACTTTACAACCCTACTAAAGTTTAAGTAGAAATTTGGAGAATTTAAAAGACTTGGTAATATTTTAAAGTCCTCGTAAAATTTCTTATCTTTTCATAAAATGTTTGTTGATTATAAACTCTACTTAAACTTACCATGTTTGTTTAAAATACCGGAAGCATTAAAACTGTTGTTCACTTAATGTTCACGTAAAATAAATCTCTCTTCCACTGAATTTTAAACTTTAAAACTCCCTCTATTATTTATAGTATATCTTGCAACTTTTTAACTTTCGCAACTACAACGTTTTCAGTTTTACATAAATTCAAACTAAATTACGTTGATAAAATCTCAGCGGACATTCGAAATTTTTCTCTTTAAAACATTTATTCACGCTGTCCAGCAAGTGAATTTTAATATTTGAATATATTAAAACTCTCAAAAAATGTATCTATATCATTATTTTAGTAAAAATATAAATCGCACAATGTATAACTATTGAATATTCACATTAAATTCAAGCAATACGATCTTAATACTAATCGCACTCCAGGTCCTTCTAGCGTGTAGAGCGACCCTTCCTCACGGGGCGGACTGCTGTAAACTGTAAGCAACTTTCACTTTAGCAGTTGGGCTCCACGAGCCGGCTTTTCCCCTTTGTTGTAGACCCAACGCATCCGAGATGTAAGCCGCCCTTTTTTCGTGCGCACGCAATCGCCATATGGGAACACCTTCTCCAGGGCTGAATTGAGGCTGAATGCTTCTCAGATATTTTCGGGTATCACTCAATAGATGCTGCGTTTTGAATTTTGTGAATTTTGTGAATTTTGTGAATTTTGTTAGTGCAGGTGCATTGTTAATCTCATTAACTACTTCATACTTCGTATATTCAAAATTTAAAGAGGCGCCTTTTAAAAGTTCCGTAAAATAAATGGTATACATATTTTATCTTTCAACACGGTCAGTTAGGAGAAATAGTCGGCTGAATGATTTAAAAATGTGTGATTTTTGAAATAATTTATGTAGCAAGTTTCTACTTTTTCTAAAAAATCATCCTCTACGGTTTTAGCAAAAATCAGTCAGAGAAAAATAATAAAAGTTCGTTGGAATGCAACTAATTTTTTTTTCTTATATCTTAATAGAATTTGGCATGTTTGGTTTACATACAAAAAAGTCATTTTTATATTCATAAATATGCAAATGTTAAACTTTCATGGAATCGAGGAGACGTATTGTTTAATTAAAAAGAGGAATTGAGAAAATATATTACTGTGTTATTATTGAAAATTTCTGTTTTCAAAACAAAGATATATTTTGCCTTTGATGAGACATTTTTCGACACCGGTATTTATATAGGCTTTCTAATACTGTGCTATAACTAAACTCCTGATATATATTCTTAATCTAATTCTTTGAATATGCGTGTTTCGTGAGTCTTAAATTCCAACAAAATATTTTTATGCTTAGTTTTTTTTATGGATTTAGTTCATATTTAGATTTAAAACCCAACGTGCACTTAACTGCTCATTTTCTTGTAGTACAGAGAAATAAAATCTTTCATGTAAATTTTATATACAACTGAATATTTTCTTTATCACTGTTTTCTATTACTGGGAAATAACTTGAATCTGAATTTTTACAACTTACTTATAGTAGTTTTTTACGTTTTAGTGTAGGATCTACGTCAACTATTAAATTTAGTGATAAATTCCAAAATTAGAATTTTGATAAAATATAATTTTAAGACTTCCCAGCTTCATACGTTATCTTCATACGATTCCTAAAAAATAGTTCTAACCCTTTGGGAATGGAGCCGGCCGGCGAGGAAAAGACTTGGGTGGATATTTGCCGACACTCGTCCGAAAAGGGTTAGAGTTGTACTGTATATGGATCCAACGCGGTAAAATTCCCTATCTCAATTTTGACTAAAGTACATTTCCGTAGCCTCTTTGTTTCATGAAGATGCTCAGTAATATAAAAAAGAAATCAACATTTTTTTTTGTTTTAAATTCTAAATCGCGTCGACAATGGAAGTTTCTATTGTACTTTAGTAATGAATAATAGTAGAAAAGGACTAAGAAAACCTATTTATTTAAAGTCGATCTTAGTCAACTTATATACCAAGCATGTGTTGGTTTTGATAATGAATGTAGCACTATATAAAAAGATCAGCAAAGATGAGGCACAGGTTACAAGATTTTTACGATTTAATCTGCTTTTAAATTTTAGGGAAAATTATTTGAAATAGAAATAAAACACCAAATTTGGACTATAATACAGCAAAGTCTATTTCCAAATTTTACAATATAAACTTAACTAACGAAGGTTTTATAAGTCAGAGCCAGAGGAAGTTCGTCGTCAGGATTACTGCACAACTATCGCTTCTCATTGTCCTCCGAGATGAAAGCATCTAAACGAAATTGCATTTAATACGTTAAAGCAATGTTTGAAACTATAATTCCAGTATACTTTTCCCATCGCAGGCGACTATTTTGACTTTGTCCACTTTGGCGAACTCGTGCACCTCCCGAAATTCGACGTCGTTCAGCATCAGTGTCCAGACGTTATCGCAAAATCTGTACGTGTTCAGTTTGTTCGCTTTAAAGGTAACTCGTGCTTTTACTCGTTGCGATAATGCCGAATTAATACATTTATCAAACTGAAGCAGAACCTTGAAAGCCAACTGCGGCGTTATTTGTCCGTACTGTGGAAATTATTAAAATATGTTAACGCAACAAGTGCGAAGAAAACACAAACTTTACCGACCTGAATTAGCTCGTCTAAGCTTTCTTGAAGGGTATTCCCAAGAGTAGTATTTCTGTAGAGCTGGTATGACATGATTACAAAAACACTAGGTCTTTAAAAGGTCGGAGAAACAGTAATTCGTCACCAGGAAACCACGAAATGTTTATTGTACTTTGACAACTACAGGAGTTATCAATCATAAGATGCGATGAAGTTAGCTGTGTTTCATTTGATTTAGTTATATTTTTCAAAAATGGCGCCAGTAGTCCCTAATTCCACAATGGCATACGAAATTCATTGCGAATGTCGCCGTATCTTTTACTCATTACAACTTTAATATTTGTTAGAATGACTTTATTGTTTTTGCTTATTCATTATTTCACGCCCTCTTTTTTGGGTTGGGAAGGTACCCCAAATTTTTCCCTTTTAACAAGGTGATTGATTGAACGCGTAGTTTGATTTTTAAAAACAATGACTTTTATTAAAATGCGCAAAAAGATAAAAATAACAATAATTGTAACCTGTTTTTGTTGATTGGAAATAAAACACAAAAGAAAAGTATACTAGATAATTAATTACTACTAACTTTGCTTCTTGAACATGAAATCGAAACATTTTTATTTGAAAGATCATATTTTTATAATTTACGTAAAGCCATCACAGAGCATAATAAAGTGTTATATTCAATAGTGAGAATTTATTTTTTACTTTTTTAGGGAATTGCGTTATTTCTTTTGTAAATTAATCTTAATTCATAAGCCCATACGTGATATTTTACTGCACCATCATTCTCATTAAGTTTTATTAATAATTTATTTACTTATCTGCACAGGTTAAGTTGCGTTATTCTTGCTAAATTTGTTTATAAGGTGCTCTTGTAATAAATAAAGTAATTCAGCTCGAAGAAAATGACCTAACAGTAATAAGAAATACGCAGCTGTTGTAATGAAATTAGAAATAAAAGTAAAGAAGTAAAAAAAAAAGATTCAATAAAATCGCTCCATAATATTGCGACTAATTAAATACATAATTTAAGAGTCGCTTGGTTATTGAATTAATTTCGGAAGAAGGAAATCTTGTTTAATAAAATTGCAAAAAAAAAAAACATTTAACTTTTAGAGTCATTTATAATAAATAACATATAATACAAAAGTGAAAACCTCATCAAACAATGGCTGACTAACTAAAGAACATATAAAGAGCTCGTCTTCCTCATCATATTATTTCTTAATGCCGAAATAAGTTGTCAAAACCTCTCAGAACTTTCGTGTCAAGCGAAATTATAGGACTTCCATAAGCCCATCTTAGGGAGTTAGGAATGAAAAAGAAATCAAAAGGCACACTCAAGATTTTATTATATTAGCATTACGTTTATTAAAGCAGGCATTGGCATTGGCATTGGAGAAATGCTTTTGTGGGCACTTTTAGTCGGCCTCGTCAGCTCTGAAGTCAGCATTGAGCACCCATTTCAGAATCGGCACTTTATGAACTTATCGTCACTGCGGTTTAGAGATTATAGTAGTATTAGTTATTATCCTTAGCAGCAGGGAAGTAAGTAAGAACTTTCTATAAAGTGTTATGTTAGCTACGCAGATATTACTCTTCCTAACCATTTAAATGCTTTATGAAAACCAGCAGGTTCATAGGTGTTTAGCATGGAGTACGGTGCTCGTCACCGACAATGTCGATCTAGTGCTTCACTTCCGAAGCCTATGTCGACACCGAAGTCCACATTCCATGCAAGGGATCGAACGTCGATTCGCTTCTAATGCCCACGCAAATGTGGTGGTTTAGCATGGAGTACGGTGCTCGTCACCGACAATGTCGATCTAGTGCTTCACTTCCGAAGCCTATGTCGACACCGAAGTCCACATTCCATGCAAGGGATCGAACGTCGATTCGCTTCTAATGCCCACGCAAATGTGGTAACGCGTGGTATCCACGCCGTATTGAGATGAATGATAATAATTTTACAGTCTATCTTTTAAATTTAAAAACTAATTAATGTGAAATCTAAAGATGAAATCAAAGTTCAAAACGCGAATGAATAGTAATAAAATTAAAGGCCTTAACTACAAGATTTTGAAGGACAGGAAATGACAAATTATAATACTTTTGTTAATGGATATTCAATCAAAGTGTATACAAATTTAATTTTCATATAAGTACTTCTTAAACAAAAAAAGGAACCAATTAATTTCTCAATAATTCATAAGCACGAAAGAAATGTCTTGAAATAAGTGAACATTATATTATTCATATCATAAATATCCATGTTATTATACTAGAAGTAACTTCCTGAGAAAAAAAAAAAACTTAAAAGGAGAAGCAAATAGCGACATCGCTTGGAAAGTGTTTATCATTTTCGAAGGCACACCCAATATAACACTGATAAATATTGAGATATGATGATATGATACTTGTCAGATAAGCAATGTAATTTAAACTATATATATGAGAACTTTTTCGCGACAAATGTAAATTTGAAATTTTTTTCATAAGAATTTTAATTCGTAACAAAGTATAATTTTGCTACCTTCCTGAAATAAACACACAATGCTATTGTATTCAAATGGTAGATAAATAGTTTTTTTTTCATTCAGTAAGCAAATGTAATAATTATTTTTATACATTTTTATATATTTTTGAATTAGCAAGTAAATAACACACAAAAAGACAAATTTGTGAATATAATAATAAACAATTACATTCCGGGGACTAACTAATTCTTGTGGATTCCAGAGTACTATATCTGTCCGCGAACGAATATCTAAACAATCCCAATAATATTGTTGATGCGGAATTTCGAGAAGCAGATACTGCTCCTAAACAGTTTCATATATAATAGTGTACAAAAAGAAAAACGGGAAAGTAATTTATTATTATTATGGAATATGTACGTATGCATATACATTTACCAACCGGAAAAAAAGAGTCATACTCTATATAAATAAAAGGATCCAAAGCTACTTTAAATAAAGTCTACCAGAAACTGATTGCTTTTTTGATAAAACCTATTGATTTCTAGCAGTTCATATTTATTCGCGTTACTTCTGGTGATTTGAAAAGTCAGTGCAAAACTGAAAAGTGCTTAATTTTTCGGGGTTAAACATTTTTATTTTTCAACGTAGTCTCCTCTTAGGTTTACACACTTTATCCAATGCTGCTTGATCCCTTTCGAATATGTCTTTCATGAAGTAATGTTTTATCAACACATGGAATTCTCGTTCATCAATTTTTTGGAAATCACTCGACTTGCACGATTTAACGAACGCTAAACACAAAGTAAAAAAACAAATATGACTGAAATTTGGTGTGAGTTCCTCTAGAGATGCTACTAACTGAAAATAACCTCGATATGCTCCAATGGAGCCATTTCTCTGGCTTTGCATGCACTTTGAATATTCTTTCACCTTTTGTTCCAGGTAAGAGTAAGTGTATTTGTTGTCATATAAATATGACATAAAAGAAATGTTCATAGCTTTTGAATATGCAGATGATACAATAAATTGCATATGATCAATTTAGTAGTAGATTTTTGACACTGATGCCTTCGCGCAATTTCGTTGGATCGATCGACTCCTAAGACAATTTTGTACTCTTTGGCTTGCGAATTAGAATTTGATGAACAATTTTAGAACTTTGTTTAATTGTAAAGTCATAAAACGTGAAAATAATACGATTTGGGGATGACCTGTGTTTTCAAATTTCAATTAAGTCGTATTATGATATTTCATTGGCTATTGTCCTTAATATTGGTATAAAGCGGCTCTGAGACTTAAACGTAATAATATATAAGAGGATTTTAACTATGACAAAATTATAAAACAAAATTTTATGAATTAGCTGACTTTATTACCTGTTTTTCTTTATTTTGTTCGTGGACTGGATGGAAAATTAGAGTTGACTGTCGAAGATTTATTTGTTATACAAAAATATGAACGTGATCTTTCTTTCATTACATTCTAAAAATGTACATGATTATTAAAAGACAAAGTAAAAATTTAATAGTTTGTTTAATGTTAGTGTGTTTATCGCCTTTTATTTGATATCCATATCGTACATACAAGGAAAAATGATTTATCAAAACGTTAATAGTTTTAAGGTACCCAAACATAAAGAATGCTAGAAATTAAATGCAAATTAAACTAGAACTTAAAGATGTCGAAACTCCATTGGGGACTTATGTGACATCGGAATAACGGTGAAACAAGCTCCTAGCATATAGTACTTAATTCATTAGCGTTATCGCTTATTGCTCAAAGATATGGGGAATCGTGTCTGATTTTTTTCGCGAAAGGTGACTAATCCAACTGAGAAGCACAATCGTGTAATATTGTTTTTTTCCTGTTCGTTGAGCCGACGACTCGAAGACGTTAACGCCGAAGAAAATCCCGTAGCTCGTAATCGTAATCAGTCCCATGAGCCACCAAGCGTTAACCTAAGCCCCACGATGGCACTTCTGAGACAGTTTGAATCGCAACAGCAGACGCGACGGTTGGACCCGCGAAGAGAAAATTGAGACGATCTACCTTTGCATTTATACCTGCGCGAAGTATGTTAAAAAAGCACGCGCGGTCCCCGCTATCGCAGTTCCCACCGAGTTTGTCTTGATCTGGTCGTACCAGTTTTTTAATAAAAGAAATTCGTTACTGGCACTAACGACAGTGTGCCTCGATCAGTCTGAACTGGCTCCTTTGTGATATCTATGAGCACCGCAGTGGTCGCATACGCATAATTCTGGAATTGGTTCTTCAATCCTCCTGTAGATATTCGCACCTCCTCTAGACATGGATTACATTATAAAAGTATACAAAGACTGGAAACTGCACTCTGAGGTAAAAGTTGCGTACTTGCAACGTCGGTGCAAGATCTTAAGATTCTGAGCTCATCCGTTGGCGCATGTGCACGGTTGGCGCCAGAGATGAAATTGCTGAATCTATAATGGTTGGAACGCTGCAGTGATGCATTGCATTACTACGTCGGTTTTCAAACTATACCCACAGACGTGGATCGCGCAAATAGTAATCTCCGGCTTCAATCAAGCGGTGTTGCTGTCTCTGGACACAGAGCCAGGATTTATTCTCACCATTTCGCTAAAACTTCATGTCAACATGTTGATCTTTCTAATCTGTCGTTCACTCAAGCAAATTACAATGATAAACGCAATGTGCGATTACTCGGCTTATCAATTGTCGAAGGTTCCCATCGCAGTGGGCTGCTGTAGCTCGGCGCACTTAATTTGGGTTGTTTATGCCCCTCTAACCCCTAGCCTTTAAACTCTAGTAGATTCTATCGCTGAAAAATAAGTACTAATACTTAAGATTTAAAAATCATGGTCGGCGCTACAAAGCAAGTGTCTGGCGTCTCAAGTGAATGCGAGCCATTATCAAGTTAATTTGCTAGGTTTCAAGTTTCGATTATATCAGATTTCCACTCGATTGAATGATTTCGATTATCTTTAATTGCAATTTAAACGCTTTTTAATGTTGCAAAAATCTAAGATGATGTGCGGTTGATTGAAATTACAACAGACACCGGATCGCCCGTGGGTAAGAACTCCAGTCCGGATCCAAGGTTGAAAAAAACTTTGATTTTTTAATTGTAATCAGCAGTAAAACCCCCAAATACGTTTAGTCAGAACTTGCTACAGAAACGCGGCAGTTTTATTGAAGAATTTACATATTAATATGAAAAATATATTAAATAATTTTTTATAGTGACTTCTGTTCTTCCCCGGCAAGATTGCATAACCATGTGCTAATTTTACGCAAGTTTTATTTATATTTATTCTTACGTTCAACGACTTTCTGAGTAATCCCATATGAGTGGGATGTATCATATGCTGTATGTGCGTGATCCCATGAAAATGTTCCTGGTGAAGTTTACAAAACATTTTGCACAGCAAAAATAACTGTATTATAATATGCTTTACAATTTTATTTAATCGCCTACTTGAGAGATATTATTAAAAATCTCTATATATAATTTTCTCAAATTTCCATGTCTGAGAAAATGAGAGATGAGAATTGTTGTGAATACTTAGACTGGTCCTATTTCGACAAAACTAATTTAAAATGTTTTCATTTATCAGTTAAATACCTTCTTAAAGGAATTTTGAATTTTTTAAATGATTAATAGCACTGATTTCAATGATTATGGTAATGCAAATATTAACTGATAAGATTAAACCGTATCTTTGATTCTACATAAATTTAAATTTAAAATGGGCAAATGCAATAAATTGTATTTAATAGCTTAGTATGTAGAAGGCAATAGTAGAAATATTGCACCGGGAAACGTTGATTTAGCTATTACTGGATAAAATTGTATTTAAAATACGTACTTCAAAATTACAGTACTTAGTTCAAAAACCCTGGAAAAAACGTGGGAAGACATACGTAGATTTCAAGTTTTCTCTTCCTTAACTTGCACCAATTTTCCTAATATTATTAAAAAACCATATTAATTTTGAGAAAAATGCGTATTTTATTAATTTTAAGAAAATCTGAGAAATGCTTCATACTGATATAATCGAAACAGTAACCTTGACAACTTCAAGACTTTGTAATTGGTTTGCGTCCAGGGCTTGTTTTTTTTAGATCCCAGATTTGAACCATAAGAAAAATGTTAACAATATTTTTTGTTTTTTTTCCCGAAAAGAAAGCAGATGTCAATTGTCAAATGTCAACTCGGGCAGGAATTGCATTTGCTGTTCCCGTTCGAAACTGTTATAAAAAGTCCCGATTGCAAGTGCCCTATACGACAAGTGAATTAATAGCCGCATAGCTAACGCATTACCCTTCAGTTTACAGAAATTGTTCCTGATATGGACGATGATTACTTATTTAACGAAAAACAGTCGATCCGGGAATCAGCCAAGTCCCTGAAGAAATATGGGAGCACCTGCAATCATGTGAGGAATAATGAAGTTCACATTAAGCACGAAATCGAGAAAACAGATACGCTACAAGGGATTGCACTGAAATACGGCTGCACGGTAAGGAACTCACTATATTTTTCAGTAAAATCGTGTGTCTCGTGACCGCGTCAATTACAGCCCATAAAGTTCTGTTTTGCATCATCAGATCTTTTGTGAGGAATGGTTGGCGTATGTTTATTATTGGATTATTATAGGAAACATTGTCTCAAGCGCAATTCGTCAGATTTATTGACTGTAATGGCAATAACTCGCCCGTGACGGTAAGGCAGATAGTAAATGAATTTGACAAATCTGCGGGGGCTTATTCAAAACTCGAACAAATTGAGATGGTCGCAAACGGAGTAAATGTTTACATTTCAGCTTGAGTTCTTGTTACGTATAAAAGAAAATGCGGAGCTCTTGCTCGTATTTTGCCTCTTTTTCGCTACCGGTAAAAGGGTCGAGTCGAAAGCAAGTGAAAGCGGCTTGATATTCCGCAAAATTAGGTAACAGTTTATATCAGCAAGATAAAACTTTCTTAATATGAGATTGCTAAAGTAGTATAATTTGCAGTTAACGTAGCCATATTCTTTTGCAAGGTGTAAGAATGGCGATAAAGACAATTCAATAAGCACAATTCTATACCAAGTCATTTTCCCATTAACAAACTAGTTACTAAAATCAACCAAATCTAAAATATATCTACTCTATAAAATTGAAATTAGAGAAAAACGATTAGGAAATTGATTTAGCTAACATTTCTAAACTATAACCAAGTTCCAAAAAAATTAATATACAGAATAAGAAAAAAATCTATTAGCACGTAATATCGTTTTATTTCCAAAAAATAAAGATCATATAATTTTTATCGAAGAAAATAAAGTACCCATGAAAACACACAAGATGTGAAAGCATAGCAAGTGCCTCTTACATTCAAGGTCGTTTCCATGACTCACGAAAATTGGTCAAAATTTTCATTCACACTAGACAACTGCGTGAGCCATTTGTAGAATACTAAATGCTGTTTTAATAAGTGCCGGTCTGAATTATCGGAAAATATGCCTATCGTATTTCCGTCGCCTTTTTTTTGAGACAAATTGAGTGTGATAAAATATCTGTGTGAAATTATATTAGCGATAAGCTTCCTAGCAAAACTAATTTCATAGAAGATTTAAATTGGCAGGATAGATTGATGAGAGAAAGATAAGATTTTATGATTTTCAAAGTTTTGCCTTGATGTTATATCCCGATATCCTAAGGTGAAGTGTTAGATTTTAAAAACCCCAGTTTTAATTGATGCGGAAAGAAGAAAAACATTTTGATATGATCTAGAGGATTGAGACGTATTTTTTTAAAGTCGGCTTATATGGGAAGATAAAATGTTTGAGATAACTCAATTTAGATCGCGATATGACGTGAAAGGACTGGCCTGTTGCTCGTTTTACATTGCTATTAATCAGATTATTGTTTGATTGCAAACAACCGATGTTATGTTTATTTAACACGTCAAAAGATGGGAGTGGTCTGCAGGCGCGTCTCGGTGCTTTATTTAATACAAGTCACATATATTAGCCAATTTTGTAAATTTGGATCAGATTTTCCTTAAAAGCTTATAAAAAAGAAACAATAAATATTCACTAGTTTTTAATTTGCCCTCAATATTCATCATATGCGTGTAAATAGGATGCTTGTCTTGATGTCCTTTTGGACAGAACAATAGAAATACATCAATTTATTTTTGAAAGTGATCAAAGAAAAGTTGTATGTAATGTAACCTTGTGAGACTGTACTAATCTATCCTTCGCATTTTGTGATTTCCTAACATAGACTATAAAACCAACGTTTGCTCCAAAATTTTTAGCAAAAATTTGTATGAACAGATGAAAAATTCATCACAACAACAATCTCATTTGCTTTCTTTTATTACAGACAGAGCAGATAAGACGAGCAAATAGACTATTTGCATCAGATAGTTTATTTCTTCGGCAGCACCTACTTATCCCAGTTGAGAAGTCATCACCATATTACCCAAAAGAGGAGCGGCCTCAATCCTTACCATCGAGAAATTCTTCATTAACAAACAGCGATCAAAGCGAATTTTCTCCACATTCTACAAATAATAACAAGTCCCTCGATTCTCTAAATTTAAGTCCAGATGAAGAGAACAGAAAGTGTATAGACGAATTTTTATGTAAAATAGATTCGACTATTGCCGAAACGAAAAAATACGTTGAAAAATCACAGCACCAAGCTAGAGAGTAAATGAAGAGATAATTTTTAAGGGAAACAACACATTTATCTTTATATTTTACAGGATTCTAACGAGTCAAAGTGATGATGATTTATCTACCACCGGTGATATGTACAAAATACGGACACATTCCTCTAGTTCATCGCACCACACTAGACATAGCTCATCGGGGAGTGCTGCAGATACTGCCCAACTACTGAATATAACTCAGGGCAGAAGAGTGCAGAATTCATTACAACGCCTAGAAAAACAGCAAGATGAATTTTTTGAATTGTAGCATAAGGCAAATTCTGTCCAAAAATTATACTATAACATTTACTGTGTTAATTTGTCAGGAATAAGAAAAAAACTTAGACAATTTGTTAAAAATGGCGACGATAAGCGTAATACAAATTCTGTCCGAAGGGCACAATTATAATCTTATCTGAGGAATTTGTTACTTCACTGCATTGTTGTTTTTTGCATACTTAATTTAATTAAAATTATTAAAACGCTATAAACACACTACTCAGATAGATGATGGGGTACAACTGCAATCGACTATCGGATCTCCTCAAATTATTATATTGGAATTAAAATTTTTATTTAAATTTTCACATTCTAGTTTTTTTTATTTCACGAATCAACATATCGCTGTACAACATATTAGGCTAGATAAATGGAATGGTTTTAAGTGATTGCCTTAGAATCATCCTCATCCTTGTGTAAGTATCATTTGTACCTTTTGCACGCCTTCTATAGATTTTAAGAAGAGAGGTTATCCAAAATGAAATACGCCTCACCGAACACAGACCGTAATTAATTGAACTGTTCGTAATATATATATAAAACTA
This sequence comes from Proctacanthus coquilletti, assembly GCA_001932985.1. Lineage (NCBI taxonomy): Eukaryota > Metazoa > Arthropoda > Insecta > Diptera > Asilidae > Proctacanthus > Proctacanthus coquilletti. The sequence goes on along the minus strand of MNCL01000040.1, from coordinate 412,270 downwards.
TACACTCAATGTATACCTACAATTGCCGACAATATATCTGTAATAAATCAACTGTGAAAAACCAGGTATTAACCACTCTGATTGTGTGTTTTTCTTTAGAGTATCTTAGTCAAAACGACAAGAAGAAAGATCACTTTTATACTTGAATTAGTTGATTTAGACGTATTTAGTCAAGATAATTAGGGATTTCTGGAGTATAAGCGGCAATTGAGATTTGACTCAATTCAATGATCGTTGGATAAACCATAAAAGATATATTGAAAGTATGCGTTCTTATTTAAAATATCGTATATTATTTCGTTTCGACCAATTTTTGGGATTTCAAAATGTCAACTTTGTTTTTATTATTTTTATTTTTATCACTAAGAGTATAAGTAAGAAGATACACTACTATCCTAGACGAAATTAATCACTATTTGAAGACCGAACGTTAAACGTTACTTGGAAAAAGTAAAAGTAAAAAGACACTTTCTGGCTATAGAGTTCGTAACTTTCTTAAATAGTTTAAAAGTTTTGTCACCTCCTGACAAATAAAAAGCATCTCCACGTTAATACATTTCTAAAATATGATCAATATCTCTGCTTAGCACAAAAAAAGTTTTTAATTAGTTTGAAATTTAGGTCAAATATACTGGCCAGGTAAGTAAAAATTCCTATAATTCCTTTTATAAACTTCTGTCAGACTTTTGGCAAGTGATCATTTTTACCGAAAATCGGAATTCATTCATTTTTAAAATTATAAACAGCAATATTTGTTTTATTTTATATAGTTTTCAATTATATGTTTCTCTTTCTTTCTACGCATGACTGTAAATTAAAAAAAAAGAACATAAAATATACTATAAAGAAATCACTTGCGTATTTTCAAAATGTGTTAATTGTAAAAGGGATTAATGTTTTCAGAAAATAATTTCGATTTTCTGGAATATAAAGTTAGATAAAATATAAGTTCGGAGTTCGTAGAAAACAAAGCAAATCCCCCAGATTATCACACCGAAGTTTAAAAACACTGTAACTTGCGTTTGTAAATAGCAAATGTATAATTAATGAGTTCCATACTGTGAAATAGTAATTCCAAATCATGTTTAGTTTTACCAGTAAATAATGCACGAGAATTAATTAATTGTAGATTGCGAGCTATTTTATATTACGACCATTTGCGTTCGCTCATTTGTTTCTGAGGAAAGTTTTTCATTAACGGAAGGAAATGCTCACATTGCCCTTGATCTGATTTCTTGCCTTAGTAACATCTTTAGTTTTTTTGAATTCATCTGTGAATATGCAAAGCCCCATATTCTTTTCTCGGTTATCTGCTAACAAATCTAATGTAGAATATATTATAAATATTCTGTAATTAATAAGATATTTTCTTAAAGTTATTTTTAATTTATGAATCTATCAAGGTCAATATTTTTATGTTAATAAAATATTTGGCTTAATGACCCAACGGTTTCATCTAATAAAAAAATTGTCAATAAAATGGAGTATGACTTGATTCAACAACCCTATTGGAAAAATTGTGCTCTCCAGCGTTCAATCCCCAAAACATTTCCGAGGCGTTGTAGCGTATATCCTAAAATTAGTTGTAATTGTTTAGGCCAACAAAGCTCACAGTTTTCTCCTGGAACTTCTTCAAAATTGAAATCTCAAATGAAACAAAATCTTTTCATGTACTGAAACGAACAAATCCAAAAGAAATTTGTCACTAAGATCATTTGAAACGAGGTCGACTAAATTCATTCGCACATCTCTTTTATGTGAAATGTAAATCTTCTTAACAAAAACCACCAACCATGAAGTGCTAATGAAGCAACAAGAATACAACTTTTTCAAAGACAACAAATTTTCTATTCACCGGATGCGAAAGTCTAGTGTGTACAAAAATACAAATTGATTTTATTCACTCTGTTAATAATTTAAATATTTTATCATAGTTTTGTAGAATTCTTGCTCGACTAATAGTAATCATTTCAATGTGTTCTGCAATTGCGGAATTCACCTGGACTAGCTGGGACTTCATTGGTTCGATGGCTGATTCTGTGTAGCTTAAAATGTTTAAATGTTATTTTAAGCACAATACGGAAATTTGTTAGGTGTATACCCTCGCTCTTTTTTAAGTTCACTTGCTGTTTGAATGTATGAATCCTTCCACATGGTCAATTCGAGCTGCATTGAATCAAAATCTTCTGGAATGAAGTCCATTAATTTCCCTAAAGGATTCACTGAACGAGTAAGATTTTGTATAACATCTCGGAGCGAGTCCATTTGTGTTGTAGATGATTGTCTTTTCTGTAAAATAGAAGCATTTAAGTCCTGAAAAGAAATAAATTAATTATAAGGGATCTTTTACTGCTTTGAGACAAAATTAATTCAGAGTTTAAGACTTTAGAAATTGTCTTTGGAATGAGGTTTATTATGAAATTATATTCGTTTTATCAGAATTATAAAATAAAATTAAAAAAGACTAATTTAACTTTTAAAGAATACTTTTGTTAATCACATATTAAAAACTACAATACCCAATACACTTTTACTGTTATCATTTGTGACATACATTGCATACAACATGCAATGTGTTTCAAAACCTTTCAATAATCAGAACTCACAGAACTTATCTTGTTGTGAATTTTTAGATGCATAAGTTCAATATCTACAAATTGTTTTCTTTGGGTATTATTTTAAGAGGCTTTTTCCAAGAATCTGGAAAATTTTTATTCAGAATTTTCTGTCACATGGTTTTTGAAACACTACGGAAAAAATATTTCAGAAAGGTATTCTCCTGCCCCTTCTTTATTTAAAAATCTGGTAAAGCTGAAAATTAGTCAATATGGGACCAGAAAACTATTTAAAAGTGCATTTAGTTCAGAAATTTCTTAGTTTATAAATTGAAGATATTATTGCAAACTAACGAAAATTAAGCTTACAGATTCAGTAGCAACCTCTTCAGTTTGAACGAGTTCTTTCTGAGTTTCTAGGATCTGCTGAACTAAATGACCCTGCTGTTCTACTGACTCACTATCCATTTTGTTTGGTGCTTCATATTCCTTCTCAGTTGTACTTTCAATTATCACAAGATTTTCACCATCATCTTCTAGATCCTGGTTAAAACTTTCCATTTTAACATTAATTCCAGCCATTTTTATAGCCTCGTTAGGCTGTAGGATAATTTCCACATTCTTGTCTCTTCGACGCGGAGCTCCCGGTCTTGCGGAAGCCGGCCTCACACTAGGAGGCCGTAAGGAGTTCCTTGATCCGAATGCTGCTGCCTCATTTGAATTCTCTCGAACAAAAGTCGACTGCCTTGTTACGTCTGCATTGTCATTGTCTTGAGGTACCTTTGTGAGCTTTTCTGAAACCGTCTTGGCTTTTGATTTTTCTGTTTTAACAGAAGCCGACGTAGTAGGACTTGACTTTTTAGATGTTTCTGGCTTCATGTGAACTTGAGTTACACCTTCGGCTTGGGGTGCAATACTAGGAGATGATTTTCTCCTCTTTACGGGTACTCTTTCAATTTCCGAAGAGTCTACATTTTTCGTATTTTCAGCATTATCAGCACTAACAAGACTTTCCTTTCTTTTTTCATTGTGGGCTGGCGACTCCTTGGCCTCCTTGGTCTTAACTGTATTTTTTTCTTCAACAGAGTTCTTTTCTATGGACATTTCCTCCGTTCCATTTACTTCAGTAAATGAAGGCTGTGATAAAATGGATTCTGGTTGTTCCACACTCTCATTTACTGTGACCGTTTTATTCTTAGGTGGTCGCTTTACTTTTTTTTTCTTTTCACCCAGCGATTCTTTAGGTTCCTTGTTTGCTTTGGCTTTAGGTTTTTCCTTTCCATTTTCTTTCATCTTAGTCTTTTCAATTTCTTTATCTTTAACCTTTGATTTTTCACTAGCCCCACGATCTTTACTAGGCTTTGTACTTTTATCTGATGTATTCTTCTGTTTCGTCGGCTTTTCATCAGTTTTATTTGAGGATGTTGCTTTTGCTGTTTCCTTCGGTGAAATAACATCCTTAATCGCCTTTTGGCAATCTACTTTATTTACGATAACCGTTGCAACTAATTGAAGAAGTTGGTTAGTCTTTTCTGCTTCATATCCGGCAACAATTTTCGATGGCCTTGCAGTTATATTTTCATTTGTCGCTATTTCTGTAATGTAAAATATTGAAACATTAGGACGCGAGATTATTATAATTATTCCTACTTAAAACATCGATTAATTTCTGCAAAAATGCCATTTTAGCATTCCTATCCTTTATATTAGCAATATCTAATTCTGTTTTCGTATAGAGTCCACTGAAGTATCCCGTGTCTTTAATAATCTGTAAATGAAAATTTTAGTTATCAGAATAACCTCAGGAAATATTATAACTAATGAACAATTATAAAATATAATAATCTCTTGGTGCCTTTTATATTTTAGTAATTTCATGTTATGGTCACTGCTTTTGATTAAGCCTTAGAGACCGAAAAATTGACTTATATCTAATCGAATTTATTTGTATACATTACTTCTAGAAAAAACAAATTCAATAAATGTGGAATTATATTTCAATTTTCCTTATTTTTCGGCTTATTTAGAATCTAGACCAAGACTATTAGCAGTACTGGAGGTTTACATTAGGACGATACCTGTTTAAATAAATAATGGTGTATGGTACGCATTTTATCTCAAGCGAATAATGTGAAACATTTGGGATTTTTAAAAAGATAGCACTGGTGGGAACGAGTAATGGGCAAAAACACTTATACTTACTTTATTAATAATATCGTGTAAAAATCGAAATGGTGGCTTTCGTAATAATTTTTCAGTAAGTGCTGGTTTGCTAATTAGCTTCCCCAAAGTGTCTTGAGTTCTTTTAATAACCGAAGCGTCAATGGTGTCTTCCGAAGCCATTTCAAAATTGGACAAATTACGAGATCTCCTGGATCTTCACGATAGCAAACTGGCTTACATGATTTTTACAAATACGCTTCAATTGTCACCCTGGTCTGTTTACTTTTATCGTTACTATGCCAATGGCTACAATCACCTGGGAATTACCAGAAAATGTTTCTCCACTCTTAAATACAACCATCGAGTGGAGGGAACCTATGTAGCCTTGAAATTTTAAATGCATAATGGCTTTGCAGTTTATTGTTTGTTCGGGTTTATACTTAATGAACTTATAAAAAATTTAAACGGTTTAACCGTTTGTCTAAATACTTCTATAGATACATCCGTTTTAATTTTAACAAATTGGGAAAAACGTAAATCCTAATTACAAAGAGAAATATGTTCGACAATAGCACAAATGAAATGTAAAATCTTAATGAGAAATACTGAATATTAACTATTTAAAAATTCGTATTTAATGCTGTTGAATTTCCGTCTGCAAAAAAAAGGTAATTTAATTCGAACGCCTGGTTTCTGACTATAAAAGGGATATTTTGGTCGCTATGGCAGCCCGTAGAAAGTGCCAGCAACAGAATTGCCCACTTCGATTACAGAATTGTTTGCCTATGCGCAGGCAGATTAGTTCCTTAATTGTTGGCCATTTGCAGGGTTTTTGTGCATTCGGAAGTTCTTAAAATTGCCGTGATTTCACAGGAAGTGGTATTTTCGTTGAATAGTGAACGAGCGCGCCACGGGAAGTAAGTATTTCAAACTTATAGTACACCGCAGGCGCAACAAGGTGACAGCTAGTTAAGCGGCCATATTGCCTACGTAAACCAGTGAAAGTTTCCAAGAATTTCCCCCGAAGCAGGCAACAGTAATTACCCCATGATAAAATTAGCGATTTGTTTACTTTTCAACTTATTTCAACTGCTATGTCTGTTCTAGACGCAGGAATGATGAGATAATATTGAATGTTGAGTTCTAAACGCGGCGGACCCGGAGATCTCCTGGAGCCTTGGGTCCAAGTCGCCTGCATATATGTAATGCTCTAATTAGTGCCACCCTAATTATCCTATATCTGTATATGGTCCCTGGTGCAGCGCTCAAAGCACCACAGAAATTTGTGTTCTCACTTTTTGCATAAATCACCTTAACTGTGCAACTTCCGCTGCTCGCCAGATCTGGCTCATTGACTTTTTACCGAGATCTGAACGCCAATACTCGGGGGCCAGGATTACAAGATTAGTCACAGTGATCGGTAGATTAATTTTTATTTCCTTTAAAATTAATAATTCTTGATCTTGTGACCTGAAGTCATTCACGTCTGTTGCATTTTGCTATGTAAAAATTATTTTAGACTTTATTTAATATAAAGAAATTTTCATGTCGTTATTTCTAAGAGTCGATAGATGAACGCGCAAAACCATTGCATTGTATATCGAGCGGGGTGGTTTGCAGAAGTAGCAGCTGTTTAATGATCCGAAATTAAGAAGTTACTTAAGACCAGTTACATAAATAAATATATAATTTTTAAATTATCCTGGCTCAGTTAGTTTCTGCAAGTTTGTTTACTTGTAATTTTGTTAATTTTGTAATTATTTGTTTTTAAATTTTAAGATTAGAGATTTAAGAATGGGAGATGAACTTTCGTTGAGCCAATTGAAATTTATACGTTTTAATTTAAGTTGGGAAAAATGATGTTTTTTCTTTTTCTTTTATAAATAATAAAATACATTTTTCGCTACAAATAAATAATATCTTTTAAATAAAACATTCCAATAATATCATTTTCTAGGGTATAATAGTTTTAACGGAACAAACTGGTGATCTTAAACTACACAAGTTGCAATATATCGTAACGATTTCATTTTACATCCCGATCGTTACAATTTTAATGTGTAGACGATTGACCTTTTAGTTACAACAGGTTACTGGTGCTAATCAAATTTTCTAATCAATAAATATTTAAATCATTCTATAAAAATTTAAAACGTAGGACTATTTTAGGTTATATGAATATTGAACATTCAAAAGGGCTAATTCAGAACTAGCCCAATCGGTGCGCTTTATCCTCGTCACTAGCACTGGTTTTAGAGAAAATTTAAAAAAAAAAATTTATCTTGTTATTTACAGCAACGTGTTTTCTTTTAAATGAATTAATTGGTAGATCTTTATACAAATAATCAATTCGAAAAAATGTCAGCGAAAACAGTTCAAAAACAAGAAAAAGTTCTACAATTGAAAATCAACATAGAAAATGATGAGATTGAATTGCTCAATGATACCAAACAGGAGGAGACTGTGACTGTTGGCTCTGATACTTTTATTATAAACGAATTCGAAAGCGATAAAACGGATGTTGTGAATTTTGTAATTGTTGATGAAAACGAATTGGAGGTAGTGAATGAAGAAAATGAGACGTATGAAGAGGAAACAGGAAAAGAAGAACTAGATGAAGAAAAAGTCCATGAAATAGTTGAACACGTTTGCGGAAAATGTTTTAAAGCCTATCGTAATATAAATGTAAGTACAAGTAATAAAACGCTGTAATAAAGGTTGAGCCATCGGCTGATTTCTTTTTAAAAATGCTACAAAATAAGCACTGTTTCAAAAAAGTTTATGGATTTATTGAAAAGAATAATCCTAATTTATTAATTAATTAATTATGGAATATAATCTCAAATGGCTGCTTCGGCTGTCTTGGCATTAGTCCATCCTGCCCATCATACAGTTTTGCAGTTTATTTTCACAAATATCTCGATCACTATGGTACTTAAGTGTCTGATGCGTTTCTGGATTGTCAACATAACATCTTTAACGGCACCCAATATACAAAAATTTAACGGCACCCAATATACAAAAATTTAACGGCATCAAATCACAGCACAGGCCTTGTTGCATTATTTCCCTTCAAAATTCGCAGTTTTGGCAACACAGCTCTCACTTTGAAAATAAGTTTTCAATATTTCCCAACATTGTTCAAGCGTAAATCTATTCATTTCGTACCGTGGAGATATGATACTCTGTTTCTGTCAATATTTTGAGCGTAAAAGAGCTGTGTGTGTTAAAATAACACATAATTTGAAAAGAAACCAGCCGATTTATTAGTAAATTAAAATATTTAGTTCAAATGTTATATAATCAATTTTACAACTAAGTTAACAATTCTTAATGTTCTTATCATGTTTTATAACAGCGTTTAAAAAAGCATTTAATGTTTTGTCGAACACAAACCAAAATTAACACCTCGCAAATGCAAAGCGAATATATAAAGCAGCTGGAAAGTAACATGGACGAAACAGAGAGAGCAGCGAGAAGAATGGAAGAAAATAATATATGTTTTTGTTGTGAGGAAAATTATGAAACTTATCATGTAGGTATTTGCCGAATATTACATAAGTTTATTGCACTAAGCATTTGGTTTTATAGTCAGGGCCCATTCGTTGCTATGAATGTCCTAAATCATTCAAAAATACAAGAAGCTTCGAAAGACATTTATTCTTTCTACATTCGGGAAACGAACACTTCCCTTGTAAAATTTGCAACGCAAGGTGTCCCACGGCTGGAATATTAAAACTTCATGAAATACAGCACATTAGTCGAGGGAAGCCGTTCGCTTGTAAAAAATGTGGTAAAGATTTTACTCGACCTTACCACCTTTTCCGGCATCAAAAATTTTCAACCTGCAACAATAAAAAACCGAAAGAAGTAAAATGTAAAGTGTGCTCAAAGGTATTTTACCGTATAGACAATCTTAGAAGCCATTTGCGCCAACATCTTGGAGATGAAACCAAAAAAAGAGACTATCAATGTCCGTACTGCAAGAAGTCGTTCTATGGAACATCGACATTAAAGTATGAACCATATTTGCTTTGTCACCTTTTTATATTTATTTTATATTAGTATTCATATTCGAACTCATACTGGAGAAAGGCCTTTTCCTTGTGATCTGTGTGACAAACACTTTCCATCTAATGCTGCTCTTAGGAAGCATAGGCGATCCCACACTGGTGAAAAGCCATATTCATGTTCTGTGGTAAGCAAAATTAAACAATTTTACATTACTACTTGTACAAGTTTTCATTTTAGTGCAGTAAATGTTTCGCTGCTAAAGAAGTGCTCAATCGTCATATGAAAACACATACCGGGGAACGGCCTCATAGCTGCGATAAATGCGGCAAAAGCTTCATTCAAGCAACCCAACTCAGACTACACACTAAATTTCATCACAGAGAGGAACCTTTAAAATGCGATAGTTGTAATATCATATTCAACCATCAAGGAAAGTAAGTGTATACAAAATTTTGTACGCTGTCCACATTCCTTAGAATTCAAGTATTATATTTTAAGATATGAAAAGCATATGAAAACCGCTCATTTGAAAAAGAATGGGGGAGATCAGTCTTGCAGCATTTGTTCTAGGAATTTCAAATCAGAAGGTGGTCTAAAGAAACATATCACGTCTAAGCATAAAAAAAGTATATAAATAATTTTTATTTTTTATTAATAATATTTTAATCAAACGATTTCTTATTGTAGCTTTTGCATGTAACACATGTAACGAGGTATTTTCTTCGTCAGTTGATTTAAATTTCCATAAATTAAAACATAACGAAGACTCCAAATCTGGTATTACCAATACGAGTTTAAATGAAGAACATGATATCCAGAGTCCAGAAACAGAACCAGTTAACGAGTTTACGATAATCGTAGAAACCAATGATGATACTCAGGATACACAAGTAAAAAATGATCCCGAATTAGTAAAATATGATCCTGAGGATAGTGAACATACACTCATGGATATCGAAGATGGAGAAGACGCCGTTATACCAATGAATGAGGAAACCTTAACAACAAGTATTGGCAAATTACTGGATATTTTATTAGAAAAGGAAACATTGGCGAAATTTGGATGGCCATCCAGAAATGTGGAATACGTAAGAGTAAAAATATCACTTAATCATTTCTTATCAGCTTTATATTTTACTAGGTTTTGCAAGAAGTCATTAAGAACTGTGGGCATAACCCACCGAATTTTGATGATTACATGGATTATCCTACAAAGATGCGGGAGTATGTAAAGCTACTATTTACCGTTGTAATAGATAATGATTCCATTAAGGAACTTTTGAATAATCACCCTATTGATGAAGTAATTTACCAAGTGCTAAAAATGGCTAAAGTTGATTTGTTTTAGAATCTACGACACCACAAAAAACGTTTTTAAAGGTTTATATTTTGTTAATCTTTACTATATTATGTATTTTCTATAAGGTAAAAGTTTAATATATATTACATAATTTGTTTCTGACTAAATATTATTACTAAGAAGATAGAGGCACCTACTTCCTTATCTTATTCAAACATATTCTTTATGGAATATCCTAATGAATGGTGTTTTTATATAAAAAGGGCTGTGTAATGGCATTCAAAGTGCGAACAGCATCTACTCGAAAGCAAACGAGTATATTATGTGATAGCTTCATCATTTTCTGAAGTGTGTACATATACAAAACTGGAATTAAAAGTTTTTCTTCAAGAAAATAGTTTTAGTTAAAGACAAGGAAAGAATTTATCTACGAAACGAGCAACTTTAGGTGCTATTAAATTAGTTTTTCACTTTCACTAATTTGGAACATTCTTTAATTAAAAGATTTAATATAAACTCGCTATGTAGCCCAAAGCCACATATCTTTTCCTACTTTAATTTATTTGCATATGTATTATTAAAAATGCTTCTGTTGTTTTTGTGGAAACGAAATTTGTCTTTAATCAGTAACAAAAATATAGAAGCGTAGTATAATTTTAGTAAACTTTCAATGCATTTGTACTAATCATTGTAAGTTCAATAATTACAAATCACTTTGCTAAGTAGATTAACCCTAAATTTGAATTAATAATTAATTAATTTGATAGCATCGAGTACTAATAAGTAATTTATGATTAGCCCAAAAATCCCTCAGTTATAAATTTGCCACTGCCAACAATAGCTCCTTGTTTGCCCTTCAACCTTCATCCAGAAATGTTTACAAAGCCCTGAACTGCCTAAAGTCTAAACGAAAATGACTGTTTCCCGACTTCTTTGATTGCCATTCATAGCAAATCTTCTAAGCTATGAAGAATACCGATAATTGAGTTCGCTTAAATTAGATTTAAGTATTTTCAACAAACTGCTCTAGTACCTACAAAAACATTAAGAGTAGAAGATGACAATTTCCTTGTTTGGCCGCTGGTAATGTCTTAAATTAAATTCAACAAGAACTAGCTTAATTTTGGTACGCATTCTAGAAATGTAGAGAATTTTGATGTCGCGAAAATATTCGCGTTCACTTCATTAGAACGGTTGGATATAAACGTGCCTGGATTGTGTGAGTGTTATTCGGTGAAACTCAAGTCATGAGTCATCCTTTTTATCTCCTAAGCAAAACGAATTCTTTGAGGCCAGCTAATTTGAATATTGATTAATAATGTAAATATTGAGAAAACGTTCCAGTGTTTCCAAGTTGTTTTGAAACTGCTAGCCAAATATGTGGTTCCTTCCAATTACATTTCGCATTGTAAAGTTCGTAGAATATATGGCAATTTATTTATCATATATGTAGTAGAAAAAATAATAGAAACTGAAATTGCAACTTATAACAAAACTTTGGAACATATTTTTTTAAATATAAACAAGAAAATATTCCTTTTTATAACCCTTTTCATGCCTATAAAGTAGATTAGTTTGTTCTTAGTTCTGGACAGGCAAACCAGTGGAAACGTACAAAACTTTCTCAGACAACTATTCAACTTGGATTTGAATTGTCCCAAGGGTCAGGGAATGTACAAGTATAAAATAACTTCGGATGAGGTGCTAAATTAAACATGTGTGGCTTTATAAGGTGCAAGGGAAAGAGGTAGGTGTTCTTGTCCAACAACAGAAAATTTTGTTGAACATAATTTTACGTAAAATACGTGAATAATTCTTGATATATTTTGGAATAGGGTTCAACAAGTTCAATTGTAATCGTCAGTATTATACTACTAATTTATTACGAAAATTTAAAAAAGAACCTATTGCTTTGTGGAATTAATGTCAGTTTGTGACCAGTAAGGACGTATTGTAATAATAATAACAATAGATTTTTATGTCGCACTTCTCAGCAAGTTGCCGGAAACATTATTAAGATTAATTGTTTATTTACTTTATCAGGACAAAGAATTACAAGTTTTTAAAAATAATTATTTATCATGTCAACGAGAATATGATTATATTTGTTACAATTACACAATGTTCCGAATTATTAATTAGACAAGGTATAGTTAATCAGATAACAGCTGTTACCCGCTTCATCGCAAACGAACAGAATTCACGAGAATTCGAAGACAATGTATTTAGCTGCACCTAACAACACAGTGTGAAGGTAATTTGCTACCTCCTCCTCTCTTTCCCGACTACTCCGCCCTTTACATCTTCCAAAACGTTCAAATGAAGTCAGCCAACCTTCTTGTTAAACATGGTACAGCAAATTAACACGGCTACCACATTATTTCCAGCATAAATTAAACCAATATATTCATATATATTTGCACACTATTTATGCCAGTTCTGTTAAACAGCGGAGGAAATTCCATTTTGTATTTTTAAATACAAAACAATATTATTTCCAAATATATTTATTTGAAACACAGGTTGTATGCTAATAAAAATTGTTTTATTAAAGTTTTATCAAATATTGGACGATTCTTTAATATACAGTCTAAAGTTAATCCAGATTTCAAATTTATCTTAGTCTGATAAAACCTTCGAATAAACTGATTCTCAATAAAATTATGAAAGATGTGAAACGTGCCTCAAATATGAAGAATAGAAGAACAAACATTTTTATCAGTTATCCCTCAAGCTTTTATAACAAAAGACTTTTCAGAATAAATAGTCTTTCTTGAAAGTCCGCAAAGGACGTTAAAACACGTGAGCGAAAAAATATCTATAAAACTGTTTCTAGAAATCAAAACAATGAAAATTGTGCTAGCGATTGTGCACGTCTCCTTCAGTATTTTTCTGCAAGAACAACAGTGAGCAACACAAATAAATCAGATAAATTTATAAACAGTCCTGGCTTCAAATGCTTGTGGCAAAGTGTGCATTTGATGAAAAAAGAGGCTAGCAAAGAACTGCCCAAGACAGTAAATGTCGCACTTTAAAAAATTTAAATCCTTTTGTACGCATTGATCTTATAAACTTTTGTGTTATTTAGAAGTTAAATTAAAGGAAAAGAAATATGTTTATCAACCTTGTACAGAACATGGAACATATGTACCCAAATTAATTTTCTGCTTTTCGAGTAAACCATAAAGAAAGTTTTCTCTGCATTCTGCAAATTGGGCCTTAAATGCGGGGTACGTGTACAACTAAGTACTTTCCACTGTTATTGCAAGTTAGAACAAGTAAAATGGATAATAAGCATGCTGCTTTTGCAGTGAAAGAAATAGTTAAAACATACCAGAATAGTGTACAGGTGAAAGAAGCAAAAGAACATTGTAACTTTCTTATTAACAGCATAAAATCCTGTCTCTTATCAAATTAGCATTTCTCCGCTTTATACTCGTTCGCTAGAAGCAAGATATTTTGGTTATCTTAATTATTATAACTATAGCATAAGAAATTTCTGTTGTGCTACTTTCTGAATTTCTGGGAAATCGAGAAAACAATATACGTGTTCTGAATGGTGCTATATGGAACCATATTGTTAACATTCGCCACTGTAACTCCAGGTGATTCCTATCGATTTTCATCCTCGAATGAACTTTAAGGATCTAATTGACGATAGGAGGATGTGAGCCAACTGAATATCCGATATACATGTTTGCTTTTACATGCGGTTAGAGACCACTTCATTTTATTTATGTGCTGGTTAATGAGGTCACCTCAACCTACCTTCCACAGATATGGTATACACATTAATAACCTTAAAAGTCTTTTTATACAGGAGGACTTTGAAAATATTTGTTTTTCTTACATTATAGTAAATTAAGTTCTCTGTTGATATTTAGACTTAACAAATAGATTCTATAGATCTTTAAAAAACTTAAATTGAAAACAAATATTAAATAGCAAAATTAAGTACTATATGTTAGTATATAGCCAATCAAAATTGTAACCAAAATAAAACCTTATTTTATATATATTTATTCAATACGCTTATTCTATTTTAAAAACTTAAACTCGTTTCTTAATGGTTGGTGCAAATTTTCGCGTGATATGCTGTGGGGTCAAACATTAAATTTCTCGTGGTATAAGGCAAGGACCTAACAGCTTACAGCTCCTAAATCTTTCTTCATCACTATTACAATTAATTTTCGACCCGTTAAGTCTTTATAGTGGACAGAAGGTGTGGCTATAAAGTAAGTCCCCTAGCTTAAAACGTTTCAACCATAGCTTCCTTTCCACGGAAATTAGGCTCGTTTCTGAGCATTTTTTCTTTCCTTCAAATTAATGACTATTTATAAAACTGATTGCGGTTTAACTTAGCTTTGTTTTCCAAAAGCAATTTAATGTACGAGTAAACTCTTTTAAAAAGTACTTTGTTTATTGGAGAAACAAATTGACTTCTTCACAAAATGGAAGTAAAGTATAATTTAATCCGTTAAATGAACTTTAACATGAAATTTTTTAAAAATTTTAACATCTAGCTATTACACTTTGTCTTTTGGGGCCAAGATTTTTTTCGGGCACTGTTTCATAATTACCCTCTAATGTCTCGAAATTTAGACTTCACATGGTTTTTGCGTTTACATAACTTTCTGAATAAAAAGGCATTAATTTCCCTTGAGGCTAAAGTAAAGGGATTGTATGTTTGCAAAATACAAAAAGGGAAAAACGCAACACAAGTGATGGAAATTTACAGCCATTTTACAGGCGAAAATGTTTAAGGACTTAAAGAGCTTTTGGGTAAGTTGTGCAAATAAATTCATTAATTATTCGACACTAATTCACTTTATTCAAGATTTGTCTGTTTCAAATAATTTACACTGCGTGACTACTTATGCAGTAAACATGGATTTTATTTGTTGCATCCATGTGACCTTGTAAAATATTTTCTTTTAAAGCTTGAGTGTAAACTGAAACTATGAAATTAAGAATCAAGTACATAACTTATTCAATAAATTTTTTTCCCTAAGAAGAAAAACGTGTTTCGTTAAGAACTAATGAAAATCAAAGTACTTGGCACTAAGAGTACTTAATAAAAGACGGCCCGTGCAAAGTGGTAAAGAGCTTCCTGGGAATTACATCGGCCTATTTTACCTTTGCCTGGGCACGAGTACAATTATAAACTTTGTAATTAAATTGTTTCCTGAAAGGCTTAATTATCAAAATTTGAACAATTTATTATATTATTAACTTGACCAAAATTCTTCATGTGGACTGGGTGATGATAAAACAAACACGTTAAAGCTTTCGGAGGATTTTCACCGGTTGGTTCTTTGAAACATGAACAATTTCGAGGTATTTTAAAAATTTAAGTATTTAAGCAAAACAATGAGTCAACTAATGGGTGTCGTGAAACTCTAATGCGTAATTAATGAAATAATATTTTCAGATCGGAACTCAGGGCTACAAATCAATTTTTGTGATTATCGTTGGAGAGTATTTTTCAAATTAATTGTGGTACAATCTTGTCATGTTCATGTTCATCCACTTCGTCAGGTCTTATCAGGACCGCGTATGTCCTCAGTTGAATTTGTCCTTTGCAATTACACTACTCAGGGTTCATGGATGCCTCGGCAGACTATAATAATATATATAAAAATATAATACAAGAGACTCTAGACTAAATTACCTGCCGGAATAGACGCGAATAGATTACCTACTTTATATCGGATCAAAGTATTTTAACAAGTACTGTGCATGTTCCATATTTAAGAATTTAAGCAATAACTTGAAAATAACTATGTTTCTTTTTTCGCCCTCTACATTGCTCTGCATTTATTTTTTTACACAAAATTAACATAGTATTACATAGAACAAAAAACAAGTCAAACATTAAAATTCAAATAAATAACTAATAACATTATTAACAACATTATAATTCTTTTCCATAGTATTTAATAGTCCACATAATTAAGTCTCGATCCTTTTTATCACAGATACCCATTTTCCAAAGATCCATCTCATCCAATCTTCTGAAAACCTCGAAATCGACCTCTTCTCTTTCGAATAGATCGACATAATATTCTAGGCCTACCTTCTTTAAGATTGATTCAACTTTAGGACACAGAGGCTTGGAGCCTACCGGTGAGATCTTCTTATACGTTACGGCTGGACGAATCTTCGAACAAGCAAGTAGAGTGCCACTCCCACTCGGAAGATTCGATGTTTCTTTATGTTCTTCGACAACAATATGCTCCTGGGTGATCCCAGCCTGGTGGTTTACATGCTGAACCACCTTCTGAATGGTCTTGGCAGATCCCTTCTTAGTGGTGGTACATGAGATATTAGTGACAATCTTTGAAAAATTTCTGGATCCATCATGGAATCCCGAAGAAGTCACACCTGGACTTTCATAAGAAATTAAGGCTTTTGGTGATGAGGAAGATCCCGTAATAGCAAGAGTGTCGTAATCAAAAATCGTGGTTTGCAGTGGTTCTAATGGAGTGAGTGGTGATTTTGTATCTAGAGAGTTCCAAGTAAACTCAAATCAAGTTGCATCTTAGAATAATAATACTGGAATTTAGTTTACTTACCTCTATATGCGCACTTATATGCATCCATTTCTCGTTTAAAGTTTATAAATTTTGATCTTTGTCGTAGCTTCGTTATTGAGAAAATTATTGTAACATACTAAAATTTACCGAGTATAACGCCTGTATTATTTCTGTTACACCACTCAATTTCTTAGTAATCTTCTAGAATAAATGCGATTTTATTATCAGAGTGGACTAGCTGTTCCAGAACAAACTGCAACGGACAATAACGTTTTAGTTTTTTTTTTTTCTAGTATGGTCCCGACTAACTGTTCATGCGTTAGACGGTTAATTAGAGGAATTCTTGTATTAAGATCTATCAAAAATATAACTAAAATTTCTCCTATTTTTACTAAAATGTTTTTAAATCTTTCTGCAATTTTTATACATATTTTTTGAAATTGCAAACAGAAGCGGTAATTGGAATTGAATTAAATGGTTTCATATTTTCTATAAATAATATTGAACTGGACAATATTTGTAAAAATCGCACACAAAACAGAATAAAATATGAAAGAAAAAAGTAATATTATTAACTGCTGCTGCTGCTGCTAAAAATAGTTTTAAGAAGCAGATAGATGCCCTTTGAACTCATACGGAAGAAACCTATTGAAGATTTCAAAAATATTTTTATGAAATATTGGCCGTTTACTTGGAATCTTTCAGAAATTTCACTTTAGAATAATGGGCTAAATAAATTATCATTGTAGCTACAAGAATTCCTCTAATCAACCGCTTAGTGGACGAAGAAAGAGGCAATCAAACGTTACTGTCCATTGTGATCTGTTAGTCCACTCTGGAAGAAGCTCTAGTTCATTTGGAACGATCAGATTAGATCAGATCTTGCTGTGATATACAAATTTTTTATAAAATATAAGCTCTTGAGTTTTTTTAAACGGTTCATAAGTTAGAGGAAACATGAGTTCGTGTAGAAACACATATAAAAGTAAGTAAAATAAATTACATATTAAAGTGGAATACGTAAAACTTATAATCCTCCAGGCGCTAAGCCAGTAAATGCCAGCAGAAGTGCTGCTTTAGCGAAATCTACGGTAACGCCGAGAACTACTAAAACCACACTTCCTGCAAAATCGTCATCATCCTTATCAACTCGAAAGAGTCTTCCATCCACAAAACCATCCCCTAACGCCTGTGCATGCGCTAAGTCCCCAAATTACACAGAATCAAAGGCTTTAGTTTCTGCCAAGAGAAACGATAGTACAACTTCGTCAGAGGATGAATCGAAGTCTTTTTCAAAGATTGTAACTAATCTCTCATGTACTACAACCATGCGGGGGTCTACAAAAACTGTTGAAAAGAAGATGGTTCAACATGCGAGCTTCCACCAGGGTGGGATCACCCAGGAGCATGTGGTTTTTGAAGAAGAAAAAGAAACCTCGGCTTTTCGAGATAGAAGTTCTTTGTTTGGAAGCGCTCGTCCAGCCTTAGGTTACAGAGTGACCTCACCGATGTCCTTAACGAGAAGTCCATATTAAGGTTTTCGGGAGTTTGAATTACCGAAATCTATTCATATTACATATTAAACACTATAGAAGAGAAGATTGCTGCTGTTAATAATTGTTTAGTTAGTTGTTAGTTAGGCCTAGATTTTATGAATGTGTTATGTATTAGTATTTTAGTGTCTGACTTGTTTTGTTATTCAACTATTGTAATCATGTATACTATTTTGTTAATTAAGTGTGAAGCAATTATTAAATATGAGTAAGCCTGTGGCACGAGCAAAATTGAGTTCTTCTTTTCTAGCAGACGTGTTTTTAAATTTCTTTAAATATAGAGTTACACCTGTATGTGTCTACTCTAGTACTACTGTCTTCATAAGATGGATGCTTACTTAATTTTAAAGAAATGTTGGAATTGTGAGTGTCCCGCTATATAAATACAGAATTATTCATTTTGTTTGTCTTATAACGGAAATACTTTATTTTATATATCTAAAAACCTGATATCTGTTCCAATGGTTACAGGATTTTTAGTAATTCCAAATGTTAAATTTAGCTAAATATGTTAAACATTATTTTAATCATGAAAAATCATACCAAAATCAATTTTATCTCCACGTGCCATTCGAATGAACAGTTTCAACCCATTTTATTTTTAGTTTTCTTAGAGATATGATGAATTTGAATATTTGAATATTTAAACGCATTTAGTACATGAAATGATACTGCTACTGTTATATTAATTTCTTTTTTAATATGCATCTTATTTTACTTTCTTGTTTAATACTTCAATGAGAATGAGAGCGTCTCTTCTAAAAAAGGAAACGAAAGCCTCTAAGGAATTAGATGCTTCTAGCTGTTCCATATACTACACATATTCAGCTCGTATCGTATCAAAATTGCTTCGGGAAATGTCATAAACTCAATAATGCCTCTTTAGTGCACCCTAGAAGTCCCTCGCCAATAAAACTTTATTCCTTAGAAACCCAAAAGTTCGTGACACAAGAACAAGCAGTTTTTGTTTCAAATTTATTGCCGGTTCGGGAGAATTGAATGGTTCGATAGTGCACCTATCGGCTTATTATTGTCCTACTTACTGATCATTTATAAAATCTATATTGTAGATATTTAATAAATATTCAAATGAAATACACTTTTTCTATCCTTCCCGACCTTTGAAAGAATGAAAATACTCTTGCTTACAATCATATCTGTGTAGAGTTTGTTTGTTTTGCTTTTCTAAGATCTCTCACCATAATTTATAAAAAAGTTATGCAAAAAGGCAGGTAAAAAATATGACTGCTTAAGAAATTGTAGACCAGGGAACTGGAAATCGCAGCTCCGAGGAATACAACCTTTTGTCCGAATAATTTCGTTAAAAACACTTGGTCGTCATGTCCGAAATACAGTCACCTACTTTGGAATTGTAAATTGAGAGCTAGATTTTATTATATAACACAGCATTGTAAGTAATCCAAACTTGACGGACAGAAACGAAACGTGGTAGCCTATCGACTTCCTGCCAATTATTGGACCGTACAAGGGTATCGAAGCTAAAGTCGCTTCTTGACTACCGATGAGCTCTACCGTTTCAATTAACTTGAAAATCAACAAACGAAAAGACACCAGACATGGCTTGAATCCTTTCCAATCCCAGCCGTTCAATTAAAAGGACTTCTGCAAGAAAGGAAAATGGCAATCAAGCCCAATTACGTACGGTGGCTTATTAGTCTGCTTTAATTAGGACCCTGCAGATTCAGTAACCGCTTTTTATAGATATTTCTCGCCACGACGATCCTAAATCCTTAAACGTTATGAAATAAAGCCCAAAAGATGGTCCAACACGAAGCCGAATTCCAAAGCTGACTAATGAATCTCGACATCTGAAATCTTCTTAAATAAATCCCAATTCGCCGTAGAATAAAAGGGGAAATGGAAAATTTCGAAATTTATAAAAGCTTTTAGAAGGAAAAATGCGCAGGACCGTTCATCAGAAACAATTGTATTATATTTAAAAAGCCCTGCATTTAGGGGTAATATTTTCCTCTTGTTCTCAGCCCAAAGAGAAAGATCAAGAGAAATTCATCGTACTATCTCAGAAAAATCGTGTTCTCTTGTTGTTCTTTTATTGCTCTTTAGTGGGACTGTGTATTTTGGAGCCCATAATAATGTCTTAAATACCGCCCACCTTAGAAAATTCTGTTAATTATATACTTACATAATACTTATAACACAAATAAACCTGATGTCTCTTACGCGGATCATCGGTCTATATGAATAAAATATCTAAATATATTGCATCTTCTAAAATAAATATTCTTCCTAAAAGGAGCGCCTTCTTCACATATCAGGTATTTACTTATTTATAACTAAGTAAACATTCCGAGGCATGTCTGACCAAAATTTTGTTTCTGACCAAACAAATATTCAGGGCTGCAAAATTAATTAAGAGACCATTTATATAAATGCAATAGGAAATAAGGTTGTGAATACACCTAAACCTATTCTCACGAGAACTCGGAGTTACGCGAATCGGGATATAAAAAATAATTTTTTTACGTGATTTTTATTCAAGCATGGAAATGCATGGACTCTTTCTACGTATACTTTTTAAGAACGTATCTATCGCGTTTAGGTGTAATTAATGATTAATTAAATCAATTAATTAATTAATAACACTTGCATTTATACATATCTTTGATTATTTTAAAAGGATCATTTCTTTTCCCATAGTTTTTATTTAAATTTCTTGTAAACGTTTCGAGGTGTTGTTTAACAAGACCAAAAAAGAAATTTACAATTTACAAAAACAACGTTAACTTTATAATGAAACAATTCCCTGCAAATGATCCTACCCAGGGATATCTGGTAATAAAGTGTAGGGAACATTGTATCACTCATTCTTTCACACATTTCAAATATTTAGAAGCTATTTGAGATTCAGTGCGCTTGATGGAGCTTCCCACCCGTCATAGAGTCTAGTATGAATATCTTCATTCATTCTCAAAGCACGTCTTTTGCAGACACGCAAGATTAGGAGTGAACATGGTTTTTTTCTTTACGTGCAATAAAAATTCCTGTGGCTGCAGGATTATCGTGTTTATAAAAACATTTGATTAAATTCTGTCTGCGCAATTCAAACACTTTCACATTTTGTTAGAACTTTTACGTTTTTGTGTGAAATATAATTTTTTTTGTGAAAAAAAAGAATAATCTCTGCGTACGTGAACTTAATATTTATCCCACTACGTGATGCTTCTTTCAAGAACGTATGTTTTTACATTATCTAGTCCATTGGGTAAATAAATAACGTATCCACAAAGATAAATTCATCCAATTTAAATCACATGTTATTGATTATAACATGATTGTCCTAAAAGAAGAAAAAGAAAGGTTTAAAAATTAAAACTGGTCCCTTTATACGAATTGCTTTTTCATTTATGCAGTTTTTGTAAGTTTTCAAAATTGTATTTAAGTTGAGTACTCCGAAGTAGTGTTAATAATAATTAGGCACTATTTCATTACTCAAAAGAAAAGCCGAAAGTTATTTCGTTTTCCTCTTTGTAATGGAGCTTAGCAGCATGCTACAAGTATTTTAATATCGTTATGAAGCTACTGAAAAGGAAATTATTTAAAACCTTTTAAATGCTCATTTTCTGGAAAATTTAGGACAGATAAGAGTTATTAAATGTAGTTATTATCTTTGTTAAAAACGATTCCATCTTAATAAGTTACTCATTAATAGTTAAGATAAAAGATACCAATAATATTAGCCAAAATTATAAAACATTTCTACTAGACGTCTTCTGAATAAAAATGGTATGCTACAAAAACATATATACAAATGCGAACAAAAGTAATTTATTATTTGCGAATACAAAAAGTGTCGTACTAAAAATTCTTTTAAGCAATGTATTTATTTATTTGCAATGTTGATTTTCATATACATAATAATATTTTTAACAATAAAATTATAGGGAAAAATAATTATACAAATTTCTAAACTTTGCCTTTAAGTTAGCACTAAATTGTAATGTAACGGTTTATTTTCGTATTAAAGAAATAAAGTCAATTACGTTGTTCTCTTAAACTTTTCTTTTTATGCAAATTATTCTTGACGAATTACTTCTGCATACTGTTGCTATTCTATTAGTATTCGACTGCTCGTATATTCGACTTTTTTCAAATTAGAGAACATAAATCCAAATACAAATTAGAGAGATTAATCGACTACGAACACATTAACTTTAAATAAAAATTTGTTTGTCCCAAATTTTTAATGACCCATAACATGTCTCTTACTTATCATTATCATATCCATTCATGTAGATATAACCTTTGAATAGGTAAACCACCATTCGTCTCAATGTCGTCATTAAACGACCACATAAACTCCGGGAAACCTCTTGATCTTTTCTTAAAATATTATTTTCTCAAAAATGAGCTAGCAGGTATTATAGAATATGCTTGAAATTTTTGTGTCAAATCCAACGATAAAATGAAAAGAGTATCGTTATTTGAAATAATGTGAAATATAACCTAATCATAGGCTAAGCACCTTTCCACAAGCATCAGGTTTTGGACCTACAATAAAACATGTATGAGGCTGTTGGCACATATTTACACATGAGCACACTTATTGGCGTGTCCTTTAAATATAAGGCATGTAGTAGGTAGTTCCAGCGAGTCAAGAGTCATAATATTGCGAGGATTAGTTGTGCTTAATTGAGCACGTAATTTGCGCTATAATTAGAAAGTTAACGGTATTTCGCTTTATTCATATTGCAGGTAAAATTGGAATTGTTGAAGTTGTAATTAAATTCGTTGGCTGGTTTTCCCGTATTCACTGTTCTGTCAGGAGTGAAAATTGCTTTGGTTTTATTTGTTATTAGTTAAACAAAATTCTGTGCAATTTTCATTAGAAAGTATTAATTAATAATCGCGGTCATTACAAATTAGGCACTTTAACAATTTCAGTGCGTCAAATGCTTCATGACGACTTTTCTTTTAATCAATAAATGAATCAGACAATATGCTTTTCAGATCTAGAAAATTGCTACCATTATTTGAACTAGGTTATTTAAAAAATCTTGTAAAATGAAATAGAACTTGCATAAAAAACATAATCAAATCTTTAATAATATTTATCTTGCTTTAATTTGCAAAAAGCAAATATGCGAGCATAATATTTATAGGACTATAGGAAACTATAGGAAAAAATAGTTATAAAACGCATTCGTTAAACTACATGTCTCCTGATTCTATCTAAATACTATCCCATACTTTATTTTTATTATGTCATGTAATTCAAACACTAAAATTTACTTAATAAGTTTTAAGTTTATTTGGACTAGAAAAATACTCAACTTGCTACGTTGAATTCAAAGCATTATAAATCTAATTCCAGGAAAACAGAGTCAAGGACTAACTAAATTATTATAATAAATTCTGGTTACTTAAGATCCTCGATTAGATTGAAATAATTTTGTGTACTGCTACAGAAAAACTTTTTCATACCAAACAAATGCAAGTCTAATAACAAGTATTGGAAAACTGAAATTCATACTTTAATTATGCAAAGATATTAATAATATACTCAACATCTCATTCTTCTATTTAATTCTTACAAATTATTTGACAGCAATCCATCCTATTCTACTAGTAGTGATGGTCTTATTTTCACCAGTGCAATTCGACACACAACACACGCAAGGAGCCCTCTTCCCTATTAATAAAACATATTTGAAGCAGTGAATCCCTTGGAGGGTGTTCTAATAAAATTTTTCACTCTTAAAGTAATTACAGCATCCATTAATTATACTCCCCACTATCTGCAAGTGAAGGAACCCTTTTGACCTTTTCGCTGAAAATCATCTCAACCCGACCCATCAGAATAAATAAAGGAAACGCCGGCGAGTTGGACAGCTTAAATGGTTTCTCCGTTCGTTCCATCTTAATAAAATCAATGGAAACCAATAAGCACATGGCCAACGAGCAAGAAAAATCCACTTCATTAATAAGTCAAACAGGAATTATTTCTGCGGTTACATAACGTTCAGGATGTCAGAATTCGACAGCGAGATAGGAAGATCTACGCTGACTGTGGAACATTTGTTTTGTTAAAATTGGTCCATTAGTTGGAAGGATTTGATAGGTTCTCCAAAAATTCCTATTTTCAAAATTTACTTAATTCAAACTTGGAAGCTTAACGCAAATTTTCGTCTTGAAGGTACTCAAGATCGGGCCTTTTTTGTACAGGTCTTTTATTTTGTGGATTTTTATCCAAATTTAGAAATATTCATATATATTAAGCGTAATATACGAATAGATATAAACACTGGTCGACTGATTAAATGGAATTCAACAAAATTATTATTTTTTAATTTATTGCTCTTTACATCACAAGGCTTAAGGTTTACGTATTACGCTTTATAAATGAATCAATATCAAAGCAAATTGATAATATCACGAGATACATTACTTATGTTAAAAAATTATATTTTAGCAAGATTTAGCAAAGGTATAATGGCTTATTTCCTTTTTTAGACTATGAAATCGGCCAGGTGCAATTTAGACACGCATCTATAAATCTAGAAATACAGTTTGAAATACACTTGTACAAATACTACTCATTTCACTGAGCTGATTTTAAAGCTCAACAAGGTCAAAATGCAAAAGGCTGAATTTCAACTGCTTTGGTTAAATATTTTAAAAAATAAATTGGTTTAAATATTTTGTAAAGGTGTAGTACTATAATGAGAGTAATTTCTTTAATTTATACGTTGTTCTTCTAAGTTACAGAATAATTTGAGATATTAAACATAGTCCAATGTAATATGCTACTTAATATTGGTTTGGTAGCCTAATTTCACAGAAGGTTTTAATGCCGTTTTTTTTTCTTTAAAATAATCATTCTCTTTTTTCTCTTGATAATAAAATTTATCATGATCAAATTTTCCGGTTGTAAAAAACTCAACACTGGACAACATAAAACTTAATGTTTGACATTTAAGAAACATATTACAATTCTTAGGTTTAAAATTATTAATTGTTTTTAATATTCATTTTATCTTAAAATTTTACTGACGTTCTATCGTAGCCTTAAATTGTAAATCGTACCAAAAATATTAAGTATCATTTAACCTTTAATTACTAACCCACATTAACCCAGGGACCCAGCAATGATCAATCAAAATGTTACTTCCCGTTCTCGATAGTGAAAGCTATTGAGATTTTTGTTAAAAATATATCTTACATGCTATAACCGCAGAACGAATAATATGAAGTAGCGACGAACTTAAGGTCGAACATTTACTGTTTAAAAATTAAATCTGTGCGTAAGAATTTCATTCATGGAGGGCGTAAAAAGTAAAAATGGTCGATGCGCGAAAAGGAAATGTATAATTAGCAAAAGCCCCTAGAATTGGTGAACGTTGAAAGGTGATAGCATGTGAATCTTTCATGTGGTGGTTTGCTTACAATTTTTGGCAGCAATTGTTTATATATTTTGCTAGATCGCATTGATGGAAAATTGGCTTAAGTAAAATCTCTGCTTGTAATGCTCTTAAACAATCCTAAACGATATCACGTTAAAATCCTTTAATGTTGTGATATTCAAATTTAACGGCAGGCAGGTGTTACATGTGGGTTATTCTTCGCTATTGCGTTCCTTAATCATCATTGGCTGCTTGCAAAATACTACACCATATTGGAGAATGTGTTGGTAAAAACTACAGCAGAGTTGAGAATGTGTTGCGAAGTTGTTGATAATACGCGCTTTATCCGTTCGTAGTTGAGATATTTAATTGAAGTCAGCTAATTGCTTGCAATACTTGTACTCTTCACACTTACCTTTAAATGCATTTGAGAAACTTCTTTCTCTTTCGAACCACCAGCACTTATTGAAGCAAGAGCTTTGGGATGCAATCCAAGTCTAAAAAGCTTTTGACCTCCTTGTCATTTTGTGCTCTCCATTGAAGTGTCGCTACTTCGCATTATTCATACTACGGTACTTCATAAACCTAGGTCTAAGACCTGTTTAATTTTACTTTTTTAAACAAGTTTGCACTTTAATATTCAAATCAGTAGTTAAGAGATAACATTCAAATATTAACTTAATAAGAAGACAATTTGTGCATTTTATATATTATATACTATATTACCCTCACAATTGATTAATCCAAATATAGGATTATGTAATAAAGATATTTAATAATATATTCGATTATCAATTCTATTCAAAATTTGGAGTACATAAACCGTTTAACTTATCTTCAAGTAACTTTAAGCGGATAATCAATTCGAAGAAGAAGACCAACAACTGTCAAGTAAATTGACATATCAAAGGTGTTGCTAGACATTTCGATAAGTGCTGTGTTTGTTTTATTTAGAGGAGGAAAGTTTTTAACATAAAGCGTGGAAAATGGCTCATTACAAGGGAGCGGCAAGCGAGGCCGGAAGGGCTATGCAATTGATGAAGAAACGGGAAATAGCTCAGCAGGAAATTGAATTCCGGAAGAAGAAAATTGAGGAAGATCTGAAGCTGTCGAACATCGAGAACAAGTTTGCTAGCCACTACGATGCTGTGGAGCAGCAGCTCAAGACGTCCACTATTGGACTGGTCACCTTAGATGAAATGAAGGCCAAGCAAGAGGATATCGTCAGGGAACGGGAGAAAAAACTAGCACAGAAGAAAGAGGAAAAGGACAGAGAAAAGCTAAAGGCGCTGGAAGCAAAACAAGCTGAAAAGAATAAACAGAGGAAACAAATCCAAGCCTTGTCCTTTAATTTAGATGAAGATGAGGACAATGTTGATGATGATGGTGAGGTCGATGAAGAGAAAGAAGATGAAGAAGATGTAAAACCTAAACGGTGGGCGATAGAAGAAGAAAATTCGATCAGGAAAAAACTTAAGAAGAATCCGGATGTGGATACATCATTTTTGCCTGACCGAGAAAGGGAGGAGCGAGAAAATCGCCTCAGAGAAGAATTACGTCAGGAATGGGTTGCACAACAAGCCGCCTTAAAGGATCAGGAAATCACAATCACATTCAGTTACTGGGACGGCTCAGGGCACAGGCGAAGCGTCACTATGAAGAAGGGGAACTCGATTTACCAATTCTTGCAAAAGTGCCTTGAAGTACTACGTAAGGAATTCAACGAGTTGAAGACTGTAATGGCTGATCAACTCATGTACGTTAAGGAGGATTTGATCCTTCCTCATCACTACACGTTCTACGACTTCATAGTGACGAAGGCTCGAGGTAAAAGTGGACCACTCTTCCAATTCGATGTCCACGACGATGTGAGAATGATCAGTGATGCTACTATTGAAAAGGAGGAGTCACATGCTGGCAAAGTGCTCCTTCGGTCATGGTACGAGAGAAACAAACACATTTTTCCTGCCAGTCGTTGGGAACCCTATGATCCTACGAAAACATACGATAAATACACAATTAAGGATAAGAACAAGCGAATATAGCCCACAGGGGACGTATAGTTCTACGAATGTATCCAAGTTTAAACCAAAATATACATATAGTACATATTGCATTATGTACTCAAAATTCTCATTTTTTCTTTTAGCAATTATGTTATGTAAGGAACCTGCAGAATTTTAAATAACCTATGGATCTATTATGTATTAATAATTGTGAGTAAATACTTAAAATAGTACAATTTTTATTTATTCCTACTTCTAGTAGGACCTGTAAACTGTCTAATTGGGCTTTATTTGAGATATTGCCGCGAAACATGTGATAATGCAACTGCATGTTGTCAGCAAAAGCCAAGCTTGCAGCAGTCAGTAGCACACAATAAATGCATGTTTCCCTTGTTTTTGTTTTTTCATCGTCTTCATCGAGAAACCGTCGGAAATCGTCATAACCAACCGGACATTATATTGACTTTAACTTTTTTATGTATGGCAGTCCCAAAATAGCTTCTTCCTCATTGCGGCTCTACCTAGTGTTTACATTAAAAAATATTTTAGGTAGTATGACAAGCAAACCCTAGCGATATGAACAAAAAATCTGAATTAAGAATTAAATTCAAACAATTGTGTTGAACTTTGGAAAACAAATAAAATGTGGACTATTTCACTCTAAAGCGAGATTTTTTGCACAACTGTTTGTTGAGACAAAGCGCGCGCTAAGCCAGAATACTTTGCTGCTTTTATTTAATAAATATTAATCGACATTATTCAGTAGAATTAGTTAACGATTTATAAAATTTAAATAGAAAACCTTTTCAACAAACACCGCATCTCTTCTTCTTAGTAGGGAAGTTGGACCCGCAAGCGATCCATAATTTGACGTTTGAGCATAAAGTACAAGCAGCAGTGAAGCACTCTTGAATCTCTTCAGTTCCCTTGTATTCTTCGGCGCTTCGTGTTCGTGATGGACGTCAAGTTTTGTGTCAATAATATTTTCGATTGAAAAGAATCCCAAAAGCTCAAAAAAATAACAGTTTTCTTGTGGAAATAGTTCGCTCGAATTATACTCAAAATGCAAAGGTACGTATAGAAAAAAGGAACCAAAGAAATTTTTTTGGGTGTGGGATTTGTGAGATGGATCCCTGAACGACGGAAATTCTTCGGACTACAAATCCCTGGATATTTTGTAAAAATTACCAGTCATAGTGCTTTATCTCCAACTAGGAATTTATCTGCAATTGGGATATATTTGAGTACAAGACGGAATTTTCTGTATATTTTCACGAAATTTTCTGGGGCTCATTCAAGGGAAAAATCGATACTGCTGCCTCTTGCGTCGAAGGGGATTTCGAGGAGGTAAACAAAGCGAATATCGTTGTCAGCTCTGGATTCCGGGATGGTGAAGATGATTCCACTGAGAGATTCGCGTTACCAGTCTAGGCATAATTACTAATTTTGTACTTTAGTTATATAAACTGCGTGCCGGTTCATTCAAATGAAATCAAGGTCAGCAGTGCTGCTGTGGGAAATCAATTGCACTGCACAGATCTGTCCACTGTTCGCCCCATACAGGGTTAACTGTATCAAAAAATGTGCTCGGGCACGTGTCGATTTGCAAATTTAATAACATCCATGTCCATTATCAGAACAAAGTACTGAGTAAAAGTGCCTTCGGTAAGTCCGTTTCAATTTGTAGCCAATAACGATACCCGTGAGCAACATGCGATGATGAAAACTGGGAGCACTCAATCAGATTGAACAAGCTTATCATTGCTAATTCAGTTAGCCATGCGATCGTAATGTACCGCTTCGCGGGCTCCGGCACTCGGGTCGTCATCAACGGAGTCCTACTTTCATGGAATTGTGAATGATACATTCAAGTCTCTGCGATGTTAGGAGTAATCCACCGTAAAACTCTTTGTCTTTAATTTCTGATTTCTCTATATTATTATTAATGAAAAGAGAAAAACAAACGTTTAATTTGAATAAATAAGTCTAATGTCTGCACTATGCCTTTGATATAAGTTTCCCTATAATTTTTTGTTTATAACGGGAGAGTTTGTACGGCTCCGTACAAGAGTACTAGTACTAATTGGAAAACTAACATTACATGAAATGTAAAGAAGAAGCGTAGTTAATAGATTTATTTGAAGGGATATTTTTTTTATTGATAATGCTGTATGATTTAAGAAGGTGTATCGCACCTAACTAATGAAAAATGAACATTTTTCATTAATTAATGGTGGGTGTAATATTTTCATGACCATATTTAATTACTAATACTTTTCAGGGGTTCGAACAAAGGAGATTTGACAAATTCAAAGAAATGATTTTATACTAATTTTGCAAAAGTTGTAAATTGAGAATAAAAATGAAAAAATACTAAAACATGGTTTAAATTAGAATTTTAATTCATCTAAACATTTTTTTAAATTCTTCCAGATGATATTATATAGTTCAGATATATATTTTTATTTATTATTTTTCCATTTTAAATCTTCTAAAAAACAAATTATCACAGAAATTTAACAAAAGGATTTTAATGGAATTAAATAAATAAAATAAAAAAATTGGATGCTTTTACTAAAATATTCTGTAGAAAGTATATTTTCACGAACTGGTTCTAAGATTAGAAGTATTTTGACTTAAATTGCAACTTTGATTCAAATATATTAGGTGCACCCATAAGTAATCAAAAATCAAGTTTTTATCTCTATATATGGTATATTATATAATCTCCATCATTATCAAGGACAGTTTGCCATCTTTTCTGCAAAATTTTAATCCCTTTCTTATAGAAATCCAAGATCCGTGAAGCAAAATGTGACTCAAGATGCCTCCTCACATCTTCTACAAAAATGAATGTTTTATTTTTTAAAGAATGCTCCAGAGATCTGAACAAATGATAGTCAGACGGAGCAATGTCTAGTGAGTAAGGCGGGTGCGATAAAACTTCCCATTGCAATTCTTTGATTTTTTCATGGGTGACTTTCGCTGTATAGGGCCGGACATTGTCATGTTGCAGTATTACAACTGTTCTGCGGACTAAAGATCCCTCTTTTTCAACAATTTTCAATACAACCGTTGTAATTGTTGACATCTCAGCAGTAACTTTTTCTCCAGGTCTCAACAACTCGGAGTGAATTATGCCACTACAGTCCCACCAAATACACAGTAACACCTTTCTCAGTGATAAGCTTGGTTTAGAGGTTGGTACTGGGGTTTGATTTGCAGAAAGCCATTGCTTGGAACGCTTTATGTTATCGTAAAGGATCCATTTTTCATCTCCGGTAACAATTTTGCTAAGAAATGGATCTCTACAAAATTTGGATTGCAATGAAGTGCAAATTGATCGACGAAGATCCTTATTAGCCTCAGATAATTGATGCAGTACCCATATTTCCTGCCTATGTACCTTTCCAATTTCGTGTAGGTGCCTCTGTATAGGTCGACTCGATAATTCCTTATACTTAATCTCGGATCAGATTCCACTAGAGATTTTAAGGTGTCATTATCAAATTCAATTAGTCGTCCAATTCGAGGCCTGTCAGAGAGGTCATAATTACCAGCAGCAAACCTCCTGAACCAACGTTGACACTTGTTGACCTTCAATACATATCCATAAATATCGCAAATTTTCTGTTACCTTTGCATTAAATCCCGCATAAAAATGAAAAAGTATGCATGTATGACAAATATAATCCTCGGAAGGTACGAACGCCGCCATTTTATTACAGGGCAGTCAAAAAAATTTATACTTTTTTAGAATACTTAGAACGCAGAATGCTTTACCGAAAACTGTAAAAGAATACGTGTTTCCTCTTCAACGAACGGTACAAAACTAAAGGCAAAAAAATTCTTTCCAAATAATTGATTACTTATGCGTACCCCTAATGTTTATAAAAATAACTGTGGATTCTCTAGTTCATACCAGTAAAAAATAAAATAAAATGAACGATATATACTGCGCTCGAGACAGAGAAATCTTTCAACAGTTTATGATATTAAACAAAGCAAGATTAAAGAAGTTTTCTTGGTATTATGTTGTGTAGAAAGGCTTCTACAATAAAAAAAAAATACACAACAAATTCAATACACTAATAAACACCTAAGTATAGATGGAATTTCCATTAATGTTGCTGCAATGTATGGATCATTTTTCCTATGCGCGATTGTTGTTAATCCTTACCTTTTTTAGACTAGAAGAAGAAATTGTTTCTTTCTACTTTATAGATATTCCAATAGAAGATTCTTACCTGATATCTAGATGAAATTAAATAAAATAATTAAATAAGCAATATTATTTAAATAAAAACAATATTATTCACTTTACAATACAATACAATACACTTTCTAACGCCAAAGGGACACTTGATTTTTAAATTTAAATAATAATGGCAAAGATTGTATCATAACTCATTAGAGTGCCTCAATTAAAAATATCTTTGAATATAATTAAATTAGTAAACTAACGATAACTTTCCACATTTCTAATAACTAAACAAGCGTAAACTAGTAAATAGTAAATTTTAGGCAATCATTTAACACCTAAATCGAAGAGTGTATAATTAAATAAAATTGTATGGCGTATAACAATAGAACATAAAAACATATTTAATTTGTATATAAGTTGTAAAGGAAATGCCGGAGGTAGCAGTAAGGGGTCTACGAACCAAGTGATGGCCGATAAATCGAAATTGGCTACTAATATTATTCACCAGTCCTGCATTTCGGCCCACAATAAAGTAGAACAGAGTATAATAAATTTAATGCAGTCATAATTTTTCAACCTTCAGTTGTATTAGAAAATAATCATGTAAATTATTTTGACTATCGGATTAAAATTTAATCATCAAAATTGCAGTTTTAAATGGATCAAATATTCATTCCAAGCTCATGTTCTATTTGGGCATATGAATGCAGTCGCCATAAGAGGTTCTGGTTCTGATTACCTTTTGGTGACCTACATTGGTATTTAAAATTTTCTGAATGTCGCTTTGTAAACAAATTCAGAACACGTTGCTTGTAATTGCTTTATTGAACTAGTTTCGGTTGAATATGTATTTCCAGTTGGGCCTAAACACTTTCAAGTGGCGATTGTGCTATTGAAGAGTTTAATCAAACTATCATTTCCGCTTAATTTTAAGAGGTACAATGAATGTAGTCTATAATGATTTACAAAACGAATTTTGCACCAAAAACACCAAAGAGGATGTAGCTAAACCCCCACATCGTTGATTTGAATGAACGACTAATTTATTTACCGATGATGTAGGCCTGAAGATTTTGTATTGTTCTAGCTGCCTCTACTCTCTTAAATATACTGCGAACCATATCACGCTAATTAATTCTAGCTGAGTATTTAAGTATAAAATGACCTTGACCCGTAATTACTTTATGAAGTGTTCGACAAGTGGAGGTAAATATACATAAAGACGTAGACAATGTCCAGCAATTTTTAGTCTTTTAAAGAGTGTTTGTTTTATATATATGACAAGAGAAAGTGTAGGCTGAGTAGTGATTTAAGGCAATAGGTGTCTGATCAGGCTTGGACCATTAGGAAATTTAATAATTTTTATGGAAGTATTAAAACAGAAACTAAAAAATTCACAAAACTACGGAAAACACAAAATCCATAACTATTTCAATAACATGAATAAATCTTCCGTTACTGAATTTGGAAAGTTAAATGCTAGATTTATGCGTGAATAATTGTGCGTACTGAAAACGTTGATTGAATTAAATAGTACTGGAAATGGTTTGTCGAGGGTTTCTGCTAGCCTGTTTTAAATCATTAGACTGCAAGTCTGTCTTTACAAGTAGTAAATTTAATATTTATTTATGAATGTGACTGATTTCGTAATAATAGCTAATAGACCTTTATTACAATCCTTTCCACTATCGTTAGGTGGCATAAATGCAATGCTAACATAGAAAGTTTTTATAAAGCAAAAAGAATTATACCACGTAAGTTTAATAAAACCGTCCGTGGTAGACGTCCATGCGTATTGACCATGCCACCATTTTTGCATTCCAATTTAAAATTGGCACATTTTTTGCCGCATCTGCCATCTGAGGGAATAGTTTGAAAGGCGATATTTTACAGTTTAATATGAGTAAACAATTAAAAAAGTATCCAAAAAGTGCAGAAGTAAAAAAATAATAATTAATATAAAAGGACTTATTTTTACGTTATACTTGCTACGATTTACTGCTTATATTTGGGTTCTTAGTATAGTAATTTTATTTATATAAGGGTAATTTACATACTATTTCTGTCACAATCAAGACATAAGAAATAAATATAAATCAGGAAATAAGCCACAACGTTCAATTTAAGATAATTCAAATTCAACTTGTTAGTAAAATGTATGGTATTGAATTAATTTAATTTAAATGCAGCAGTCATTAAAATGATTTAAATTTTATTGATTATTTGAGTATTCTTATGAAATTGGCAGTAAAAAACATCTGAAGCGTTCGTGCCGGAAGATATTACTTCAATTCTATGAAAAGAATTTCGTGGCGCCATAGATCTTCCCTTTATAAGTGCATTCAAATCTCCGTCCCATGTCTTCGGATGACTCTTTGTATTCCCTCTTAATCCTGTTCAGCTGTTAGCCCCTCAATATTCCTCTTGGTACGATTTGTGGATATCCATCTGTTGATTATGGTATTACGTATTACTTTATTAGCTACAACTAAAGCGATATATTTATACAGAAAAAGGCATCTAACAATTAAATTATCAGAGATGTCTGGATGAGTCAACTCGCGGTGAGGAGTAGGAGTAAGGTCATTTCCGTTTTATTGAAATAAGCTTCTTCGCAAATAGAAAATAAAAATTATTTGGTTTTATTTTTAAACATCGATAAAAATCTTATCGCTATTGAAACTATTTAAAATTATTTTCTAGGGGTTTATTACAATTTCATATAATGGTAGTCCAAATTTTTTACAACTTAATTGAGAATCGTGCAACGCAAAACACCTTAATGATTTTTTCTGTATAGCTCTCTGTAAATCTCACTGTTACAATACTACTTTCCAAACTTCATTCCATTATATACAAAAAAATGCTCAGCCGTGTTACTTCTCATTATTCAAAACATTCGTGCTCTTTACATGACCTCAGATAAATCGCCCATGTGTCTAGATTCATCAGTAACAAAACAATGCAATAGGCATTTCATAGTTCAGCTGCTTTTTCTGAAACTCATATTGTATATTGATCCAGCAGCGCATTTATGCTTCACGCTGCAAAAGCAAACATATTTTTGCGAGTGCGCATTTTTCTCTTGATCCGATGATACGATATGAGTATTGACGAAATAGCCCATCCTGCACATTTCGTATTTTTATAAATAAAAGTAAAAGCCACAAATTCTCTCCACGCATTAAGATGTTTCTTTTCTTGTTCACGATTCATATGCAGGCAACGCTCAGTCGTTTTACCAACGCAATCGCGAGAGGTTCCATTTCGGTCACTGAAGAAAAAGAAATCATACTTGATGTACTCTATACCATACAAAGTCGAATTATTGAGTTTTTGAAGTAGTCGAATGGAAGATTCGTAGCTAAATATTCTGGTAGTGCTCCCTACGGAAATATGACGGGCAGCAGACGGTCAAATGCGCGATGGTATCACTCATCGGCCACTTCTTTGCCTTGAGATTTCATAAATGCCCATGCGGACGGATAGCGTCTTGGAAGACTGAATCCAAGTCTTAGCCGGGCTATTCACTTTTCTCAGCCGTCGTAAGATGTTGACAATGTGCCTCCTCAACTACTTCGACTAATTCCTTTAACTCTGACTCATGCGGTGTGGTTGTGTCTCGCATAAAAATTCATTTTTCTTCAATTTTAATTGAAAAGAAAAAGTACAAGTGAAGAAGAATTAATAGATAACACATTGAAGGCAAATGTAGTGGCAGTTATTAATTCTGTGCATATGTGCGGAAGCCCATGGAGAAGAAGCATATTTTGTGAGGAAAGGAAGTGATAAATTGTATAGTTTTATTTTCGGCCACGTCTATGTAAATGTGTGGAAATAAAAAAAATATATGTTTTGCGTTAAGAAGGCATGTAACCGATACATAGTTTTAGAAACGAAAACATCAATCTTTTGGTAAGATTTCATGAAGATTTTGGCAACATTTTTATTTTATTTTTTTTTGCTATTTTACCATCACTTGAAAACAAATTTATAAAGTTTCATAGTGTAGCATATTCCGATAAGTCAGAAAGTTCTAACCCCAGAAGATTTTGAATAGAAACGTTGTTAAGATTTAGGCCATTACACTATTTGTGGCGGTTCTAAAATTAAGAGCTAGTTTTTGCAGACTTCAGATGTAACAAAAATGCAAAGACCCAGTTCTTTTAGCGTGCAATTCCGTCAAAAATGTACTTGTTTTGTGCTTCAGTAAAACTACATATTTTAAAAGTCGAAGTAACTTACTATAGTTTTAATTATTTATATTGACATATTTTTGAAAATTGTTTTTTGGAATAGTTTTATGTATATGTTATTTTGCCAATTTAATTTAACCGTTGAGTAATGGTATACAATAATTTTCGTTTGACGTGCTCAATTTTTTTAAATTTACATTTTTTGGAATTATGAATACCTTTAGTTTAAAGCATGCTAGTAAAAGAGAAATTTTTAAATTGTAAAGTGTTAAATATTTCTTAATAAATTGCAGAATAAGCCTTATAATATTGGATTAATATTTCTTCTTATTCAATATTATTGCAATTACATACAGCTCATGCTCTAATGACCGCAAAATGATAAAAACTAGAAACACATAGGTAAAGTGGAAAAAAGAAAAATTTCACGTGCTTATAAGCATTTAACATTTAATTACTGTTTCAGTTGAGATCTTCCGAGAGAGTTTTTGAAGTATAATTTCTATAAAGCGATTAATTGGCAAAAAAGTAGAAGAATTAGTAGCAAAAGAAAAAGATCATTCCTCCTGTGTTCGTAAAGAATACGATAAATAATAATTAAACAATTAACGTTTATAGAGAGCGCGGTAATCAACCGGCGTTTGTCCCACTTTTAACCCATAAATTGCTTTAAAGGTTTTGTTTCTAATTGAACGAAGCCATACGT
This sequence comes from Proctacanthus coquilletti, assembly GCA_001932985.1. Lineage (NCBI taxonomy): Eukaryota > Metazoa > Arthropoda > Insecta > Diptera > Asilidae > Proctacanthus > Proctacanthus coquilletti. The sequence goes on along the minus strand of MNCL01000040.1, from coordinate 375,655 downwards.
GGAATTAGCCAATTATTAGCACTTGTTTTGTATTCCTCTTTATTGTATTGCTTAATAAGAGATCGATATTGGATGGTAATGTGATTTTATACGTACATTCATCGTTGAGAAGCTTTTTCGCGGCATTATATCAATTATTGTAATAATAATACGTAGTTAATCGACATTCAGAGGGTTACATTTTCTTTTTAATTTTAATTGAACTCATAAAATTCAACTCAATATGAAATAGGAGTTTAAAAAATGGATTTTTGATAAACTCTTATAACAAGTAGCTAAATTTAATAATAGTCCTTTTGTAATTCCAACCTCCCACGAGGCAGAGACATTGTTCAATTATTTTTATTAACGTGGCGTATAATGTGCGTGAATCTCACGTGAGGATTGACGGGGCAATTTTTTGACCATTCTAAATTAAGAAAAAAGCGAAATGCGTTACTACAAAATGATGACGCCTTAGTAATTACATTCAATAGAATTCTTCAAAAATGGAGACCTAATTTTCCAATTATGTTTGTAAAAAAAATGCGTTGCAGATGAATTTAAACATTTATCAGCCAATGTTTATTATAATAGGAAATGAGATAACCTAATTTCGTCGCTAATTTTTTGCTGAGTGAATTTCTTTCATGAAATACCATTGATCTAGACCAAAGTATTTGAACTTTTTCAATTCAAGGGTCAATTCTTTTGTACCTTAGAGAAGCTCACAATTTTAATTGAGCATTGACGTCTTAAGATTCTAAATATATGTTTGAAAATGTTTAATAAATAAAAGCTTTATACTATCAAGATTTCTGCAAGCATTGGAGAATATTTAATAGATTAACAGAGATAAATGCGATGTTTGACATTATTTAATAAATAATGTAAATAATAATAATTTGTTCTTGTTCTCGAAAATAACGGAATGCGTATGATCGGCCGGCCGCATGTTGAAGATTCTAAACAATAACATACTAAAATTTAATCTCGGGCGTCGAAAAGCAAAAGATTGACCACACATCGATTATAATGTAATAATTTTTATTTTAATGAAAAAACTCTAAACAATTTTATCGATCGCGCCTACATCCAGAAAGTATTTATCATGCGATCAGTGCACGCCAATTATAATTCTAGAGGAGCTCACCGTTTTCTGTCTAATATTTTTTTGGTTAAAAATTCAACTCTGGTTGCATTGCACAACTTGGAAAAACTGCTTATTCACATAAATTGCAAAAGAGGCGATTTGCATGACCTGTTATTAAGTCATTTATTGTCACAAAACACGAAGGCTGAAATGCTTTCATCATTCTGATATTTCATTATAATACAAAAAATACATTTTGCAATAAGCTAACATTAAAGAGCACCATTAGAAGATACTTTACTTGTATGCTTTGAATTCTAATTTCAGGATAAATTAAAAGTTTTAAACAATCACCGTAAAACTCTCCTACTTATATAAGTCATGAGCTCGCAGCATGAACCAACATCGTTAGACTCACCGTCAAGTGAAGATCTGGACGATTTGTGTCTAGATCAAGAACTTGTCGATATCGATATTTCTGTTGCCCCTCGAAAGCCACATTTTCTGGATTATGATGCAGTACCTCCACCTGGATTTGAGGATGCATCATCTACACATTCGAAAATTTCATCAACAACGCCCAGCTGTCCCGGTGAAATTGTTAAACTCGACAAGAAATATGAGAGAGATGGTGAAATAAGTGACTACGAACTCGCTGCTAGCGGGGTCACCAAAAAAGTACTTACACCTCAGCGGAAACAAAGTGACCGTAACACAGGTGCTCGAAAGAAAAAACATTTCCTTGATGAAAATCCAATTCCTCCGGACTATATGCTTGAAAAGGAAAGAGAACACCATAGTTTGGATAGGAATTTCGAGAGACAAGGAGAATGCGAAAATCTCAACTATGAACGGAAACATTCTTTGGACCGAAGTACGCGTTCTCGTAAATTAAAGGAAAGCGACTTTGTGTTGCCTGCATTTATGGATATCACATTGGGACGACCAATTCGTGGTACATGGCCGACAGAAAGGCCATCCGATAATCCAATAAGCTATTCCAGTATGCCTCCAAGTAATCTTACGAATCTTGGACCAAAAGTCGAATGCGTATATTCGCTTCTATCCATGCTTGGGTCTCATGATTCAGTAGAGATGTCAAAAAAATTTTTAGAATTGTCTCGATCGACTGAAACTTGTGCCACATTACGCCGTTCAGGTTGTATACCATTATTAGTACAAATGATGCACTCCGAAAGTGATGAGGGTGTTCGAAAGCGGGCCGCAATGGCCCTGCATAATGTTGTACATTGCCATCCAGACGATAAAGCCGGGAGAAGAGAGGCTAAAGTGCTCAGGTTAATTGAACAAATCATGGACTATTGCAACTTCCTCAAAACTCTTCTAATGAGTGGTGGCGAAGCAATTGCCGACGACTCAGATCGTCATCCTCTTGCTGCCATTTCTAGTCTAATGAAAGTCAGCTTCGACGAAGAGCACAGACATGCGATGTGCCAACTAGGTGCATTACAAGCGATAGCTAGCTTGGTTCACCTCGACCATGCTGTGCACGGACCGAAACCTGAAGATCAATGTTGCAATTCACTGAGAAGATACGCTCTAATGGCGCTAACTAATCTGACTTTTGGTGATGGCAACAATAAGGCTCTGCTCTGTGCGAATAAAGAGTTCATGGAAGCCCTGGTGGCCCAACTTGATTCGGCGCCCGATGATCTGTTACAAGTTACGGCTAGTGTTCTGCGTAATTTGTCTTGGCGGGCCGATAACACTATGAAAGCAATTCTTAATGAAATTGGAACTGTAACCGCTTTAGCCAAAGCTGCTATGAAAAACAAAAACGAGAACACCTTAAAGGCGATATTATCGGCATTGTGGAATTTATCGGCTCACTGCAGCACGAATAAAGCTGAATTTTGTGCTGTTGATGGGGCATTAGCCTTTCTTGTTGATATGCTTACCTATGAAGGTCCTAGCAAAACATTGAAGATCATAGAGAACGCTGGTGGGATATTAAGAAATGTTTCTAGTCATATTGCAGTTAGAGAAGACTACCGGAAAATTTTACGTCAACGGAACTGTCTTGGAATACTATTGCAACAACTGAAGTCAGAGAGCTTGACCGTAGTAAGTAATGCGTGCGGAACATTGTGGAATTTATCTGCAAGATTTCCAGAGGACCAGAAATTCTTATGGGATAATGGAGCTGTTCCTATGCTTCGATCTTTAATCCATTCAAAGCACAAACTAATTTCAGAAGGGAGTAGTGCTGCTTTAAAGAATTTGCTCAACTTCCGGCCAGGAACGTTAAATCAAAACAATTTGGATCCAATAGCAAAGTCAATGGGTCTTAAAGAACTACCAACATTAAATGCGAGGAAACAGAGAGCACTGGAGCAGGAACTCAACCACAATTTAGCGGAAACATGCGAAAATTTGGATGCAGTGACGCCTCCTAAAGAGAAGAAAGATTTTTCTTCTAATGAAGATGATAAACAACATTATTCGGCTACTCGATTAACAAGATCAGCAATGGTATCAAAAAGTGAAAGTCGTGACTCAATAGTATCGGCTAAATCTGATTCAGTGTATGAGAAGTTTCGCAGAGGACATTCTGCTCCTCCCAGTCATGAAACAGAAATTCAAAGCGTTAATAAACCGTTAAATGTATTTAGCCTGCGTAATAACTTCGTTGTTCCAAGTACTGGTTTTGATGTGGAGCCTGACACTGAATTACCAATTGATTATAGTGCAAAATATAACAGTGAAGAAGTTCCACCTCAAAAGATTCCCGAGTCTAAGTCACTTCGAAAGCCCGATTCACGCAACTACTCTGTGTATCAAGAAACTGATTTAGATCAACCAACTGACTTTAGTCTACGGTATGCTGAAAATCAAACAGAATCTGATACAGAAGAAAAAGCGACAGGAAATAATACAAATGAAATTATATTGATAATGGAAGACACCGTGAAATGTTACCAAACAGAAGATACACCTTATGTGATTTCTAATTCAGGTTCTGACACAGACTTGAGAAATCCAAAGCCTGATGAAACAGCCATACAACGCAAAAGGATACCACAGAAACATGAGGTGACTAATATTTACGGCTCTGGCTCATACACTCCAGAGAAGCCTATAAATTACTGCGAGGAAGGCACTCCTGGTTATTTTAGTCGGTATGAGTCGCTAAGTAGTCTTGATGAAGCATCCCAAAATGTTACAAATATTACTAAGATCAAGCCTGAGGTTGTGGAAGAGGAAACTGCTGAAAATATTTGTTTACCGATTGAGGAGCCTAAAATGTCGAAACATAAGTGTGAAAAATCTCCAATTTTAACAACTTCAACACCACAAACAGCCCCTGCTTCAAATGGGGCTGGAACATCGTCTATGTCCAAAGTTACATCATTAATGAATTCAGCACAAGAGACTCCGCTGATGTTTTCTAGACGAAGCTCCATGGATTCGTTAGCGAGTGCTGAACCCATTACAGCTGATGATAAAAGCTCTGTGGTTAGTGATTTTAGGTGAGTATCCAATTTGTTTATTTTTTTTATACAACTATAAGTGAAAGTTTATATATCACATTTATATTGGCACAATGAATTTTGTTTTGAACTTTAGAACACCAACAGGATTTAATGTTAGAATAAGTTTTTCATTTCATTTTATGAAAAATTTATTTTTAGTTATACAAAAAATGTTAAAGTTATAATTTTAAAGATCTTTAGCAGAAAAGGGAAATGCCAGGCATCCAAAGTTAATTAAAAATATTTGAATTACACTAATTTTGTTAGCATTAATAGATTTTTTCTGTTGGTAGTCTAGGATTGATGTGAGAAGCTTTATTAAAATGGATAGTAATCTAACACAGCTATAAAACCATAGGTATTTCACGAATCGATTAGAATAGAAGAATGTCATGTCATTATATTTGTACTCTTAACATAGACGTACATGTTGTTCCTTATAGTAAGTAGCAGACAAATCGCTTTTCTGTTACTCCTATCAGTTAGGCCTATTCTTATATCCTTAGGAGCTGCTGAATACCTCGTATTAATAAGTTCATCCCTTTTCAAAATACGAAGATAAGGCGCTGACTAGTGAGAGCCAATAACGATTATAACAGTATTTTTTGAATATCGAATCGGAAAACATCGGACCTTGAAAGCAGTATTAAAAGATTGAATCCCTACTTATTTATAAAATCTTACATAGTTTACGACAAACACGTTAGATAAAAGTTAGCAGCACTGATGCTTTCATAAAATTACAGTCGTCTTGCCAGTGGAATAATTTCTCCATCTGAACTTCCTGATTCACCAACGCAAAGCATGCCACAGTCTCCACGACGCAATAGCAATACAACAGGACTATTTACGAGTGCACATCCGCCGACTGCAGCTCCAAGGACAGTCATTCAGCCGCGCTTAAGAAGCGTTTTCGAAGATGAAGTGAACACCTTCCAAGTCGAAAATACCCCAGCTCAATTTTCGTGTGCTACCAGCTTAAGTAATTTAAGTATAGATGACGAACCTAAAATAGCAACAGACAGCATTTCCAAGGAAATGGCTCTTCTTGACCTCGATAAAGACATTAAGAATAAGACACTTCCTAATAAAGAAAGCGAAGGGATTAAAAATGAGAAAAATAACGAAAGTTGTGCACTCTCAGACGGCGAAGAGGCAACAAATGATGATATCCTTTTAGCGACGTGTATAAACATCGGAATGAACAGGGCGATATCATCGGTAAAGCAACCTGAATCGCTAAAAGGTAAAGATACCGGAGAAGTAGAGAACTGTTTGCAACCGAAAGAGATAAATCCGAGTGAAGACGCAGTGAAGCAATACTGTACAGAGGACACTCCTGCCCTTTTGTCGAAAGTTGGAAGTAATTCCAACTTAAGTGCGCTTTCCCTGTCCACAAACAGAGGAGATGTTGTAAACCTCTCCGATGAGAGCTCAAATGCTTCAGATGGTGGCACAGAACTGCTTGAACAATGTATACGTGAAGGAATGCAAAAAACAGCATCAACTAAACAAAAGTCAACACAACCGAAGCAGCAAAGGCAGTTAGCTATGTCACTTCCTGATAAGTCTCCTCATAGTAATGATCCTATTGCTATGTTAAGAAGAGGTGGGCTCCCACCATACCTCCCAGTCCGTGATGAAATGAATAAATTTGTGGTTGAGGACAGTCCATGTAACTTTTCAGTCGTTTCCGGGCTTTCGAATTTGACTGTTGGTTCTGAGGTTGCTGGACCGGCTAGTATCAAGAGGTAAGAATTTTTAAGTATTCCTAACTATAGCAATTTAAATATCGAAGATATAGTAGAATTGCTTGCTTTATTTAAGAATTACATTTAGTAGATAGAGAGCTCGACTGGAAATAAAAAGTTTTAAGTGTGACACTGGTCGCTTATTAGAATTGCCGAGCATTTCTAGATATTTCATTTAATTTTTTTAAATATATTTTTGCGTGCATGGCTGGAGAATTTATCTCAAATTTAAGCTCTTTAAAACTTATAAAGTTGATATTACTTAGGATGACCGGAAAAGAGCCGAGTAGTACAAATTCCAGATGCCCTGAAACTGAACGAAAACACACAGCCGATGACTCTTTGAGCTCAATCTCAATCGAGTCTGAAGACGACACAAACTTGCTAAGTCAGGTAAGTTAGGCGACATTTTTGAGGCTCATGATCTAAAATAGTCCAAATTCTTCATATAGGCTATTGCAGCGGGCTGTAACAGACCCAAGTCGAATCTAGGGAAAATCGCGAATATTCCACTGCCGACATCTTCTAAGAGATTAGAAGCGGGTAATAGTGGAACTCTTTTCATTGATCCGAACGACTCAATAAGTTCGGTAGACTCAAGTGATTCAAACGACAATCAAGCAAAAACACTGTTTGAGCAATGCATTCGCACTGGCATGAATAAACAAAAGAAAGTTGAAAAACCAATACCTCCCAGACCTCCCTCCGTTGTACAAAAGATCCCTGCTGTAGTACCTCCTTCTTTTAATAGTAGCGTAAAAACGCCATTAAAACTTGACCGAGAAAGACAACGAGAACGAGAACGTAAAGATGAACAGTTACTGCGAGAATGTATAAGTACTGGTATAGCGAAAAATGTTAGACCGGAGTCTCATATTAAACCCCCTGCACGACATGTTCGCCAGATGCTAGCACCTACAGAATTTAATCAAAGGCTCATAACTAGAACTAAAGAAAGCCCTGTTCAGAGCAATATCGTTCCAAAAAACGGGGAGACTACGTCTGTGGCTGCGTTGGAACAACATCAGGTGGAAGTTATCACATTTCAAAGTGCCCCCAACACAGCTCCAGGCGTAGGGATGAGAGAGTCACTAGAAGGCACAAACAGAGAATTAAACGATCAACAAATTCGACTCGATCATCATCAAATCGAAAATACACAGAGCACAACTGGGTGTGATCTTTTAAAGATTTCTTACGGTAGTCTCAACTTATCTACCGAAGGAGTCCTTGATCAATCAAATGAGTATCCAGCTTGCAAGTCAAGTGATATTGAATACAACGAGGAGTCTACACATGAGACCTCATTCGACATGGAATTGTCTAACGAGTTTCTTATTGAGAAGGACAGTGAAGTGAGTAATCTCATTTCACAAAAGGAAATTCAAGACAAACACAAGGACCCTGACTTAATGTTGAAATCTGTTGAACGCTTGACGCAAGAGTTGGTTTCCACAGCCGAGTATCTCAGAACGAATGCGAATAACACAGATTTTGAGTCACACGACTTTGATAGTAATGCAACATATGAGAAGAAATCAGGCAGTAACTCAAATTCGAATAATACGTGGAATGAAGATACTTGCCCAAATGATGTTTCATTCCCAAGTGTAAGCATCACAGCGCCTATGATTGCGTCACTCAATGATGACGAAACAACTATAAGTGATCTTCAGTCCCAAGTAGATCGTCAAGATCTTGCTGAAATTACCCCAACGAATGAGGCTAACAGTTTTGAAGCTGATTGTGCTGAAGAAAAGATGTGCGATTCAAAGATTATACCCGAAATTCGGGAGCAATTTAGCTCACAGCCTAATTCTCTGGAAACTGAAACAGACACGTTAGTTAATGACGATACTGACGGAATAAGCAGTGGGGATAACAAATCCTCAAACAGCAGTGGTATCCAATTTAAAGTTGGAGGAGAAGTACAACAGCGATTCAACACAAATATCAACCAGTTTAGATCCTCTGGACCGATGTCGTTCGACGCCTCTTCTACAATGACGAGTTCAACAATCATAGCGATGGAAGCCAGTAAAATAGCACAGGACCTATTGAAAAATATGAACGAAAGCACTACAAGTTTGGACCTGGACAATATACGTCCACCGTCGTGTATGGATTCATTAAGCATATCGGGGTGCTTCGATATTCCGCAAAGTCCCCAACTCCCCAGGGCTCGTAAAAAGTCTTTGCCAGCAGGATTAATGGCAAGACGAGCTTTGGCCGGTGGACAATTTTGTGGGGGTTTAAGTGGCAGCGCCGAAAGTGTAAACTCAAGCTGTAACTTGGACAATATAAAGCCACCATCGCTAATGGACGAACTGTTGGACTCTATGATAAGCGTCGAGAGTATAACTTCAGAAATAATGGATAACAGTTTGGGAGCACAAACGAACTATATTACAGCTTTTAGTGACGTTGATGAAAACACAACGACGCTTCAAAGTTGCACTGAAATTCTGTCCACCGAAATTGATTCAAATGGTACTCCGATACCTTCCGACTTCAGTTCAGCTGAATCAACACCTAGGAAAGGACGGAACAGTAGTGGGCATCATATGAATGGTGTTAAGCGTGCTCTGACACCAAAACAGAAGAGGCGCTTAATAAAGGATCGTTACAAAACTTACACTATCGCTGCAGACTATGTACTCAAAGAGAACTATTCCCCTCAGGATCACCAAAGTACATCGGACTATATTGAGGATGATGAAATTATGAAAATTGAGATTGAACATGACGATGTAAATGCAACATTAAGTGACGATTCCCAAAGATTTCAAACACTAACTATTGAAAGAACTGAAATACCAAGGAATGAGGGGGAAAGTAGTCCACCTTCTTCAGCGAAAAGGAGGAGTCTGGACCCGGATCGTTATAAGACGCGCACAATTTCTTACAACGGTGGAGCAGATTTGGAAGTTTGCATGGTTCCTATGGTAAGTCATTTTTATTATTTATAATCATCATTCGATCATTTTATATTATTTTAAATTCTACAGGCTGCTAGTACTCATCGTGTAGAACAAGAAAGTTTAACTTCTACTGAAGATGATTCCGAAGAAATCTCGTCAATCCGGGCGCTCACAAAACAATTCAAATATATAAACCAACTTAACGTACCTTCAGAATACAACAACAGACAGCCCATGCCGATGAGTCCCCTTGTTAAGACAAAACTTACAGAGGACGAGGCGCGCACAACAACTGAAAGTGACTACAATAGCATGGAGTGCGATCAAAACTCTGAGACTGAATCGTGTGATCAGAATGCCTATCATACCGACGAAGGCAACTCTCCTAGGAAAATTCGAAAGCCAAGAATCTTAAAGCCCGGAGATAAGGATTCAGGGACTGACGTTAATTGGAGCGAGGATGGTATGACACCGCCTGAAACCGTAAAAGCTGTACGAGGCAGAAAGAAGCCAGCATATGTTTCACCATACAAACGGACCGTAGTTTCTACCAACAACTCGAGAACGACTTCACCTAAAACACAAATGGGAAACACTGCATTCAGGGCAAATTTAGCGACGAAGAATTCAGTTCAGGATACTAAGAAAAATATTAATATTAAACATATCCCAAGGAACCAGACTATTGTGGCCAAGACGCACGTTATTTTAAACAAAACGAATTTCACAAATAAAGTGAATGCGAATAGAACTGGTCTAGCTAGACCAGGATTCGCAACAAATCAGGGAATTGCACCGAAGAAGAATATTGTGGCGGAGAAAAATTTGCTCAACAAAAAATTAAGCGGCGAAGTAAAGCCAAAAGAATCTCCCAAAGAACTGGAGCCAGGCACTCCTGTACTTGAGCGACAAGGGACCTTCGTGAAGGAAGAAGCCACGGTTAGTGAAGTTCCGGTTGTGACATCGCTTCCGCCATCGCCAGCAAAGGCATCTAAGCTTCCTACAAAAGCTAATAGTGCTTCCAAACCCTCCAATATACCAAAGTCACCGGTGAAGCCCTCTACCGCTTCGAAACTACGGGTACCCATGCAAAAAAGTGTAAGTATGGATGCTACTAAAGGTACAGGTAAAACAACTGGTGCTGCAAGCCGTCTTCGAACTTTAGGAACTCCTGCAGGCGAAGTTGCGAAACGAAAGAGTTTAATAGGCGTACGAAAATCAACAAGTGTTCCTACTGTTCCCCAAAGATCCAACAGCAATGCTTCAATTCGACCCCCATCGACGGCTGCAAGCCGGGGAGACCTCCCATCGACAACTCCTCCGTCGAGAAGTAATTCGAATTTGTCCTCTGCACGGCCTAATATCGGAAGTAGAATTGCAAGCATCTGGAAGAAGACTGATGATGGCAAAAAATCAACGATACAAATTTCGCCAAAGGGAGGACCCGCTGGAAAGCCTCAGCCGTGTGGGAGCGGCAGTAAATTAATAAGAAGTTCCACCTTCGACAACAGCCCTGTGGAAGCCCAATCAAGTGGCAGTGGCGGAACTTCCCAAGCTAAGAAAAACAGCCTTCCTGGTAGCACCACTGCTCGCCGCATGAAAGCTGCAATCCCATCAGAGCCTCCTTCGGGCGCAAAACGAATACCCAAATTTGGACATCATCCCAATGCAGGGAATGACTGGCCAGCGATTTCCAGTTAAATTAAAAGTTGTCACCTGAAGCAATCCAATTCTTTAATTATTTGTCTTTTATGTTCTGTGTGATTTTTCGCGATCGCCGTTTTCAGGCGGCGTGCAAAATCTTTATATTTCTTGATGTCATAATGCTAAAGCGAGAGGTGCATACATCACAGTTAAAGACTCAATAGGCACTGCAGTGGAAAAGGACATAGCTTAAATTCCTGGATAAGTTCGGCGATGAAGTTTTAAAGATTTTTATTTACTTCTTCAGATTAGTTAATACGAGTGTAAGAGTAGGGAGATAGCTTAGAATATAGTACTTTAGGATTTTGACCTGATTGCTTATATGCGAGTGTGCGATGGTGTTGAAGCGGTAGTGCTCTTCTCATGTAGTTAAGGGAATTTATTATATAAAAGATATGTAGATTCTAAGTACACATAGCTTAGGACAATATAAACTCATCAGAGGAACGAACCTATCCAGGAAATTGAATTTATGTGACAAAAAGTCTACCTTTATCTCGTCTTCATTTTTACATCAAGATTGTCTTCTATCTAAAATTTTGAATTACCAAAGTTCTAGTCTCTTTCTCGATTAAGGAAGTTAAATTGTAATCGCGGTATATCGACCTCAATCTCATTTTTGTTTTTTGCAAATTAGCTGGTCGCGTTTGTTGTGTTGCTGTTGGCAATGCCAAGATAATGATGTCTATTATTTAAAGGTTCTATACAACGTCAGTGATTGAAGGAACTGCTAGGTACTATTTCTTGTTTGCACGTCCTTTAAATATTTATTTGCCATTACGTTGAGTGGACTGATGAATCGACTCCCATGTACTGTACTGTATTTTCTAGCTTTTCATTATTTCTTTACCATTGCTTACATTTACTCACATAAGCGTTTCATTTAGCTTTCAGTCATTTATGTTCGGCCTTTTCAATTACCAATGTATTTGTGATATATCAATAAACATGTAAAAAGAAAATGATTGATCTTTAATTTTATTCCACAAATCCTGGAATACAAAGAAACTCGTACGTTTCAGTTCATGTTACAGTTGGTGTAATCGGCATTATTCGAACTGCTGGATTTTTTGCAATAGATTAATATTACAGAACATTGGAATTTTATTCGAAACTTTCGTTTTATCAATTGTTAGAGTTCTTTCTACGCGATTCCGGCTATACGTGCATTGGGATAAAAATAATTTTTTTCGCGGTTTTTTTAGTTTGATCCGACAAAATTTAAGTTAAAGTTAAGAAAAATCAGTAATTTAATAGAAATGCATCGAGTCAATAGTTCCTTTTACTCGTATTTTCTTAGGAACGTATGAATCGCGTAAAAAGAGCTTTAGGGTGTATATATGTACATAATTAATGATTTACGAATTTTTTAGCATCATTCTTCAATATAAATTTTTTTAAAGCCGACAATGAAAATGTTGAAGGATTATTTCTTAATTTGGATGATACTAAGAGAATTTACTGTTAGCATTATACTACGACCTAATTTTGAATCAAGGACTATTATAGCAGAAGACTATTCTTGTGTGTTCTTATGAGATTGTCTATAGAATGGGGTACAAAATAAAACTCGAAACAAAATTGAAAAGATTTTTGCAAAGGGGTCTATCTTTACCGAAAATTTTACATTTAAACTTCTTAATAAAACTTAGGTAGGATTATGAAAAATTATGACATGTATATATAAAAATACTTAAGGCGCTATATTTGTAAGGAAAATAGAAAAAAATATGGTATTGATCACAGATTTGTAAAAAGATAATTAAACCCACCCAATTGGAATCACCAATCTCAAAAGCTAAAGTTAATTTTCTATAAAACAATTGTCTTCTTTAGGGACTTGATCTGTTATCCACCGCTTTACCTATGACCAAGTAAAGGTATGATTTCGACAGAAAATATCTATTTAGCCCATTTTACTCCAAACAACCGAACATAATTAAAACATTCTTCTTTATAACGAATTTTTATTACCCAAACTCTTTACATAGTCTATAAGTAGTATATACATGACGTTGAGAAGAAATCTATACTTGCAGAGAGTTGAGTAAAACATAATAAATTTGTTTATTAAAAATTAACAAAACTGCTCGAATAACGCTTAAAATTCATAATTTCCTAATTGTATCCATGGATGTGAAATTGTATTCTCTTAGTTAAGACCTAAGAGCATCTAAGCGTTCTCATCGTTATGTAAATTCATTAAATATTGTTAAGTCTGGATGATTAGCAACTCGAACTACTGCAATTAAATTAATTCGAATTATTTTTGCGACTTTTTTGCATTTTAGCTGGTTCATTATAATCAGCCGAACGCTGTTGCTAGTAAGTGATCTCTAGTTATATTGGTGGCAAGTAGCTACTTTCAGTTTGTGTGACTCAATATAGCTAACAATTAGACGTTAGTAGTTTGATTATATTGCGCTGATAGATCTAATAAACAGTATATGTTGTCTCGTATCGCTACAATACAATATATGGCTGGTTGGCAGTGGTAATCAAACCTAAACTTCTTTACATACATCCATTTCTACTACCTTCATTAAATGTTAACATTTTCTTCACATTTTCTTACTTCAATTGCACTACCTTTTCTATGCTACGTCTGTACATTTAAAATATTTCCATTGTTTACAGCTACAGTATACCTTAAGATTAAACAAATTATTACATTGTTTTCCTAAACTAATGCTTCATCTATTATAAATATAATTTGTAATTCTCTGTAAGTTAAATTTTGAAACGTTTTATAAATTTTTTTTAAGTGTGTAATAATTTATTGCTAATTTGGCATCAGTTGGTGTTGCTTTATTTAAAATTTCTTTTTAAATCGCGATATGTTTGGCGCAAATTTATCCAAATCTGCGACACTTCGTTTTAATTATTAACAATTATTATTGTTTTAATTTTAATAATTTTATGTTTAAATTCGAAGAGTTGTTATTAAAATTGTGTTACAAAGTTTTCTTACAATTTGAAAACCAAATGATTGTCAAAAATATTTTGGCGAATCAAATACAATTTGGCTAGCATGGAAGAATATTCTGAATAATTCTGTAAATATTTCACTTTGGATATTTAAAATTACAAGTGACTGGCAATTGTTTGGGTAAAACTACTTCCACTTTATAAAAAGTGAAAGTGTAGGTAAAACAATAAATAATATAAACGAATGTTCTTACTATAAATCAATCTAGAAATTGTAGTTTCTGAAATCTTGAATTTCTTAAATAAAATAAAAACAAATATGTAAATGCTTTTAATGGCAAAAACCGATCAGCATTTGTATTACAAAGAATTGTAAAAACGTTTAGTCACATCAATCTTTATTGGAGAATGTTCCTTGGAATGGATTTTAGAATCCTAGCTAGTGGCAATTTCTTTTTCTACTGATTATATTTGTTAGGCCTTTATATTTACGTAAAACGCAATAATAATTTTGAACTACACACATTTGTACATGCGATGAAAATACAAGAAATACGCTTTAGACAACTTTAAAATTGGTTTTAAACTACATATGCTAGTAAATATCTTTTTTTAAGAATTGGTCCAACTATAAATTAATTTTTTTTTTGCCTTTTCGATCCATTCCAAGAATCGTGTCAACATTCATAAAATACTTTTTATCATTAAATTGCAGTCGGAAAGGCTTTTGGCTTAAATTTCAAACAAACCATATTTCACCAGGATAAAAAGCAAACAACACTGGTACCAACGTTACTTAACCACATCATAACATTTACAAAATATAGGATTTAATCAAACAATTATTTCCATCCGATTGCCTCGTCTGCTTACTTTTGGCGGTCCTTGTGTAATTTCCGTCATTCCAGCATATTTGAAAGTAAAAATTACTGTTTGTTGTCCAAAATTAGCCTCAAATCTATAATAAATGTTATTTACTTGCAAGACATGGATAGTATAGATATATTTACTCAGTACTAATATGAACTTCTGGAGGTTTGGCTGTGGCATTCTGAATAACAAGGAAAAGTTTTGTAACAATTTCTATAACGTGGCCTGTTTGAAAGACAAAGTCTCCCTTTTTTCTCCCGAATTCTGACTATAAATATATAAAGATTATTAACAACACTATTAATTATCAAATGAAAATAAAACGTTTATATTATATTATATGTATGGTATAAAAAACTATCAAAATAACTATAGTATAAATACGCATAGAAAACTGACTAAAAGGAGTTATTTTGTGGCATAAACCCTTTTTTAAATATCACTTTATTTTAATAGTTCACATTATTTTATTAGTTTTTAAATCCTTAAGAATTTAAATTTTGTGAAAAAACTCTTTCAGTCGTTACCGCAGCTTTGTGCAATTTCCCAAAACTTTAAATTTCTTTTGAAATTAGTCGATAGTTATCATTTTTATTTCGCAATTTACTTCTTTGTAGCCCTGCAAAAAAATCATTTTTATTATGCACCGAAACTTCTTTTTAAGCGAATATTTTTTACGTAATTAGGATTTGAAAAATAATTTATTTTACGCGATTTTTCTTCACTTTAAGGTGATCAAACTAAAGTCAAAGTTAGAAAAAAATCTGTAATTTAAAAAAATTTTAAGAATAGAGAGAGAGAGTCTGTAGTTAAATAAAATTTAAATTTAAATTTAAACATTTCTACGCGTATTTTTTAGGAACGTATGTATAGCGTAAAAAGGGGTCTAGATATATTTAATTATTTTTAAAATATATAAATTTAAATTTTCGTTGCATATTTTTAATTTTGTTTCGTAATTTTGGTCATTTAATTTAATATAACCAACATTTTTTATTATAGAATCCTTTATTTATTTATTATATTTTACACTTTTTACAGAAACACTTAAAAGAAACCACTTTTTTTGTTAGGACTTATGATACTTTTGATTTAAAATTTGTGAACAGAGTGTTCAAAAAATTAGTTACTTAAAAACGTTATGTAAAAGGAATATCCCTTTATTATCAATTTTTTTTTAAATTGCGAAAATTCGAAAATAAAAATTAAATAATATACAAACATGCAACATAGCATTTGCATGCAAACAGTTTCCAGTAAAAAAATTCACACTTTTCTATTAGGTTCATTGAGAAAATAAGGTCAATCCATTCAATTTATAAAATTTAATTCTTCTAATTAGAAATAAGGAAAACTATGGAAAAGTTTTAACTAGTATAAATAAAATGACATCCATTCAAAGTCAAGCTAAATCAAAAATTACAACACTTGTACATTTAAATCTAAATTGTTAGCAAATACATCTACTAAGTTAAATATGGTCAAGCCAACGATACAAATGATAAGAAAACCATTCACGGTGCACATAAAAGTGAACCAAAGCTAACCAATTCGATACCTGAAATAAACATCCAGTGGGTGAGTCTGTACACTGATGCTCTCTAGCACAATAATGATCCTACGTAAAATGCACGGGTTTACACAAATATCCAAATTACCAAACTTCGGCTTTCCAACAATTAGAAAATTTAATTAGCCATAGTCAGTCACTTACCGCTTTTACGTGGAACACTGCGATATCATCAAGGTACGGACTTAGAGAAAGACGGTAGATTTCTGTTGCGGGGACGCGATATTTCACCTGCAAGGTCCTTTGATCCAACAAAAGCATTGATGTCGTCGACAGAACTAACAAAATAGGAACAAACTGAAATGTTGCAATGAATGAACCAGCTGAAATTACAGTATATTTCGGATAGTTTACTTTTCCACTAGTCCTTGTAATTTTATTAATTATATCTGCGAACACAACGTACTGGTCGTTACTCTCAACGCTGTATTTTTTCCACTGTAAATTGTGCCTAAGACGGACGTAATCACCAATAAATGGGTGTGCAATGCTAGAAAAAAACCGTTCTCAAAAGCAAGTATATTTTCGATTTATGCCTTCTACCTTCTAGGATATGAAGCTTTTCTGTCCTTAAAAATAATGCTCGCGGTGACCTTTTCGCGCATTCTGTTCCTGGAAGTCTGATCGAAGGACCTCCGGTAGACATAACAACGCCAGCGATGATAAATGCTCCTTAGGAGGCGTGAAGTTTCTGTTAAATATCTCGGAGCACTAGGCCATTCCAGGGACAGGGGGCTCATTGTGTTGGGTGGAAGACGTAGGGGTAGTGTCAGTAGAAATTGTCTTATTTTATATTTCCTATATTGGTCTTGGATAACTTTGACACCCCATTCGATTTGTTTTTTGTATTGCATTGCTCGAAACTCCTCTTTAGCCTGAAATTTACAAAAATTATGCATTTTGAGATATTTGCTTTCCTCCGAACAATTTTAAATTGAATCAAGGGATTGTTATAGTCTATAAAATTCAAACAATAGATATTTTTTCTTTAATTTTGAAAGGCTTATTCTTTCTTATGCGAACAATTGTTAATAAAATTGTAATTCTCTTTAAATAAAATTTAAATTGCAAACTCAAATGCAAGTAAACTATAAAAAATTAGTAAAATTTTTAAACAAACCTAACAAAACTAAAGAAATGCTGGTTAAACTTAAAATAGCATTTGCAATTAAATGCCCTTGTAATTTGATTATTCAAATTTGTGATTGCATTTCAGTGGCAGTTTTTGTTATGCATCAAATTTAACATTGTTGTTTTGTCTTTTTGGATTCACCTGCGTTGGATTAATAGTTCTAGTAATATTTTCCACCCGCAAAAATAGCTATTATTTTAAGACTTAGACTAGAATTTCAAAGCATTGTTGACTTGTGTTATTGTTGTTCGCTTGGTTAAGCTTTTTTTAATTTTTTCATTAAAGTTCATTTTAATTAGGTTTAGTTATATCAGTAATTTATTATAGATAGAGAAGATAGAAGAAACCACAACATTCAATAAAATAAAAGTATAAACAAAGAAGCCAAAATATGCCGTATATATAATCAAATAAACATATTAATTAAAGTAAATGCCTGCATATTCGACTAAACTAATAAAAAACATTGTGTACAAGTATGAAACTACATTAGAACAATGTGGAAATCGTTTACTACCTGGACTACTACGCCAAGTAGAAGAAAAATGCATATTCAAAAACTTTTAAAAACTACAAAAAATGTACAATACAGTACTTACTACAACAAAATTCATAATTGTGTTCCAGTATTTATGTAGCGCGAGACAATATAGGGCAAATTCACTTAAAAAGTACTTACAACTCTATACAAGCTCCATAAGTGCCTTCGCCCTGTAAACGGAATACCAAAACGCAACTCCTAAACATAAAACAGGCAAGAAATTAACGTGGCAAAATATAAGAAATTTAAACTTCATGCAAGATGAATGAATAATAATTTCCTGTTGAAAATTTTGAAACTTACTCTCCACGTCCTCCAGGCACTTGAAATAATTACTTGGCTCTCCTTCATCTGAAGGAATTTCTTCCTTTTGATGTACATTCGAAATTTCTTCTGGATGAGGATCGCTAAGTCGTTTAGCCTAGCTTTCCGGAACTCTTCTAGTTCATAAATCTGGAAAGAGCAACAGATGCATCTCCATCGGCGAAATCCTTCTTTATAGTCAAGGCAACTCACCGTCCTTGGACTGCGGATAAAGACATTTTTCGTCCCAATCGTGAATTCCGCCGACGGGAGAGGTACACTGCGAATTATTAAAGCGATACCTTCAACCATACTTCCGTGGGTGAAGTGGGGCCAAGTCAGGCTGTTCAGTAGCTTATATCGGTTGAAGAATTTGGTATGGGTCATATGGAAACAGTGTCCAGTTCGACAGAGATTCACTAACGGCATAAGACTCATATATCGAACTTGGTGTTGTACTAAGGCCAATTCGAAGCACCGGGGCTGTCTGCTCTCGTTCGGCTTTATGCAAAACACGTAGTGACTCCTACGGTTCTTGATTATTGAAAGCAACGTCTGCAGTTGCGTACGAAGTGTCGAACTTAGGCTAGTCGGTTTCTTAGAGGACCGTTTGGGATTACCTACAAAAACATCTTGAATTCAAAGTCTTTAAGACACGATTCCAAGGAATTGCGCTAACGGAAAAGCGTTGCAAATATACATAGAAATAATTTCAATTTCGGGAATTACTTGATATTTTTAAATAATTAAATTGGTATGGGAAAATTTGAGTGTGAAAGGGGCAAGAGAATGAATAAATTTTTTAAAAAAAATTCTAGATTAACTTGGCTAAGTTCTTCATATTAGCCATTAATTAGCAAATCAAATATGCATTATATTATATTCTAATTAAAAAATGAAGTTAATATGCGTTATTAAATTATTAAGAAAAATAAAAACAAAATACACAAAAAGGTATGAATTATTTTTAAACATCAAGTAATGTTCTTATAATACATTTAACATAAAGATTTAGAACAGAGTTTATAATATAAAATAATTCATTACGGCAATTCCTTAGAAATCCCAGATTTATGAAAAAGGTAAAAATTCAAATTTACCTTCAGGAAAAAGACTTTGTACTAAGGACAATTTACTCTGAAATAATCCAGAACTAATATTTTTCGGCAAAATGTCCGAATTCTTCTCTAGAAATCCCTGAACTGAATACGTCACTACATTGGCATAATGTCGAATTCTGGAATTTCTTCTATTACCCATGCAAAATTCAACAGAAAAACATATTTATTACTTGAAACACATTGAAGTCATTGTTGGTCCACTACTTAGAAAATTTGGATGTCCAGCACAACACTGCTGTATCCGAACTAAAAGAGCTTCATCGGTATTTATGTGCGGTTCGTTTAATAGGCTTAAAATCCCATAATTTGGTTTATCAATTAACTCGCAAATTGATTCATTATCGAAAAAATCAATTCGTGACCATTCCAAACCTTCTCGAACGTACAGATCTTGTTCGAATTTGAGAACTGTTTGCACAAAATTCTGTAAAAGTATATTTTTTTCGTATTTTAATAGTATTCTCTTTAAGACACAGTAATATAAAATAAATTTCGTACTTGGTGAAGCTTTTCATTGCAATAGTTTATAGCCAGCTGTTCAAAAGAGTTGCTCTCTAAAATTTCGAAGCCGTAAAAATCTAATAAGGCCAAATTTTTTTCCCTTTGGTGCGATTTTAACATTTCATTTATCCGATTCACTAGCCACGTGAACAACCGACCGTACAACGTGCGGCACAGCGTGTTACGAATTTGGGACGCTTGCCGGGCGTCAAGTTCTGATCCTGGAATTAAAAGAAATTTTTAAATTAATCAATTGAACATTGGACTTATTATTAATCACATTTTTTCAAAGATTGTTTAAGGGGGGTTTCTAATTTGTTGGTATTAGAAAATAACCAATTTTTTGGAATCTTTAATAAAGAATTGAATAAGGATAGAACAATAAAATAGCAAGTGCCTGAAAAGGCACTGATGACCGACGAGGTTGGCAGATGATGGAATTTCCAGAGACCCGACAAATGTGACATGAAAACATTTTATAATCTATAAATACGTATGCATAAAGCAGACTAGAATTAAAAATATGTAAACACTTTTGAAAAAGTTTTGAGCAATCAAAAGATTTTTCCTCCAAGAAAATTACGGCCGAATTTTTGTACTTTTTTTCAAAAAAATCTTAATATTTTTTCACCACTCTTAATCATATTAATAAAGGCAGCTTTTCCGAAATGGTCGCACAAAACTTGCTACAACTTTAAAAAAATAGTTTTTTGCGGACCTCTAACAGCGATTCCATACTTGACCTTTCATAACTTCGACAATATTACGAATTTAATTATTACATATATGAATAAATCGGTTGTTTTGACCCATCAAAGCAAAAACCTCCCTTAAGAAATATAAAATTCTAATATTTACCATTATCGTCGTGCACCCAAAGTGGACTAGCTCTAGTAAGGCAATGCAGTAAAATTTGAGCGTCTAAATTAAGTAACTGAGCCGTCTCCTGCAATTCTAAGATAAAAAATTGTTATCACTCCATTTTAGCCCTATCACCGTATTCGCGTTACCATAATCATTCGAAACTTGGCACCCTTCAGTACCATCAATATTAGTAACAGGTACAAATATGAAATTTCCCAATTTAAGCACAACAGCGATTATTCTAAAAACGGAGGCAACCTCCTCAGAGTTTAGGCCGAGATTTTCTAGAGATTTCTGAAAGTAATTTAATAAGATCGATTTGTACGAAGATAGACGAACTCACCTTGGTATAAGCGAAATTCAGCTTATCATCATCCGTAGCTAAAGTGTTCTTCAACAGCTCATACTTATCTATATTCCGATATAGCTTTAAGGACTCTAAGGAAGAATTAATTGGTGACCGAGTGAAAATTATCGCGCATCCACCGAAGGAGCATCTTGTATGAAGAGGTTCGTTCCAAAGAAGTTCAAATAATTAAAATTTATGAATCAATTTAGGTTTACTCCCATTTTTTATTGATAACTTCCTTCGGTGGAGGGGTTTAAGTCTGAAACTTACTTAAAAATTGAATATCAGCACCGACTAAAAGTTGATAGAAGATATGAAAATTTCTTTCACCAGGACTTATATGAGTAACGCGAGTCTATAAATAAAGCAGTATATATAGAAAAATTATGAGATTTCTAAAAATAATAGAAGCAAACCTTTTCCAACATATCTTTTACAAAAGTGGCATGAAATTACGAAAACAAATTAGTTTATCGTAGAAATTTTAGAATTAGAACTTAATAACTCTATTGTGGTATATGTGTACGATATATTTTAATAATAAAATATTTATTATTTTCTTAAAGATACAGGAAAAGAGAACAAGAAATCGATTGTTCTAGTGTAATAATAAAAATGTTCATTTGTAAAGCATATACGAGTATTTGTATATTTCATAAATGTTGAATTTTTTACTTTCAATTTAAAACTCTCAAATTGTCGTTTTTTAGTTTGCACCAACAAACGCGCCCAAACTCAGTTTTATATAGTTTTAAAATTAAAAGCTAAATGTCCAAATTCAAATTGTGTATTGTTAAGCCGCTTGTATAATTATAATATCTCTTCTCTTGCACAAATTTTAGGAAGATATAGAAAACATTATTTCCACTCTGAGTTTGCAAAAATCATATATGGATCAATACTTACAGTGAGTTATATGAATACCAATGGGTTCGCCTCTGTAGTCTATTTCTATGTCAAAAAATTTACCCTATATAAATATAAAATTAATTCCAAACTCCTTCAATTCCTTTTACATCGTCTTACATATCTACTAGAATTACTATTTCTCGTAGTTGTAGCGTTTCCCATTGCATCAAGAAAAGTATCACAGCAAGCGACGCGATCTCGAATTTTTTGAGCTTTTGCAGTAGTATCCGATGAAGAGCAGTCCAGAGATAAATTCGACGATCTACCCTTGTCCGAACGCAGACTTAGCTTATGCATGTCGATAAGTGAAGTTCTTGAGCACCTTTTGCTAGGATCAACGTTCGATAGCGTTGTCGAAGTGTTGCACGCCGTAGACACGGTTCTAGTTAAATTTAGACAGCTGCCTCTACTGCTAATATCAGACTTGGCTCTTGTGACGGGGGCAATTGAACTATTACTACAATGAAGGGTCGTGGCCATAGTTCGACAATCCTCATTGCTTTCCAAGCTTTTCTGCTTGATGCATTTCAAGTGGCTACAGTGCTTGCATCCAGCAGCAGCCTGCACCGGTATGCTCTTGGGCTGGTGAGGTAGCGACTTCATCTGGTCCTGGTAAGCAATCAGACCGTGCTGCAAATGTTTCGGATTGATGCTGTTCGTACAGCACACATTGAGCTTATTGGATATTAACGTGGTTTCGTTTATTCTATTCGTGCTTATATTTTTTGTAAGATCACAGTTCGATTTTCTTATACAATAATCTACATTCGTAAGTGTCTTCGAGCGTCCGATCGCATCAACGTGATTATGCTTGAAACATGATTTCGGCGCTGTCTGGACCGAAACGTGCTGGGGTATGTTCTCGGAGCTCTTGTGGTGCGAGAAATCAAAATCAACGACTTTTTCGCGCGAGAGCTTCTAGAAGCAATTGTCAATCATAACAAGTAATTTCTAGAACCATGATCCGACGTCTTGCTTACCCTTGCCATGTTCGCTCGATCTGTACTTTCCGAACGAGTCTTCAACAGACATCCGGACTTTTCGGCAAAAGTAACTGGTGATTGCCTTTTCGGCGTTGACGGTCTAGAATTGGGATGGGAACTAGGCCGTGGACTGGAGGATGCTGAACAACCACTAGAGTTCCGACGTTTAGCAGTACACTTCGATTTTGTTTTTTTTGCATCTTGAATTTGAGTTAGAAAATGCACTACCATTCTGAACGACTCTGTCTTCCCTGATCCACTTTCACCTGAGAAATGTTTCATGTAGAAGATCACAACATCAAATAAGATAATTTTAAATCTTGACAGAATTGTCCGAAGTTGATCCTAAACGGTTTTCTTAAGAACAATTTAAAATGCAGAAAGTAAAAAAGGATAAATTAAAAAATAAGGAAAATATGACACAAAGAGAACTTGAGAATTATTACAAGCATAAAATATTAAAAATTGAAATACTAGAATACAAATTAAAGCAGGTAGAAAAAATAAAACAACAAAGAACTTATTATTATTCGTACGTACTATTTATTGACCAAACGCAACAAAAAATGTACACAAAATCAACTAAAAATTAAGCACGTGGAATAAAAGAGCATTTATAAGTAAAAAATAATAAAATGGACTGATATTAAAATCAGACAAATGTAAACTTCTAAAATCATACCTAAACCTTTGCTTTTAACGCTAGAACTACCGAAGAAAAACGCATTTTTTTCTACTAATAAAAGTTATTTTCTTTAAATAATGAAATCTTCATAATGTTTTCATAACAAAAATACTCATAAATATTAACAATTTATGCGGTTTTTAGTTGAAAGAAAATATGTGTTACTAGTTATTTTGATTGATACGGTAGTTCTAGTGTTAAATTAAGAATATTTTTTTGTACTCGGTAAAGTCTTGAAAAATCGAAATTAGTTAACGAATTAGTGTCTATGTCTCTTTTACGCATCGTGGAATATAAAAACTAAAGCATTAAATTGTTACAACCAAGATCCGGATCATCAATGCAGCCTCTAAGACAAATAAACTGATTTCAAAATAAGATCCAGTGTAAACCGATATTTAAAATAAACATGTTATTAACGTCACTCTCTGCATTCCCAGAGAATTGACAAACCACTCTAGTATTCTGGAAAAATTAATTAAATTGGAGGAGGAGCTACTCTAACCCTAACCCTAATTATATTGAGTATTAGATGTGCTCGTGACTTCGTATGCGTGGATTTCGCACTTTATGAAAAAACGAATTAAAATAGCTTTGGACATTTTTTAATTTTATTTATAAAAGTGAAAAATACTGTTTACAAAATTCCTTTGTAAACAATGTTTGTTTTTCCTTCTGTAGTTAAAATATAAAGACTATAGACCGCAACTCACGCTGCAAATTTATTGCAGCTCTAGTTCAGGCATGGAGCTCTCCGTCAGCCACTAATCAAGAATCACGCACAGTAGTTTCAAGGATCGAGATATTCTTATTTTTTGAGCAGATTTTGAGTAATAAGAAAGTTACTTTTCTTTCTTGAAGGCATATATTCCTAACTTTTCACAATCCAATAGGTCCAACAACTTCTGATGACAACTAGTCTAGATATTGACAGGAGTCATAAGCTACTACTATGCTAAATTTCAGCAAAATTCGTCCAGTAGTTTTTTTAGCCCAGCACAGAAAAATGTTTATTGATATTGATTTATATTTCTTTAATAACTTAAACCCCACGAAGAATATCGTAATAATTCTAATTGGAGATAATGACTAAGATTGTAAACTAAAGAACAGCAAAGTTTTATTAAAATCTGTCCAGCAGGTTTCGCATGATCGCGCAAAGACACAACCCTAGTTATCATTTTATTATATGTATAGATATCCTTCATTGTTTATCGTTTATCGTTCTCATTGAATCATTTACCTGATAAAACAATGCACTGGTCTTCACTTTGGTCCTTGAGCGACTGAAAAGCTAAATTTGCAAGCCCATATCTGAAAATCAAAACTTCAAATTTAAAATACTTTATCGAATTTTGAAATATAAACTACATGTGAGGCGGTAGTTGAAAAATTCCTTTGCTCCCATATGCGTTTATAAGCTCTGGTGAATACAACGAAAGTGTTTTGAAGGGGTTCACTGCGACGACGGAGGTTCCAATGTAAGTCTGTAAAAAGGATTTTTTTGTATTTTTTTTTTTTTTGTGATACAAAGCTAAAATACACTAAATCGAAAGAAAGTTAAGAATATCTTCTTATCTAAAAATTTAAATATGACATACAAGTATTAGTATTTTAAATGTTTTGTAATTTAAATCAAGCAATATACACGAAAATTGACCGTTTTTTAATAGAAAGTATTTCAAAAATATTTTATTTCAAATTTTACTAAAAACTAATCACACAGTTTTTTCTTCAGTGCATACGAAATGAAATAGTCAATACTTTTTAATAGAATATTACAACAATATTACGTTAGTATAATTTACAGATTCGCAGAAAGGTTTTTCGAATTGGTCATTACTATTTTTTTTTTAAATTTCATACACATTGTTAAAACAAAGCGAGAAAAAAAAACATTATTACAATTAGACATCCTGTCGAGATTCTCCCATTACTATTGTAATTGTATTATATTTCTAAAACAGAAGACATCCTTGAGTTGTACTAAGACGGAGATTGGGTGTCTTACGTAAATATAATCTCTTTTATAGCGCTGATGTAAATTGCTAATGAAACTGTCCTCCGTCAAGTTCTCAAGTAAAACAGAATCCCAAGTGCCGATTTCCTGTTCCATGTTTTGGCATCCGAATTTCAGCGCAGAATGTTCCTACGACTGACGATAAGTGCATTCCTGCAAGTATAAATAAGCAGAGCGAAATTACACTCAAATAAAAATAATAAATAAAGAGCATAGAGTAATAAGAGTCAAGGGGCTACTAGTCTTCGGCTTCCCAGTTTGCAAGTTCGTAAGCAGCCTGTCGAGCGTGTAGCGCTGTAACTTTATATCAATCTCCTTGACCTCGTTCCCAGCCCGACTACTTCCACTACTTCAGTCATTAAATACTTGACTTCTGATTTTTTCCTTTAGGCGGAAATGCGAATCGATAAGACGAGTAATTGACATCTTGATAGAATGCCATGCCGTTCCGGTGGTACTGCTGCTAGAGCAGCTCTATCTAGTTGTCCTTCCCTGCCCTGCTCTGCTTCCTGCGCCTGAGTCTTGTCTTTACAGCAAAATTTTAAAAGAAATGTTTACATTTCCTGCAGTTATCATCCTTAAATAAAGCAAATTTTCTTGCGGCAAATAGCAAGAACACCTCTACTCTCAGCAGCGTCCGTTCCCCATCCCCTAGAGCTCCCGATTCTCCATGAGGCTTCTTCGTAAAACATTAAATAGGATTGAAGGGAATTATGGGCTTTTGTTGTTATGTGCTCGCCTTCGTAGTGGTACGAACGATTAAAAGATCTGCGAGAACATTTTTCAGGAAATTTTCCTTTAATCTCCGCAGGAAGTTGGATTTTATCCACCCAAGCGAAAGTAAACGGAAGTAAATTGCCACAATTACATTTTCAAAATTTTCGATAGCAATTTTCATTGCCGAAGAATATTAAGCATTCGCTCTCGGAAGTTAGGTTCTTGCGAGGAATTATGATTTCTCCCAAAGGTTTCCGTTTAAATTTGTAATTGCAAAAGATCCTAAAAATAAATAGTCCAGGAACTGACTAAATTTTGCCTTTACATCTTTGAGAACTTTAGTACTCAAATGTTCAGCTAGCTACTTCAATGTTGTTCTTATTCAGGATCAAAAGATTCTTAAATTGAATCTTGATATCAAAAATGTATTTCAACTTGAACAGGTGGAGTTGTGAAGAGGTTAAAGCTTTAAGTCATACAATTTGATAGACTCTTGAAAGTAACTACGTAAACAAGGAAAAAAACAGTCATCTTTATTCTTAGCCTTTAAGTCGATGACCGTAAAGTTTCAAAACAGTATCGGCCCAAGAACGAACCATAACTCTTTTTTAATTTTGAGAAGTTTTATTAATCCTCTAAAAACGACGAGCTCTGCACGAATTGAACTAAATCTAATTAATATTAAAAGTAAGCAGTTTTCATGATTTCGCATGGATTCAAAGTACAACCTAACCGTAAAGCACTTTTATCAATTAAATCAATATATTCAAAGTAAATAAAACGAAAGGTTGCTAAATCTATAGTAGCTGAACTAAATTTGATCTTTTCCTAGACATACACAAAAAACATACTAATTAATTTTTCAATTTTTGGCTAAAGTGGTTTTAGAACTAAAGCAAGGGAATTAACGTTTTAAATAGGGTTTTGACAAAACATAAAATTCTTTTAAACGATACCTAACATGACCGAATACATGAATATTTTTCCTCATACTAAACACAAATCGTTAAAGCTTGAGACCTTTACCCAATCCAGAAGATTTCAACTGAAATAGACAGACAACCGGAACAGCAATGATCCTATAAGATTATCTTTTTCGTCCTAAGACACGGATCTCTAAAAAAAACTACTTATTTCTGAGCTCATTCATTTAAATATTATTGCATAACTAGTTTATTATATACTCAATTGTGAACTTTTAATTTTAAAGCGCATTTTCATACCTTTATCTTCACCTGAAGGGCAAAAACACGACTATTATGTTTTTTGTTTAAGATAACTCTATATGGCTACTTTCCACTATTTGCAATAAAATAAACTATAAATATAATTTTTTCCAACACTACTGGATCTCGTTTTATTAAAGTCGCACCTAAACAAGGAGGAAATAAAAATGGTACCTTGAAAAACTAAAACACATAAAAATACGATAAAAACGATTTATTTTCTCCAATTCTAAAAGCAGTGTAAATATACAAATTAAACTTATAAATAATTAATAAATGACTAAAACTAATAAATAATAAATTACTAAAAAGATGTCTATGTTACGAAAGATAAAACAATAAAATAAAGTAAAACTAGTACTAATTATACAGACATAAGTTATAGTATATGTTTAAATACTTGTTCCCCTAAGCATAATAAAAATTGTGTGGAGGCAATGACAAATTTTTAGTGATCTTCGAGTTGTCAACACTTTTAACTTATTCATAAATTAATTTGCTATTCGCTAACTACGTACTCTAAGAATATCGGGAAGATAAAGAAATACTAAACACTGGCTAGAGCTTTTATAAATTCATATAAAGAGTAAATACAAAGAACAGGCAGACATTTTTTTCCAAAATAAGGTATTTGGTATCGTTTGAAAGAAAGAATCATGTACTTTTATTCTGTGCACACCCCAATAGAAAAAAAGCGTTCATGTCGAAGCAATAATAAAAACAAAATTTGCTCAAAGAGAAAGAGTCTATGTCACAGTATGTAAAAATAGTCTAAACTTCTCGGTTTCCGATAGTGACTTTGCCTGTTTTTTACCTACACCTTTCATATCTTATGGATTACACACATTACAAATCACGAATTATATATCTTTAAAAGAGTTTTTCTCCTTTCCCTTCCTGTTGATGTAATCAGAATTCAATTAACCAAGGGTCCAGTGAATTTTCTCAACTTCACTTGAATTATTTATCTTTAAGAACCCAAAAAAATCCATAAAAAGTTTTAAAAACAAATTAGTCATTCCAAAAGAGGTTCGAAATTTTCTCTTGACTCTTGAATACAAAAATAACAAACTTTTTGGCGCATTGTGCGGTTAAGTAAGGTTCACATTATTCAGTTTCTCCTTTATTTTTCGCGTGGTTACCTTTGAAATAGAGAGCACATCATTAAATAGTATTAAAATTGGTAAATTTAATATAAGCTAACTAAATAATTATATAATATAAATAATCTAACAAAACATTAACTTTTATCAATGCTTCGTAATACAAATGATAAATCCACCATTAAGATTACAAAAACATTAAACATATTTTATATATACAAAAGCGGGTCGCTAGGATATCTAAAATATCGTATGGATTGAAAAGTATTCTTCTAGCACACATTTTAAAATATAATATATACAAACAAATTGTAAAGATCAATTAGATTGCATGAAACTCCTCTAAGCCAGGGTTTCTACAAAATTTACCTTTTAAATTGTTTCAATGGAAGCGTACACTAACTGAAATCCAATCCTAGTAAAACTTGAAAATGTTTGTACTAGTAATCTTTTTTTTTCTTCTGAGGTGGGTTATTGAAATAAAAATATAATAAAAAGCAAATAAAATGAAGGTAATTATTTTCAATATTGTCGAGATTTGTATTGTATAATTTTTTTCTAAACAACATTGCCTAAGTTTTACAAAAAGCAATATAGTAAAACTCATACAAGAGTTTATGGGATGTGTGTACATTTCGGATTTTCTCGTATCTAGATATTTTTACTTCAAGATTATGCAATGCAACCGTTGTGAGTTCACAAAGTAGCTGAAGGTATTCAGAAGTTCCGAACTTTCGTGTTTTTTCAAAACGTGTTGTAGAGTTTCAAAAATTGCAATGGTTAACACTCTAAGTTTGCACACTTCTCTCTAGAAATAGGTTTAGCAAATTTTTTGCAATTCGGAATTTACTTATTTTGAATTGATGGGCTTAATACGTTAAAGAGATACATACCATTGGTTCTAAATCACGCAAATGCTAAAGTTTTATTTATGAAAACTTGTGTATGGACCCATGCTGTGAGTCCATCGGCACGAATTATAGAGCCGTGATTATAGGAATGATGAAAAATATTCACCGCACGATTATCTTTAATGGCGTAGGAGGCAGTCGAAGAATGCGAGCGAGAACCACATTTGGTATGCCGATAGAAAAGTATGGCTATTAAATGATACATAAATAATATACATGTTAAAAATAAAGACATCTGGGGAGGAGATCTCTATTTGAAATGACAAGCTGCTGCGAAAAAATAGCTATAGGAACAGTGAAATGATTTGCTCCGTAGGCATTCTTGGAAATTGTGTAGTTTTCTTAGAAACACTAAAATAATAATGTCAATAGAAATTCGCGGGAAGAAAAGTCGAGCAGCTTTGTGCGCGGGGACTCATCTTTTGCTCTCTTATTGTGCGCGTGGAATAAAAGAGGAGTCCCCCGACACTAAAATTGAAATAGAGCCGCCGTATGCATCGAGAGGCCTTGACCCAGAAAACCATAAAATAACGAATATTGTTCAAAAGTGGAAGTTGTTCTTGAGCAGCATACAAGAGCAAATAAATCACGGAAGAAAGGGAACCCAATGTAGAAAAGCAGAAGAAATAATAAATGCGTTCTCTCCTGTTCGATAATGGCCCTGACCAGAATTCTATTCAGCTGAGAAAAATCCCAGCTCTGGCCGGCGTGGTCGTCCCCTCATATTATTATTATATACATATCTCCCGGGCAGGTGCTCCGCCGGGGTTTAGTTAACTTGATTCGGATACACGGATTTACTGTTTAGGGTATTCTGGCGGCTTCGAGGAATGGTAGACTCATGCTTGAACAAATTCACGAGTTAATTTCGTGCGGTAATTTCGGCCAAGAATAAATCGTCAACATTTCATTTAGAATTGCGAAACATGGCGTTGTTTACACCCTTATAAGAAGAAAATCGCGGCAACGACAAGTAAACAAAAAAGCACATTACATAAAACTTTTGCACAAGGTGCCGCATTGGCAATATTTTCCAATAATCATCTTCTCGGCGATAGCATTGATTTTCGTGAGCAAAATTCGTAGGTATGGATTTTCCAATTCCACGCACCAACGATTGTGTTCAATTGCTCGCACTTGCACAGCACTTAACCAACAAAGTTGCACTATCCGCATCCAGTTCTGAAAGCCCTGCTGAGGTACAGGTGCAGGTTCCCGAGCCTCCCAGCCGCAAATCAAATTGTGGAAAAGCAATCGTGAGGGCCTCATGTGTTATTATGGGGCTCTGATTTCCACTGCCTGTTTTAGGCTCGAGTTCTACTTATTGATTTCTTATCGAGGCAGAATATTTTGTGAGGAAACCATTCATAAATGGGGCACTAACTTATACTTTTCCCAAATAGCAGTCATGTTCGGTTTCATTCACAAAATTCATTTTATTATTGGAGATAAAAATTTTGCACAAAAATCTTCCAATGGGAAGAATCTGCACACTCACCAAAACAGTAGCAATTAAATATACCAATTTAAATCATTCTTTGCACACTTTTTCGTATTATGATGAAAATCCAAGCGCCTGGCAAACAAATTCAGAATTATTTCAAAACAATAAATCCCAGAAGAAATCTCACACGGAACTACACACCGCACAAACCGAATTCTGACATTTCGCCATTTTTGTCATCTAGACTTTTGACAGTCTGATTCTTACAATTTGACAACCAATTCAACGAAAAATTTCGTCCGTTATTTGAATTTGTTAAATATTTGCAAAAGTACAAGCGATTTCGAAAGGCGATATTTTTGTCAGTACTGTTTATTTATTAAATTAAAGTAATGTAGAAAATATGGAAAATATACTTTTTTCTAATAAACTATGTTCAATGTTTGCACTCTCGGAACATTCCCTCTTGTATTGTCATTTAGAAAGCGAAGGTTAGAAATGATCTTCCTAGGGAAAATAGTAAGTTTCATTTAGGTCTTTTTACAAATAACAACTGTAACAATTCAAATTCCAGTTACCATCACAGTCGGAATTTATCACATTTGCAAATGTAAACCTGCAAAGATGGATACAGACTTCGGCTTTAAACATGAAGGTGCAATCGGGTCGCTATCGGGTTACTCCAAAACGAGACAGGCCTTTAACGTATGAAATGGCAAATCCTCCTCATCGGATAGCCCATCGGAAATCATGGAATTCATGGAACGCATGTAAACTATTCTATTTAAGGTGAAAACTGTGACTCCACGGTATTTCTTGCAGCATCCCTGCTTGACGGTCTTCGGCCTTCTCAAACAGCTATCGAGGATATTTTCATCCGCAAATTTATCACCGGGACCTGGCACTCATTAGTCTGTTCCGAAGTTATCATTAAAAGGCAGCACAATCATATTAGGATAGCAGCAATTATCCGACAAGGAATTAGCGCCAGGAAAATGTACTTCTTAATTGGTGAGTGAAATTACCTTGAGCTTTTTCGGGCTACTTTTTGTATGTGCTATTTCCAGGATATTGTGAGGAACTTCTAGCCTCCTGGCTGCAGTGTCCAGTCACATTAGAGCTTCAGACAACACCTGATAAGAAAGATGTTATATTTAAATATATTTAGAAAAATAAAAAGAAACTAGTGATGAAAAACACACTTTTACTGTTTGATTTGTATGGTGTCCCTAATTATTTCCAGCTTAGAAAAATATACAAAAAAATTCAGGAAGTTAAGAGTACATGTTGGGATTTGGTATTCCTAAGAATTTTTCATTGTTGCTTACTTCCTTAGCTTCACAAAGTGTTGTTTATATGTTTTTATTGCAAGCATTACAAGTCTTAAAAAGCATAATTTATCCTTCTCTAATTCTACCTTAACACCCTGTGATTTAAGTAAAGCATATGCAGGCTAAAACAGATAAGAAAGAGAAAATCCAAGTTTGCTTGATTCTTTTGAGGTAGTTGATTTCCCAGTTTTAGAAAAATATGCTATTTAATTGTTCTAAAAATCAACCTGTATTACACGTTTCAAAAATATGATTTTGAAGAATTGTGAGATTCGCATTCGCTAAGGAATTTCCTGTATCTGCAGGAAATGTGGAAACAAAAGTACTTAATTTTTCGATTTTAATAATTTTAACTCAATTGAAATATAATGAAAAAGAGTAATGATTAATGATCTATTTATCATACAATACAGTTTAAAAAATATATAAGAACTTTCTTTCATGCTTTCCTTTAAATTGAGATCTTCTATCTTATATCTACCATTTATCTACAATGTCTATGCCAGCATCTTTTTTCGAATGCGTTTTTCTCGAAATATTCCTTTTTCCATTTCATATAGTATAAAAACTATTTAATCGATTGGTTGGAACTTCTTGTTCTACATAAAAAACTTTTTAAACTTTGAGTTAAAATGGAAGTCATGCTTTTAAATTCTTTATTAATACAGAATATTAATTTTTTTAAACGAATAATTTGTTTCATCTATTTTAATTTATAATATTTTCTGAATTTGTATACAAGTAGTGCAATACTACTATCTTCTTAAACATTCTAGAAATATAGGTCTATATGAAGCCACTGAAAACTTGTTTTCAAAAGGTACTAAATTCCTGTGGCAATGAACCTTTTAAGTTTTATAAGATCTTAAATTAGCAAAAGCATGTATGTATTTTCAGCATTTCTTCTTAATTGTTAGTAAATATATTGGCAAAGTAATCAGTTTAATTAAGATTTTGATAAAGATTTGCAAGTCTCTCATTATCTTCATAAAATACCTACATCATGATTTTAAAAATAAACACAATCTTTTAGCCCTGTGGGCGGGAAGGAGAGTTTGTATATAATTAGTGTGGAATTAGCCAATTTATAACTTTAATTTAAAGCAAGACAAACTTAATTACTATAGGAAGCAATTTTCCAACGGTCGCCTTTGTATAAAAGTCTTTAAAACTCTCACTAAATATCACCGAATGAAGTATCAATCATTTTGTAAGTAATTACAGAAGTATAAAACTATTAATTGAAGCCATTGAATTGCATATGAAATAATATTTATTCATTCAAAAATATTTTCGCACCACATTTTATCGCAGCTTATTGGCTAATGCACGGTTTAAAGTGTTGCAACGTAATTTAAAGCCATCTTTTGAAATTCTCTAAATATAGGTTTTATAACTTCCTTTGGACTTACTCATTTCTATAGGCACACTCGTTTTATAATAAAATCATAATTTAATCTGCTGAAAACTTTTACACTGAAACGAGTTCGATTGGTTTAGTATGATTGCTTACCTGTGGAATTAACAACATATCAAAAGTAAAATTCAGATGAACGCGGAAGTAATATTTATGATGAGAGGTCTCACTGCCCAATGTGTTTAAAACCAGTTGGGTCACTACATTGTCGTAGATGGTATCCGGCTTGTACCGGACCGGGGGGTCTAGGCATGTCTCGCTATTTAGCAAAGTGAAAAGGCAGTATATTTTCTACTTCGCAGAGATTGCAATTCCATGGCTAATTGCATGGGCAGATTAAGATAAGGGATAAATCTTAAATTTATATTTACAACTCGGGATAAGAGAAACAGAAAATGAAAGTTATGATTTTAAATCAACGAGAATAAAAAGTCAACAGTTCAAATTAATTATTTTATTATCCTATTTTCCAAATTTGACTTACAACTAAGCTTTTCCTTCCGGATACATTATTCCTTAAACTTCTAGCTTACTACACAATCATAATGAACCAATATGCCAGAGCGCAAGTTAACTAAAAACTAACAATGGTGCTTAGCATAAGTACGACATAATGTTAAAGGAGTAGCAGTGTTTTTAAAAAGGATGTTACCCAAGTTCAGATCAATTGGATTGTAATGGGGCTACAAATAAGCGACGGTAGTTACGATGGAGATTATATTACAATTTATACATGCAGTTGTCCACACAAAACGCACAATGAACGCAATTCTTATGCTGAAATGACTATTACTTCTAATTGATTCCCTTTTTATGTGTAATAGATAAAGAGAATCTATTCTGGTATTTTTATTTTTCCTGTTATTCGTTAAATAATCTTGAATTCATTTAAAAAAGCATATTATTTTTGCAAAACATCGAACAAACAGTCAATTTATGAGTACACTATTGCAAAATTATCGATTAGAATTTTCTTTAAGGTTGAAATGCTTATGTTCCTAGATTTACAGCGACGTATTTTATACCTGTATGCCTCATTAAAAACTATTGGTGTAAACAGTTTACGTATTTTCCCTTTGAGCTTCTTTTAGAGATTAATGGCAGATTTTACTTTTGTACTTTTATTTTCACTTCACAGATCCTGCGATTTTCTAAAGTATCCGAATGAGACATTAACTGCCCTTAAGTGATTTCTAGCTATGTTTAACTAGCGTTACTTATCATAGTGTTTACAAAAAAATGTTAAAAAATATTTTTGATTAACGGATGTCACAATAGAATAATTTTTATGGAAAATCTTCGTAGCTATGTAATTCAAGTGTTTTCTAGTTACTAAACTTTTGAGAAAATACAAAACAGTATTTAATATTGCACTTATGGGGTTCGAATAAAGAAGTAATTATGTGTAGTAGTTTTTGTTATTTTGCCGGAAAATAATTTCAATTATTAAGTACAAGTTAATTTTACTTGAAAATATTTCCCTATTTTCTGGATTATCACAAGTTAAATGCAGATTATTTCACGTTTATATTATTTCGAAAACTTTTAGAAAAATGTAGTTGGATTTTTCAATTTTTGAAATTGATATATATTTTTAAAAAAGTCAAATTAAGAAAAACACACAACGAGAAATATACAAAATTCGTGTTAATATTCATTCGGCAATTTCTTTAAGAATTACTGGAAATCGAAAAAGAAGCAATGTCTGCTATTTGTGATGTTTTTTTCGGAATTATACACGTTTAATGATATAAAAAAGTGCAAATTGTAATTTGATTTTAGAGGCCGAAAAAGTGCTTGAAATGCCTCACTTTGCACGTACGCTAATGTAATACAATATACGTTTTAAATATTGAGATGTATATTAAATAAGTAAAAATTAAATCAGTTGCTTTCGAAAGCAATTATAAGTCGATATTTCTCGATACAGCACATTCAATCTAAAGCCGTTGTTTTTAAACCTAAAAATGCAACAAGAATTGGGAACGCAATTTTATATTTTCAAAATTTTGATTTTATTTACTTTAGGTAAATATTGTTTTACCTTCCCTGCCCTGTGTGCTATTTATAAATTTCATCAATAAACGTATACAAAATGTGCTTAATATAACATTGAATTTACTTTATACCTTTTACAAAGAATCTGCTTAGAGTTTTGCAATTTAAAGCAAACTTTTATATTTACACAATTTTTGCAAAAAAAATTCAAGTAGAATTCGTTTAATTTAAAATTCTAAATAATTCTGCGCAGACTTCTTGATTAATTAATTACATATTTACAAACATCCTTATCAATAAATTTTGCCCTCCTTGTGACTTTTTTTTTTGAAATATTCATGCTTATGATTTTAGTTTACCACAAAAACTTTTTTTTCAATTTCGACATTAAATTGGGAAAATATTTGCAAAATTATACAATCGCAATCGCGCTGCTTGGAGAAAATCAAAAATTTACTGTTTATTAATAATATTAATTTTTTTTAATGTATTCTTGTCATTTTAGCTCAGAATGTTTAATTAGGAAATTTATAGTTTAAAGCGTTGCTAATTAATAAATTGTACTTTATTGTTTTGTATATGTGACATTCTGATTCTGTATATGGGTCAACAGAAAAATTTCTTCTAAATGTTCAGCGTCAATATGTGGCTACAAACATGTAAATTATACAATCAAAAAAATATAATTGTAAGACTACAGTCGTTTGGTTTCATTAAAAACCTATGAATTAAATCATATTTAAAAGAAAGTATTTTCTACTACTCAGTTAAAAGTAATGTAATCTCTTTTTGATCTAAAAATAATTATTTAAGAAAATTACCTACCTCAGTTAAGCTGTTCACGTTACTTGCGCTTGTGGATTATTCTCGGGAAGTGAATAAAATTATGGATGCTTGAAATATAATTAATTTTATTTTGGAATCGTTACATAACGCTTATTGAAAACATTCTTGTGTCTATTACACATGCAGTGATGGGAAAGCTAACGCAATAAATTCACCGCTGTGTCAACACCGAGAAAAATTTTACATTTTAAATTTACAAAAACACTTACTTAAAAAAAATTATCTTCGCGCGCGACAGTAATGATTCCAATAAAAGCAGACGACACAAACTATTAAATAACCAAAATTGTCCGCAGATGTACATTGATTGGTATTTATTACCCTGAACCTTAAGTATTGGCCAAATATTTCAAATTTTGTTTACTACCTAAATATAATTTATTTTATAAATGTTATTTGTTTATACGGGATAATAATCCTAATAATAAACATTTGGAAATAATATTGCCTTAATAAGCCCTCAGTTACATAGCCTGTCATAAATTGAGTATTGTCAAAATAAAATCAAACATTCTATTTAAACTCGTTGACTATTTGTTCAATTCTTATAAAAATTAAAACGTATTAAAAATCAATTCAGAAAAAGTCGTCCACTTAAAAAAAAAATTAAAGAACTTCGCACTATTTTGAAATGTTTTTTTTTAGAAAATTAGGTAAATTATATATAATTTATCATATCTTCAAAATATTTCCATATTTTTTTTATATTAAAGTAATATGAGAATAGTAAAAAGTAATTAAACTACAGGCAGTGTTAAGGATGCTATTTTCGACTTTTTTTAAAAATAAATTTCAAGATTTTATACTTTATAAAAATGTCAAAATTAAAACATTTACATTTTGTTACTAAAACATTTATCTAGGTACACTTCTTTTTTTTTAAGCTAAAATGGCTTTAAAATAACTCTTTACTGTATTTTATTTCTTACAATTGTCTACCCGTCGAAATTTTAATAGTTAAGAATTCTTAAAAGGTGTTCCTCACTAGTAATAGTAACTAGTACCCACATAACGATAAATACATTAAAGTGGTAGCAAATTGCATCCAGTAAATTTCAATTAATTGGAGAAATCTGACCAGGCCAATACCCACGATTTAGGGGTTAAATGATGCGAATATAGAACAATTATTCTATGTGACCATTCAGGGGATGACGAGCTAGTACCTCCAGCTTTTATACAATTAATCGACACAGTTTGTTGATGACGGACACAGAGACTACGGATAATTGGTTCGTGAGGCTCGTTTGAATATTGCAATATTTACGGGGCGTTGTTACCGTCCTTCGGCGGCCGGAGAGGACCCAGGCCAAGAGGACCGGGGTCCGAACACAATTAATGCAACTGATACCGACAGGACTTAGAACGCATCGTCTTGAATGTTTAAAATGACTTTACTCACTTAATAGCTTTAGTTTACAATAATATAGTTCTCCGTAAGCAACATAGTTCTGCTCATTTGTCAGGTAAATAAGAGAAACGTTAATTTGTGTATACGCTATCTTTTTAAACTTTACATCTACGACTGCTAAATCTGTAAAAAAAAATTATAATGTGGTGTGGATCTGCGCTGCTGATTACCTAATCCTCTATTTTACGGGCTATCCCTAGTCGATGACATGCTAAATTTGTTTCTTCCTTTTTATTTTTTTATTGATTGTTGGCTGGATGCTCTCTCTCTTAAATTTATTTAAAAAGTATAAAACCTTATGACGAAACGTGTCTGAGTTGTGGTACATTATGCTATATTATGTCTGTTTCTTATGAGCTTATTTTCTAATGCTACCGTCTATTGATGAGGCCGTTCGGAGGTTGTTGACTGGCCGTATGCATCAGCTCCAGCTCGACTAGGAGCGGAAAATGATCCGACGGGATATGCGGATGTGGGCACCCGACTACCTTGTTTTCCCTTAGCCAGTCGCTAGAGATGGGTCCGAGGAGTCCCAAGGGTACCATCCCGGTTTTTGTGTAGAAGATGTAATCGATGATTCCCTTAAAGTCGAATGTGTAATTTGTATAAGGCATAATGTCTTCACTGTACGCAGACGCCAATTTGAATGAGTGCGTGAACTCGTTCGTTTCGCTGGACAGTAATCTTTGCAGACACGATTTGTACCCGAGTTCCTTAAAATCAGAATGGTCCATGGACACCCGGCCGGAGCTGAGAAACTCAATTACACCAGAATCTGGTAGTGAGTTAAAATCTCCACATAGCAGAAGTTGAACACTGTTCGAATCAAATTTGTGGCCGGGACGAAAACTGTGGCTAGCCTCATCCAGAATACTTTTAAGCTCGTTACTAAGCATCATAGTTTGGATTAGCTTGACATCACAAAATTCTGGATCCCAGTGAATGTGTGCGGTACAAACTAAGATCGGTTGTGCTATTTGTGTCACTTCGGGCGTCATCGGTTCCCAGGCTGTCTCCTTAACTTTTAATAAGGCTGCTAGACCAATATTGTCTTTGGGCATTACCCGGTTCAGCATGTTGTCGGAACCCTCTGCGTTCGCCATTGCGAGCTGATTGAATTCAACCAGGTGTTCTTTAATGAGTGAAAATCTGTGAAAATAAAAGAGCAATTATTAAGGAAAGATATTTGATTCAAATGATTTTATTCTTTAAATTGTTTATTGTATTCAAATCCTGACCAAATGGAATAGTCATTTGCATAAAAATTCACGAAATTAGATCCAATTATGAGACAAATGTAATATTCAATTTTATTAAATCAAATTACGCTTAACTGACATGATAAACGACAATATTTATTAAAAAGGATTACTACTTACTTTGATGACCTAAAAAAGATAGCGCAACCATCGACAAATTTTCTCTCCTGTTCGGACATTGTCTTCGCACGAGATTTTGGTGAAAAAATTCCCTCGTATCCATCGTTTTTAAGTTCTGGCTTGAAAAAATTATAAAATTGATCTGTCTCGATTTCTTGTAAACTAATGATATCTGCAGCATAATGTCGAATCTCATCTAAAATAGCCTGTAATTAAAAAGTATTTATATATTAATTTTTAATTAAATAAAATTAGAAGTATTACAAAAACTTTTCAAAACATAGCTTTAAAATAAATTTGAATCATATTGTAGCATGAAAAATACTTCAAAATCATAAACCTCTAACAGAATTCAACACTATTAACAAACAGTTAAAAAAGAAAGTCAAATATAATATTACTCACCTTTTTCCTATACTCCCAACCCAACGCCCAACTTGGACAATAACCATACATTTGTCTGGTCGCATACTTGTCACACAAAACATTATAACACATAACAGTGAAAATGCCTATTTGAAAAAAATACCATTGATATAATATAAGTGAATAAATTTTTATTCAAAATTCTTACATGCAGGTCTACTTTTGTTGGGCCTCGCTAAAGGTATCCAAGGCCTTTGAGGTGGTGGTGCTACGGTAACTGAAATATTCCAAAAAAATATATTAGTATTAAGTTCAAAATGTTGACCTGAGTTATTATTTGATAATAATTAGTTTTTAATTTAAATGTTTACATTTAATTAAAAGCTTTTCAGTTTTGCTTATTTCAATTTTTTTCCAAAAATACCTGTACAAAGTAGCAGCTATTTTGGCGTGGTTTTTATATAAAAAATAACTACGTATTCAATTATCTCTTTTTTAAATTTACGATAATTCTTATTGAGTTACTCAAATTAATACAAATCATACTTAAGAATGAGAAACGGCTTTAACTTTTTTAATTTTTGATTACGTGCTCACTAGGGACTTGGCCGCTTCTACAATTTTAACAATAATAGTTAAACATTCTCTGTTAAAATAAAAACGCAAATTTGTCTATTGTATAAGTTTCCATTGGTTTCGATCTAACCTTCGAGATCTATCACATTAATTCTCATAATAAAAAATATCCTGGAGGGTGATTGTTTTCGTTTTATTTATAACAATTAATAAAATGTCTGCTTTTCGGAAAGTGGGGATGCGATTCTACAGGCGATTTCTCGGTGTAACAGCGTCCGAGTTAAAAAGTAGACAATATGATTCGAACAATAACTAAATATTTAAAATGTTCAGCTCTTCAAAAAATTCATTCTTTATTATAAAAACTTTTGCCCAAGATATAAATAAGAATAATCTGTTAAAAACTATTGATTCATTAACAAAAATGAAACCGTCTGGCGTGATTTTTATTCATTAGTGATTAAAAAAGTATCAAAATATGTGTCCATAAAACCTTATCTACATCATGGACTTCGTTCAAATACGAAATGTATCTGTAAAAAAATTAAATACAATCGATTGTTTGATGTTCTATTG
Organism: Proctacanthus coquilletti; assembly: GCA_001932985.1. NCBI lineage: Eukaryota > Metazoa > Arthropoda > Insecta > Diptera > Asilidae > Proctacanthus > Proctacanthus coquilletti. The sequence goes on along the minus strand of MNCL01000040.1, from coordinate 334,636 downwards.
TATCTAAAACCAAGACTCGCATCCGTTCTTTCTGGAGTGGCCTTCAGTTGCAAAGTCTGAGACCAAGATGTTTGTTCAACATCATTTCTGATATTAGTGACCTCATTTTTTGTCTTCTTAGTAGACTTATTTCACATTCTGAAGATGCCACAAGAGGTGCAAGACAGTTCAATAGCGGCAAATGCATGATCATATGATCCTTTTCAATTGAACAAGGAAAAAATATGAAAACAATGAAAAAATGTGAAAGCAAGAAGCGCTGGGGTAAGACACTTCATGGAAAACCAATAAAAATTTGTCATGGTGATAAATGTCAGACACCTGCAGGAGTACGAAAAAATACATCATACCTGAGAAATTTTTATGTGAAAGGAGAGGAAGCGAAAAATTAATGAACTTATTTGCACTAGCATGATAAATCGCCCGCGGAGGGTTTTATTCGACACCCGTCTAGAGATATATTGAAAGAAAATGGAAAATGGGAACTCGCAGCTGTCGTTAATGAGGCAAATTAAGGCTTAATGTGAGAATGCACCGTCCCGCCAGATGTTGGATCCCCTACTAAATCCATTAGCAGGTCCAGGGAACCGTGCGAGTGTCTCCTTTTTTTCCTCGCTGTTTTCTTAATTACATTTTGCAGTAGCGGCTGCTGTATAGCATAAAAGGTGACTAACGTCTTAGTCTAACTGGAACTTACCTGAAATAAGGAAATGGCTCGCACGGCTCATTTTACATGCGATCGCGGGATGAGTGCGAAGTCTTAATGCCATTTAAAGCACCGCAAGATTATTATTATAGATTTTCCTGGGATTTATTGATCGCTGCGAGCCGAACAATGTCGCTTTGTTGTCTGGGCCGCCATGATTCATGGGAATAAATAACAAATAAGAGGGACACGTTCGCTCCACACACCATAAAGAAACTCGCTACGATTTTTAAAATGTCTGCCAACGTGAATCACTTCAAATGAGTTACACCGACTCCTCTTAAATTAAGATTAAGTCGACATTACGCCGAGGCACTCTTCTCGTTATTACTCAGCAGCTTCGCCGATTTGGAAATGAGAAATTTGGTAATTTTAAGAACGACCACTGTGGCGCCAGAATTTAATTAACTTTAGAACATTCCGGAAGTGCCACAGGAAATATAAGGCGATATTAAAAGATCCGAACGAAAGAGGTCTACTTTTTATAGATCCAACAAACGCTTACTTCTACGAATATTTTAAAAAAACTAAAATTGTATAAAAATTACAGGAATAAATCAAATGATAGTAAATAATAAAAATAAAACGAAAACGAAAAAAACCAACCACATGTCCATTTGTTTATTATTATCAAATCAAATCAAATACCTTCCTAGTTAAAAATTGATAAATCCCGATTCCTACTTTCTATTCTACTGAAAATCTATCAAAATATTTTCGAATTATATCAGTACTGTCTCTTCAGAGCTAGTAGATTCAGGAAAAACAAATTTTAGCCTTTTGTGTGTTTGCTTATCGTTCCAGAATGATATAAATGGAGCTATGAATGAGCTGGGGTATGTATCATCTTGACAGGACATCTGATTGAAGAATTGATAGAGTGCATATCAATTTAGCAATTCCTCTGCCGCCAGTAGTTGCTAAGAGTAGGGATAGAACGTAATTTGTAGTACCCCCTGTTTAAAAATAGGCTAATTGCTTTTTTTGGATATTTGCGAGGTGTCATCAGTACTGTGGAAAGTCAATAAGTAAGGGAAAACATGGGAGTGCAAAATTACTGTGAATGTAAAGAAGTAAACGGGCATGAAGTAGGGGTATATTTATACTATTTAGGCTAGGAAATACCAAAACTAATTTAAAAAAACTATGATTCTATATTACTTTAGTATACTTTATAAATTAATTACTTGGCTTGTACGATATTTAAAAATATAATATAATCTATGTCTTTCTCCATGATGACAAACAGAAAACCAGACGGGAATTTATATTTGATGACCTATTTTATATTAAAAATTTGCACTTCCTTCTCCACTTTTTGTGTATTAACTACTTGTTGCGGTCTTGAAACCAGAATTTGAAAGATTGTGCGGATTATTAAGTGGGATGAGCTCTTGCATACAAAAATAAAATTATATTATTAAATAATGTTATATAATATTATTAAAAATTGAGATAAATTCAATTGCATAAGCCTGAGGGAAATTTCAAATATATTCTTAGAAAGATTATCAAAAGATGACCCCTTAATCTTTATTATAAGTTTAGAGATTTAAAAGTGTCTAGTTTTTCATATTCTTGAAGTAGAAAATTTTCAAATTATATTGTACAAATTTAAAGTTGATTCGAAGATTGGTTCAGTTATAGACCTTAAAAGTGTATGCTGCATTATTAAATACAAATTCCTTTTAATCGTATTTTTCTTAAACCAATATTTTTAAATGCATTATCGTGTTTTTTTAAAAACTATTGAACCAAATTGTTTCTAATTTTGCATAATTCTTCCAAATGCATTTTTTCGTCGATCGACTGATTTTTCATTTGCCTCTAGTATATTTTTCTTATCTTAAATTAAAGTGTTAACTTAAGACCTTCGTCATATTTGATCAAAACAATTTTCGACGAACCAAAACATCAAGTTTAGTGGGAAAAAATAAAAAGAATGGAAGAGAGTTATAATTTAACTTATTTTTTTCCTTTTAAAGTAATTTGCCGCTTCAAAATTCTGAACAACTTTCATGCGCCATATCATGATTTTTTAAGAATAATTCCGACCTTTAATTTTATCTTTGAAACTTCTTTAAAGGATTTTTTCTCTGCAAATACTCTTTAATTAATTTCTTGATTGCTATCCCTCAGATGCGTATCAAATTAAAAAATCCTTTCATCAATGAATGAACATAGGTATAATTTTTCTCATTGTTTTATTTTCAAAGGGAATTAACTGGTCGTAAGAATTTCTAAGGATGAATGCCGACAAAGAACACCTTTCAGAGGTTCTCCAAACTTCCACGGAATATTTAATATTTTCCCAATACAAATTAAACGGTTTTACTTTTCAATTATTTTTACATTTTTCCTACCTTTAAATGAAAATTACCAGAACCGATACAAAGGTGGCAATCAATCATGCAGCACATGCTTTCCATCAGCAGCAGATTTGTTCGGCTGCACGCCGATTATTTAAAAACTTATTAGTTTTTCCTTTCTTCGATTTTACTTTCACGTTAACGCCAGTTCAGCAAACAACACCGAGCTCAAAAGGCAGAAACCCGCCAGTTCGACTTTGCGAATTGAAATGGAGACCCGTAGTCTGGCCGTTCTGAGCATCGACAGGCTTCTTCAGGTGCGTCCAAGCTTTGGCGATTCAGTCTTGGTTTCTAATTAAACAAAGCCACAATCGGCGACGGCTGGAACGAACCTCAGTCAGTGCCTTTGCCACCTGTCGTCTCAATTTCTTCTTTTTTTTTCTTATTCTAATCGTAAGACGGCGGCATCTAGTCACTCCGGCTACTAGCCAAACGGGATCTTTGAACGAGAGTCAAATAGAAAGCAATTATATGCATGATCGCAGACGAATGGTCATATGATTGTAATTAAAGGTGGCTTTCTGCATATTGAAGCATCTTGGCTAGATCTTACCTCGAAGCAAGTAGTTAAAATAGTTCAAAAACATATAAAAGAAAAATCTCCCCATGCAAATGGGGCTGGCATTCCTGAGACCAATCGGCGATCGAGTCTTGCATCTCATAGCTAAATGTCCGGTGCCCTTTTCGATATAATACCCAAAGGTAAAAAGAAGAACAATCAAAATTGCGCAATTATCGCCACTTGAAAGTGCACGATAGCTAAGAAAATCGTCGCTAACGTTCACGTTTAATGTGCAGGTACGATGCGTCGTGGTCACATTATATGGAGCCTCTCGATTAAGACAAATAAACAGCGAAAAGTCGCAATCGGTGCCCCTGAGTGGATGTCGTAAATAAATCGAATGTCCGCGATTAGTTGCCCGAGGAATCCACTTGCCGATATCTACTTCGATTCGAGTAGAACTAACTCTCATTTATTGCTCACTCCGGTGCCGCCAAATGGATATTTCATTGATAAAAGTTTCGTAATTTAATTCAACTATTGTAAGATGTACCTGTTCATGTTTGCCGACTTGCACTGGCCAACAGGTTCTCTAGCGATTCTTTCAGGTGTTTATCTAGCAATCGTCGCTGAATAAAATTCGACCGTCTTCAATAAGAACTAGTAAGCCATACACTACATAAGTTAAAGTCGTGTCGTGTCGTGACCATGGACAACTGTTCCCAGCCTTATATCAGCTCGAAGCACTTTATCTTTCCTCCGGACATTCTTAATTTGTTCTGGATTATCTACACATTTCCTATTCAATGTAATTGTTTTTTTAACGGGTATGCGCATCTCTGCATTTATAAAATAATAGAGGCATTCAATATCGAAGTGCATAACTCTGGATTTGCAGTACATAGGCTGATTTGCGATAATAGACTAAATGGGATCTTAATAGTTGGAATCTATTACGTTTCGATATTCACTCTCGACTGAAAATGAAAGGTTATTATATTGTTAGCGAGAATTACTATATATACTATTAACATTAACTATACGATTTCTGACCAAATTGACCTACATCTTCTACTTCGTTTACAACTAAGGAACTCCAATTGATCGTTGCTAATATTTCCCGTATTTATTTCTTAAAAATCGGAATCCAGATTGACTACCTGAGAGCTGTGTGATTTGAGTACCCCACCTATCGTAATATTTACTTTACGATATCCTCACTTTAAATTATTTCCATGATTTCTGACTGAATTTATCTACAAAGTCTAAAAGATTGCAGCACTCTCCTCTTTACGACGGCATGGATTGACATGCGTTGTTATTAGAAATCTAATTGCTTCAATAAAATTTATTAAATGACTAATTTTATTGTATTTTTTGAAATGGTAAGACAAGAAGGCAAATGATAATTATAAAAAGAAACTTATTTGCCAACGTGATGATATAAAACTTGTTATGGTTTTAAAAGATATAAGAAATATATTCCATGTGAATATAAGAGTTAAACAACAAATAATATTGATTTTCATAAAACAACACTATATTTAAATCGCACCACATGAACCCCAAATTAAGCTTTGGGTCTGACATTTCCAGATCCTATTTAGTTCCTATCCCTTTAAGAATTGCTCATACATAAACGATGTGTCTGACTTCTCACCGGTATCTTTCAGCCTCAACTGTAGTCTACAAACTGAAATGTTGTAGTGTTCTGATATCTTCAAGCCTTTCACATAGAATTCAACAGATTCTAAAATATTTATTAATAGAAAATTGCAGACTTTTATTGAGAAAATTGTGAAAACCAATTGTTTCTTCCTGGGCCGAAATCTTTCCGATTTCATTTAGTATTTATTTTGAGTATGCAAATTGTTTTAAAATTCTTCAAAATTCTCCGTAAAGACCGTAGTTGCTTATTTAAAATAATAATAATAATAAAATAAAAGATTTCTGAAGTATACTCTAGGTCTAGGTGCTATCTTGTTTATGATTTCAGGAATCAGGAATTTCTAAATTATAAATTGCGAACAATTTTTACTAAAATTTTTAAGTAATTTTATGAAAACTTTTTCCAAGTGCATATCTTTCTAGTTCCACTTTTTCCAAAGTGCATATTTTTCTAGTTACTTGTATATTGTCTTATTGACAAACTTTAATTAGGAGAATTCGCTTATTTATATAAGCAAACTGAATTTTAAAATGGGTAACAGTGTATTAGTAAAAAATGTTTAAATAAGCAAACTTCAGTGGAGTCCTACTTGCATTCATAAGAATTTTTGTACACTTTAATCCTTTCTAATAAATAGCACCCAATACTCGAAAAGATGTCAACTAGTACTCCAGATGATGAGAGGGATCATTACGTTTCGTCTAAATTGTGTCCAAAAAATTCCCATAAGAGGTATCACACGTAATTCAACTATGTGAAACGAGAGGAGTCATCGTAGCTTGTTTTTCTACTCAACTAGAGTTGAGAACAGTAGTTATGTCAAATAATTCGAGTGTAATTAACCTACATTCAAATTATAAGCTAGCGAAATAAAAATTAATTAAGCTCTACTCTCGTAGAATGGAATTTCTTTTTCCGTATGTTCAGAGGGACAAAAAATGTGTAGTTAAGAAAAACAAGTAGTACAAATTTTATAGGTATGCATCTCAATGAATTCTAAGATCAAGGTGAATGTAAATGAAAAATAAATCGCTGATATTTCGATTTAATTAGCTGGCAGACATTACACGCTCAAATAAATACTTGTTCAGTTATTCGGGCTCTCCGCCAGTCAATCATTCTCCGCCAAGGTCTCGACAATCTTAAGTAAACCGCCTAGAGGATATTCCCATAATCAGTGGCAATGCACACAAACACGAGGCTCAGTTTTTTATGATTTCCCCGCGGATTATAGTCTCGATTTAATCAAATCATTTCAGACTTCGAATTGTGCCATTCGATAAAAAGAACTAGTTTGCAGCTGAACGTTAAGCTTCTGGGTTCTTGTCGTGGGGCAGAGTGTAACTTCATATGAGTATTTCGCGACTTCATACATTTTCATTTTTATTCTCACTTTTTTCTACATGTTTTTAGTCTTACCGTCCGAAATTGTTGTATCTGAGGTGCTGTCCTTCCACTGTGATTTTATTTATACCTGCACACTGTCCCTGAACTGTACTTGGGTTTTTATATCAACACTGATATTTATTTTAGCGATGGGAAATTTTCAATCTAAACGGAATTATTGGTAATAAAAGACGGCAATTTTCAATTATTTGATAAGGAATGCACATTGTGCGGTAGTAATCCCAAATAAAAGCAATAAGGGGAACAGGCTAGCTAATTACCGAAGTGCCATTTACGGATAAATATTTTATTTCGTCGCGCCATTCCAAAAGCCAAAGAATAAAAATAAAAATTATAAAGTCTACTTATCGACGTTTCCTTCTTAATTTTAATCTTTACAAAAGGTGCAACTAAAAGTAATGTTCCTTCACTTATATTTTTACATACTTCACTGAAAGATAACATTTTAAAGGTTTCATATAGTACTAGCCTGAAAATATTGTTTGTTGTGTTTTCTAGTATTTTATAATTGAAAAAGTCAAAATAACGACAATTAAATGAAATTACGTTACGTTGCACTAACAAATTCTAAATAGCTGGTATGAATTTTAACTAGACATTCGTACTAATTGCAAACCGGACTGTAAAAAATTCTATATAATTTTGTAAATTACAATAAATATTTTATTGCTGAAATGTAGCTTTGATAAACTTTCATAATTTTATGTTTATAAGGCACACAATAAATATATAAGCTTATAAGTGTTGCTATTCTGCATTGATGGAGTCTAGTCTAGAAAATAATAAAAAAAATAATACTCGAATTCCAATCTTCTGAGAATATTCTAATAAAAAAATCATAGCAATATGTTAAGATTTTTTTACTATAAGTTTTGCATATGTACCTCATGCATTGGGTAAAACAATTAAATTCATTAACTTAAAAGATTTTAAGTAAAATTAGATTCATCTTTTTTTCGCAAAATCTTTAAACGTTAATTTCGCCAATTCTTATTTTTTATTCTCACCAAAAAAAAAAAATGACAAGAATGTTACACGCAATCGTGCAACTCTAATGTTACTCCCAACGTTTACAAGACTTGTATTTTACAAAATGCTCGTTTAAACGCAAAATTATGTATCCAAAAAGTACGACAGCTACAGAATTTGCATGTATGTTTGTGATTATGGCAAGTAACAATTCTTATATACTTTTCTGTAAATCTCGTACGAAGGAGATCCTATGCTGATGATGACATTTTTAGGCAAGATTTTATGAGACTTTCTAGAATTTTAAAAATAAAATAAGCTGAAGTCTTTGTCGGTTTTCCAGTTTGTTAATAAGCTTTACAAATATTTTACTATAAAAAATTTATTAAACGACAAATTAACTTGAAATATAAGCTGAAAATTTTCGATTTTTCGTCTGTCTGTCCTGAATGAAGTCATCGGCATAAAGTTGTATAGAACATATTTTCATTAAAAACATTATAAATCAAATTACAGCTATGGAATTTGTCCGTCTGTTCATCACTTTCCTTACTAAAAAAATTCGTTAATGTAATGTAATTGTAATTGTCTACATAATTTTGCAAAAAAAAAGACATACTTCGTTTTTTAAACCTGTGTTAAGGGCAGCGTTTTTATTATAACGTATTGCAGAACATCTAAAGAAATATAATGTTTAATTGGAGCAAATTTTTCTGTAGCTTTCCATTTTAGTTCATCAAGAAAAGTAAAAAATTATATTAGCAATCATCTTCATAAAGCACCCCCCTCTTATTTCCACTTTACTCGGTTCACTCGCGACTTCCTTATAAGTGGTTTAGAACAAAAACAAGACTTTCGATTGCACCGAGCTAATTGAATGTCTGTCTAAAACTGACTAATGACCTGGTCTCTTTGTCTTCTAGCCCGGCTAATAGGCGATGGACCCGAAAAGCCGGAGAAGGCAAAAAACCAAAGAAATAGCAAGAGCCCGATGAATGAAGTAATCAATACAGAATATCTCAGAGACCGGATGAGCAAAAACACCGGTAGTAGGTAAACTTCGCCGATCGTGGGTTAGTTTTTTCGTGCTAAATACGACGCTGGTCTAGATATTGAAGGGAGCGGCAAAAGTATAATAAAAAAAAATAATGAAGACAAAAAAGCCATGTAGAGTCAGGAACAGATCTGCAACGGCCGTTGGTATGAGGTGGAATCTTTGGTGTCGGAGGTGCTCCCTTGAGATACGCTCTGTGGACCGGCAGTGCGGGACGTGCATGCAATAGAAATTGCTGTTGCGCGAAATCTCCATTTTATGACATGTTGGTAATTGTGATGATATAACAATTTCTCAAAGACGGAGTCCATAAACAGGTTGGGACGACACCGCGCCGCCGTCGAGCCAGCCGAAAGGAGACCGGGAGATCGCGAGATAGTTAATTGCATGTAACCAACCACTAATAATTAGGTTGGGTGGATGACATTTGAATTGGCTGTTAATAGGCTGTGGAAAGCTAATTAGCCGTTCATGCGCCTTACGCTCCAAAAAGAAGAGGAATCAGTTGCTAGATGGGTTACTAAAAGACTCCACCGTCAGCGGCCTCTAAGTAGGTTTTAAATCCGTCCTACGAAAGATATCCCATAACAACTACTGCGAACAGCAATCGCACTTTATTGCTTTCATAGCATTTGGTGTCCACACAGCAACTCGTTGCAGAGTATAATTTCAGATGTAGGTAGGTACACATATGCACATAACATAGAATGAAATGTGATCATATGTTCGGTGTAAAAATGTCATTTATTTATATTTAATATAACATTAAACATGATTAATTGTCTCAATTAATTCACTGAATGAAAATTAGAAAAAACTAAGATTAAATTTATAGGTTCATTTAATACGGTACGATTAATTTACTAGTGACTGATCCCATTCTTATTTTGGTTATCATAATACAAGGAATTATTACTGAGATCGAATAAACAAACCATCAACCATCCTTCAAACTTCTATTAGATAACGTAAACGAGAAAAAGTGTCTCAAAACACTGGCTCAAATAAAACCTGAAACACCTTCTGGAACTCTGGAGTTGTTTAGATGATACTTGATTTACTTTGATTTTCGAAGAGTACTTAAAAATTTGTAAACAGGAGGAGGAAATTTCAATTAAGACTTAGAATTCCATATACAATAAACTAAACATTGCGTTCTCGGTCTCGTATAAACACTTGGATGTTCTATGGAGTCTTATGGTGTCGTTTCAGATAACTTCTATATAAATAAAGATAAGAAAAACGTAAATCAATAAAATTTTAAAACTCGTTTAAAGTATGATTAAAACAGTAATACAATTTTGAAAAATAAGCTAAAATAAGAGATATACCTCCACACTTTACACAAATTTAATTTTTACTCTTATTGAAAATTATTCTCAGTAGGAATTGTGACGATTTTGATTTTACTTTTATTCGAAAACGAACGTGCATACAATGAACATAATTTTCTACTTCATTATGGTCTACCAAATAATTCGTAATTCGTATTTCGTAATTCTCAATAAAATTGTTTATATTTTCGTTTTTCGTTTTGAAATTTAATGTTGATTTTTTTAGGAAAGTGCCCTAACACGAAAGCTTACAAAACACCAAACTAATAAAAATTAAGACCAGTACTACGACAAACTGTAGGTAGTTTTGTTCAGAATAAAATACACAAAGTTTTGGCAATTATAGCACTTGGAACGATTTTTGGCGATAAAAGAGAATAGAATTTTTGGAAGATATACCTTTTATAACATTCACAATTTCGGTAGTAAAATAGACTAAATTTTTGAAAGTACTGTAAAAGTTTTAGTATTCATAACTCAAAGTATGCTCGTATATGTTTAGACAGGTAACATAGAGGCACACGTTTGAAAGGCGTAAAGGATAACGTAATATTTGAAATTCAAAGCGATGCATTTAACGCTTGCTTCCGACCGAACTAGGTTCGCACAATGGACGGTGTTTCTCTCACGTCCCAAAATATTAATGCATTTGAAACGAGCAAAGGTAGCACTTAGCTAAATCTTGAGATCTAGGTTCCTTCCGAAGAAAAAGAATGCCCCAACAAAAGAAAACTAAAAATGCGACTGAATTGGCACGAAACTGTTGATTTGTGGTTTTAAGTAAACAAAACAATCGGTGTGCAGTCGCTAACGGTCTTCTGCCGGGATTTATCGCATCGAAAATCTCCACATCTACCAATTACTGGTTTAATCGAATGTTCGAAAATCACTGAAAATAAAAATCTTACTAGCTAAAGAATCGAGACCTCGCTAGAAGACCGACCGCGCAAACTGCTGGAAATTGTGAAAGAGTCATTTAGACTTCCACCTGGGGAAGCAACCTGCAATTTCCGCAGAGTATACGTTGGCGTTGGACGAAAACGTGATTGCTAACAATTTATCTTAATTCTAGGCAACCGGCAGATCTACCCATTCATCTCCATTCTATACCAGGCGTCTATGCGCGCGCTCTAGCCATGCTAATCAGGAACCTACTTTTCAAGACTTATGAAAAATGTTTTCAATCAATTCGCGAGCTATGCGAGAATTTCAATTTCGTTCTCTCCGAACGGCTGGAGGTAGTATATAGGTCAGTCGATTCGTCATAGTTCGACATCAATCGTTAGACACTAGCCTTACGCAGCACGAAAAGTCAAGGGTTTCAGGATCATTGCTAACTTACCCAGATCGACTACTTCTGCGCTGCAAGGGCGAGAGGCGGTTCCTCCGCGGGCTGCTAACCTTGATTTTGTTATGCAAGAACGTTTCGACTAGCTACAAGTGACCTATACTATTGTTAGATGGGTAAACGGCTAAAAACGCTCCGCCGAACAAAACTTATTTAATTGCCCGGCTATGATTAATCGGTGCTACCTTATAATTTCGAGTCCAAGTCGACGTCGTTTTTGCTAGTCCCAGAATGAAGCACGGACGGTTAGTTATGTGCACAGTCGGTTAATCATTATTGGCATCATGTAGGCGTTCAGGTGTATAGCGAATCCTTGGCATTTTTTGATTGGCAAGAAATAACCATGTGAACATTTTTTAGTGATATTATGCCTATTTTAAATCGACTGTGCTTATTTCACATGGTACGAATGAATATCGACCTATTAGAATTGGAAATTAAAAAATAAAAGTCTATTCTGTTTTAGGCAGAAATATTCATGCTTCCGATTTGTAACTCTTCCTTGTATTTCGCAAGACCTTTGACGATTTTTATAAAATATTTGGACAATTGACTCGAGGCCAATTTCCAAATTACGAATGCAATAAATGCAATAATAGTAACTTTGTATCGTAGTGTTAATTTAGATGAATATAACGCTGAACGTCTTTTGTCTCAACGTCTTTTGTCTTAAAATTTGGACTCATCTACTTTGAAGAACTACACAGAGGTTTAGGTGTATATCAAGTCGATTTAACTCCTGAATATTAAGTACTTGAAATTAAAATAAGGTTTAAATTGTTCTCGAAATACTACTATGCTTTTCTTAATTGATATGTTGTATATTTTTTGTTTTCATTCTATTATTTGAATGAAAGTAAGCCTTTGAAACTTTTGCTTTTCTTCAAAACTTTTATCTTCTGTCTAGCAACACTTAAATTTGTTAATTGAGATTATTTAAACAATTTGTGACTTCATAATTTCCGTGTTACTAATTTTCTTGTCTGTGTTTAAATAAGTCATATTTTGATTAGAACAAACTCAAACTAAGCATTGAAATGCAATAAATCCAATTAATAACTTCATATTGCTTAAATCAGTAAAAAAGTTTATGGTACTTATTTAAAAAGTAGCACATTTATTGCAGCTTACCCAAACACTTTTGTTATAGTGGAAATACCATCTCATTGCTTACCTGGAATAAGAAGAAACAAATATTGGTAAAAGGTTCCTAAAGGTCTCGTACTTATCATTACTTTAAACCGAAAATAATGGCTAAAATGAGTCGTTTGGCTAAGGCCCATAAACTTAATACGAAAGTGTCTTCGTCAGGAAATTAAACAAAATTATGGGCTCCGCCGGCGGACGGTTTGTTTTCCGGATCGGCTTTGATTTGCATGGCGGCCGCAGTGAACCCAGTCTCAGGGACTACGGACGACGAAACAAAAATAATAATCGGAAATAAATTATGAGACTTTGGTAATGGGGAATAATTCGACCGTGCCGGCATTGGCAATAAGTGCGAGGCACATTCCTCGACGGGAGAAATGAACCCACACAAAGGGTCCGCGCAACCGCTGGATTCCATCTCGTAATTCTTAGATCAATTTCTTCACTTTCGCGCACAAAGAAAGTTATATCATCGCGCAAATGTCTTGCGCTTACAAATTAATCTTGCACGCCGCCTGATAATACGAAAGGCCGTGGCTGGGCCGGCGGCGCAGGCGCACCCAGAATTCTTTGATTTTGACGAATGTGCCTGCGCGCGATTCTAAAGGCTCTCCTGACCCCCGGGTTCCCGTCGCGCGGTTGGATGCATGTACCCATCTAGGCACCAGGTACCGATTGACGGACGAGCTAGAGTAAAAAGGTGAATTGAACCGGAATAAAAGTAATCGTCGCACCTCATTAAAGGTCCAGAGTTCACGGATATTAGCGGTAATACGACCGCGCCGTGCTTCACACGTACGCAAGCACACAGGTATGCATCGCACGCGGATCTTCTATTGCGCCAGCGTTACCGTTTCTACACCATCGTAAACGTATCAAGAGACTTTTGTGAGAAACCCGGTTAAGAATTTTTACAAGTTTTTAATTAGTTTAACTCCTAACTTATGATTAAATAGCAGCATACATGTAAACTCAAAACCACTAAAGCCAAACAGGAGCAGCGATAGCAGTCAGATAGATACCTAGACCTGGCTAGATCTAGATAAGTGGGAGATTTCTTGCTTCTTGCTTTTACTGACTTAGTATTGTAATAATTTATTAGAATACATAATTAACTTATATAACTTTCATAAGATCTTCGAACCTATTTCTATTTTTGCCATCTTTCCCTACATTTTGTTTAACTTCTGTTTTGTGCCATAAATGTGTAACATGCTTTGTGTCACGTTACATATCATGAGGACCATGTACCCTAAGTTTTGTAAAGATGCTTGAAATCACGAGAAAGACTATGAATAATGTTTTTTAAATTTTATTTGTACTAATTTTGAGAAAGAACGGAATTATTTTTGACACATTTTCAGCATCTATAACACACAATTTGGAAGTTTAAAGTTTTGAATAATAAGTTTCCTTTCATGGGCGTAATCTTGAGCCCAGACGGAAAACTAATCGCAAAAAATGTACACAAATGCCGCAAATACATTAACAGATGAAATATCGCATTGGTAATAAAAATATAATATAATTAGCATACCAATTAGTTGTGTAATTTATATTGACAAAAATTCTCGACAATTTAGAAAATTTTTAAAAGAAAATGTACTTCCTGATATTTAAAAAATTAATGTACTTTCTGGTATGTGAGAGAATTCGTTTTTAACATATAATTTCAATAATTTTTGTAAAGTGTTTTTTATCATCCGCAAAAGCAAGATAAAACGGCAACTCTTTCTCTCAAAGCACATCTTTAAAGACTTTCTGAAAGTGAAGGAGGAGAAGTCGCGGGCCGTGAGAAACGTGTGTGCATCCAATCCAAGGCAAGGCAAGGCAAGACTCTGGGATGACACGGTGTAAAATTAACATACCTGAGGGCTTTTAAGATGTTTCACTTTAACGAGGTGTTTTAAATGAAGCGATCCGCCGGACTTAACGACCTCGAGATGACTCCTCCTGGAATGGACGCTACGTGCAGTGATTTCCTTCTCTCTTCTCAATTTCAATAGCAATATCTTGTGTAAATATACCTGGCAATCGACTGCGGCCTCGACCGACCGCATGAGTTTTGTTCGGACAAATTTACTCAACGAATTAATTATAGCCTTAAATTCCCAGAAAGCAGCTCCATTATTACTTCAAATGAAAATCATTTCGGAATACTCCATGACCATAACGTAATCGCTGTCACGTTCGATGCCCGCAACTCTAGAGAAATTTTATGGATTGAGACGACAATTTACGGGCAAAGTTGCACGCTGGTAATGACCCTGGCTCAGCCATACCCAGAGGTCTCCTTCGCCTCTATGCAGATAACCTTGCAAGTGCATCGTCTCATGGAAAAGATACAAAACAAAACGTCGTACAGGTGATTGTCTCCAATAAAATATTAGTAAGAGACACATTTCGAACCCGTACACGTACCTGTCCTTTTTTGTTTACACTATCGACTGTGTTTTGGAGTATTTTTTTTTTTAACTCTGTAGTAGTAGGACGTTGTTTACAATCCCTTGTTTGCATACAAGTGATAAAAAGCACTTAATGCAAACAAATTGTAAATGGAAAACAACGTTTTATATCTTAATATGCATTATTTAGATTTCATTCACTGAAAATATGGGTTCAATATCCGAAATGATGACGTGGGAAGTTATTCTACGAATCGAGAGGTTTCTTTAAATAAAAGTATACAAAAAGGTAGATCTATTTGTAGAATGTGAAATGGTTTTTATAGTTCAGATACGATTTTTTAACTGCACGTTTATTGTTTAATTTAAAAATAAATGACACATTAAAATATAAAAATTGCTACACATAATAAAAATCTTCTTTTCCAAACAATGTTCAACATTTTGTTTTCAAAAATCGATGTTAGCGACGATGTCCTTTTTCTTTGTTTTTAATTTGGGAAGTCTCTAAGGTTAAATAATTCTTTATACATATTAAATAGATATTTCTACTAGATTGCAACCAAGTTTTCTTTCTAAAGAGATATAATCAATAAATTGTTCAAAGCAAATATTTATATAATGAAAAACTATTTGAATTTTACAGGTTTTTGAAGACTCTATTGGTTGAGAAATAATATATGATTTCAATAGAATTTTTACTATACCTAGATTTCGGTAAAACGATAAAGTATTAGGTAAAATTTCGAGTTTGTCTGTGTATATTTTATTAAAAAATAACTCATTAAACCGTAGTTCAGTTCGAGAGGACATAACTTGGAAATTCTGAAATTTCTTACAATCGAAGTATAATTAGTTCCTAAATAAAACAGAAAATAATTAGAGAGAATATTTGTTACATTGAACACTTCCCATGCGCGTCAAACTCTGGTTCATTTTGTTCCGAACAGAAAATGAGAAAATTTTCAAACTTTCTATTTCTCACAGCCCTGTAATAGAGAGTTTTCGCAAATAGATTTGTACCTGGTGATTTATTATTTTTATATAAGAGATAGCTTAAAAAAAATAGAATTAGTCGAGTCGTAACGACAAGTGAAAAAAATTGGGTTACATAATCGTGTGACCATTGGGAAAAATACTATCTTACGTGAGATTTAATTGAGGTTCTTTCGAAATATTCCTAATTTGGTCGTTTAATTCGATTAGACGATATGGAGAGATAATCGCGAACGGCGACAAATGGAAAACGAACGTTTTTGGATCGCTTCCGGCAATTTCTTGAATCACTGCACGATTATTCCGTGGCTGCGTTTCGAGGTTACTTAATTTGCACAGCAGCTAAAGCGCCAGACAAAGGCCATAAAGATAAAGAAGAACGAAACGAAAGAAAGGCCCACAAGAAATCGTCGTGCTGTGTCAAAAACTTTAATCGTAAATTAATGTGAAAAGGGGTCCGCCTTCCGTGTGCGCGGCTAACACCAGTTATCCCTATCCGCCGAGGGTTAGCGGTGGGGCCGAAAGAAAGAACAAGGTGTTGAACGCGTATGATAATTTACTTTCACCAAAATGACTTGATTTCCGTGTCGTGCGAAGTAATCACAATGTGAACAAACGAGTGTAATTTTGGCACCGGGTTTCTTTCTAGGCGCATTGTTTTCAATTCCGTCGCTATTAGGCGTCTAACGTCGCGGCTCCGCTTCTCGGCAACAGCGCCTCTCATTGACAACATTAAATGGAAATGGTGTGGTTAAACAAAATTAGCATTTTTCTCGCCGCGCGCGGCGCTACCATCGCATTGCCCTACTAAGAAGCCGCCTTTGTGCAATTTCCGCCCGTAGGGTAAGTTTTTGCTTTCATTAATTTGAAAACAATTTATGCCAGGAAAGTTATGTAATTGTAGATTGGACGGCCCTACTTTATTCAAATGATTTGCGAATTTCGGGTGGGTAAATCAAAAGCGGGCTTCTCTCGTTTTCAAAACTGCGGACGTGTTTCGAAACACCGCGAAATTACTGGGTCAGGAAGGCAAACAGTCGTGGGCACAGTTCCACCTAGTCGTATTCGCAAGTAGACCTGCGAAGGGGCTCCTCTTCCCAGTCGAATTTTGCACGCTAGACGAGGTGAATATGTACGGTCTCATGGTAGTCACGAATTTAATATTTTATAGCTTTTTCTAAATAATACATTTTCATAAACAAGCATTTTGTATTTGCCTATCATGCACGAGTTTTAAAATTACCTTTAAAAAACTTATTGGAATGAATATAGGCAAATAAATTCTGTAATTATTTCAAAATCAAGTATTAGAAATGTAAAATATAACATTTAAATACGTTCTTGTTTTAATTAATATTGCGTAGTTTAAAATACGAAAGCTCTAAAATGTATGATTTATTTAAACAAACAATTTAATTACAAAAATATGCACCATTACCAGCGAAATTAGAAACGACTTTGTATTTCTATGTAAGTAGAAATTATATCACCGATATAATTTACTCAGTTTTCCCATATTTCTTATTTGTCGTAATATTTCAAAAGTGTTAAAAATGACATTTTTATTGAATAATAAAATATAGTAAAAAGTGTGATTATTTTTTAAAAATAGTTGCCGAGTAACAATTACGATAAGTTACATGCATTGAGTACTTCTAATGTTCCTGGGTTATAATAAAAAATTTAATTTGTTGCTTAATTTTTGCCGCCATGTTGCCTGTTGCTTCAGTGATGTAATTTTATTGTAAAAAAAACTATAGTAAAACTATGTTCGTATACCTGACTTTTCCCAAAAAACGAAATTCAGTATTTAGTACTACTTAACTTAGATGTCTTACAAGTGCTAAAATAAAATCCAGTTTGAAAAACAGCCAACCTCAAATTGTATCATAAAAGTATCAGTTTTATATTTTTACTTCTGAATAATTTAAATTCGGTATTTGTATTACTATTTATGCACGATGTGAATTAATTTTGTAATTTAATGATGCTTTTTGGGACAAAATTGTCAATGCTATCCGTACTCGAAACGAAATAAATAAATATTATTAGTTCTAACGTCCTAAAATACTGATATTGAAATGAAGCATAAAACGAGAATATAAAATCACACATAGCAAGCGAGTTTATGACCTGATCTTTACTTTTCTTATAAAATGTATTCACATGAATTTGGCAACGACTTTTATCCGATAAAAGTAAGCTTTTTTCACATTGAACGAGATACTTCTTCTAGGTTTTATTATACTATAAAAGCCGATTTAAATTACCAACGAGCTGTTGTGACGTCCTTGAGATTTATGCCAATGTGAAACTCAATGAATCTTTTTCCATTACTTCTAACCTCCGGTCTTATAAATTAAACATTTGTTTCTGCCTTTTCTTAATTTTCTGCCGATACACTAGATTCTCAAGGATTGCTCCGGGCAAACGATGCGATGCCGCAAGACAACGCGTCTAATAACGAGCGCCACGCAGCGCCCGATAACAAACAACAGACATCGACTGAAGTACGTTACGCTACACGCCAGTAATACTGGCACCGACGACGACCATAAGAAAATTAAATTCATGAAAACATTTTTCGAAATCTCGCCAGATCTCTTTCATTATAATTTGGTCGCCGATGCCATTTGAATACGAATGAGGACATTTGAGCGAGTGCCGGAGGAATAGTTGAGGCTGTTCTCTGTTTTGATTTCTAGGAAGGAATGCTCCAAGAAGATTTCAAGGAGTTTAACCACATCAAAAGAAGCGGCACAGTGCCCGAGGCTGAAGATGGTATTGCCTCGCAATAGAACTTTGTGTATTTACAAGCTAGTGCACTTTTTTTACGTGATGAACAGACCTCTGGACTTATTTGTGACTGCATGACGCTACTTCTAGATTTCTTGAGAATTCTCCAAATGGGTGTGGGAGGTATTAAGAATAAATGTGCTTCAACCCAGCTTGGACTTTATTTTCGTTGATTTATTACCTCCTCCTGTGAGGCATTCAAATAGGAACATAGGAACGTTCAAGTCTAGCAGACATTTGAACTCACTCGACTGCTGAGATATTAATTTTTTTAGCTGTAGTAGTTTGTTACATTTTACTTTAAAGAATCTTGGGTTATTGCATCTGACATGGTATCTTTTAACACTTACTAGTGCATCATTTTTGAACAGGTTCTGAAGCTTAAGTTTTACAGAATATTGTACTATGTCCAGAAAAACAATGGAGAACTGTATATTTTCAGAATTTTTCTTGTTTTCTACTATTAACTATTTTTTGTTACAATGTTTATAGATTTTAATAGCTTTACATAAGAAATGTATTTATATTTGTAGTTTTTGTTAAATATATTATATTACAAAATAAGTGCCAAATTATTTTTTATAAAAACAGTTTCAAAGTTTTTTTTCTTTAATGTCATAAAAATTAGAAGAGTTCGATTTATAATCATTGTCGGTTGTTCGTGATGAAATCTTCGTCAGGAAATCAAGTACTATTGACTTAAAGCTATTGAATTTCATAAGGATTAAAATCTATAGAATAGAATGACATAAATTCAAATTGGCGGCATTTGTTGTAGATGCTATTATTTAAATTATAGGCCAATTACTCCATCAAGCCTAATTTAGAACACTATCTTGCTTTAGGTGATAGGGTTACTAAACTCTGACTAGAACTTAGTAGGGTGCATACCAAGTAAGTGTTTTAAACTCTACTTTTTCCACTTAACTCACTGGCAATTACTGGCTTTGTTTAGTTAACTTCAATCTGTTATAAGCAAACTATCTAGAGGGTTCATAAACAAATTTTATATAACGAAATAATCATAAAATATCGTCTCTCACAATTATAACGATCGGCCTCTATGTTATACGTAAATATGCGAATATTCATTTTATCAATTTTCAGCGGCATTCTAGACAATGCGTAGGAGGGCCGTTTTAAAAGATGTAATAACAATTCTCATTATCATTCACTTCGACATCTTTGCCCACGTCGTTCTTTAGCCAGAACTTTTAGATATATTGACTATAATATCATAAATTGACGCACGCAATTTGCATAAAATAGCACAAATAATTTGTCTGAAAAGCATAAGCGTATGAAAACAAATTATCGTCGTAGAGAAGTCATAATATTTCTGTTAATTCAGAAGATTCGCACATTTATTTATCAGTTTTCAGAATTATAATTTGGTCTTAATAATATTTATGTTAATATATACTTATAGCATAGCTAAACTATAACTCTAAATTTAGCATATGAAAAGAGCTTTTCGAAAAAATGATAGTTTTAAATAAATTCTATAAAAATTCTAAGGGAAAAAGTTAAACAAGATATTGGTACCGGGCGACGCATATTTTCATCATTTAGAGTTTTGGATTTTGAGCCTGACTCCGGATGACACACAAGTACGTGCGTCGTTGAAATGTCCATATATTTGTTTCAAAATAAATTTATAGAACCCCTTTATAACTTTCTTTCTAGGTTAATTTCACGAAAAAAGCCACAAAACCCTTTTAGTAGCAAATTTTATAAACGAAAAATTAGATACTGTTTTTTTTAATCAAAAAATAATATTAGGAAATATTTACGTGAAACTAAATTTCACTTTCTATAAAAGAACTTAGCAGGGAATCTTTTAAAAATATAGGCGATGTCATTATTTAAAACGTTTTCTTCGCTTATGAGCTCTATTTCTGTCAAAGTTTATTGCGCTATAGTAAATTGCTTTTATATATGAATAAATCGTGTTGGTAAGAGTTAAAAAGTTGTAACAATTTACAACGCAATGCGATTTAAATAAAAGACGTGAAATCACTTTGACTCCAAACGGTCAACGGTGTTCAAAATCAATTTCTTAAGAAGCCAATTTTCCTAAATGTGTTAAATTATATGTATTCGGTGTAGTAAACGACACTGCTTTTTTTAAAATCCGTAATAGCAATAGTTTCATCTTAGAGCATGAACAATAAAAATTTCTCTTTACTCATATTATCAACGCTTCTTTAAAAGCGTTCCTCCCAATAGTTTTTCGACATGTTTCCACTTTAAAGAAAGTGTATTTTTTGGACATTGTATGTTTCGCTTATCCCGATGGAGACTCCATGCGATTTCCCCATTACAAAACTGCTCGTCACGCCCGTTGTTCTGATTTTCAAAGGCTGACATGACGCGGCAGACCTCCGGCCTGTGCTAGTATCTAGAAAACAGCCAATGAAGTGGAACAATCGATTTTTTATTCGTCAGAAGTTAAATTACATCACCCTCGCAATTACGCCTGGTCTCATACACCGGTGATCAATTATATTCGGGGATTTACTTTCTCCTCGCCTGCGGTATTGTCAACGTCTTAGCACCAGTAAGTAGCACCTCAACCTTGAACTTTGTCTTCATTTAAGCTATGACTGAAAAAAGCTAGCAAGAGATGCATATGGACCATAAGACTCCTTTCACCCAGAGGTAATTTTCTATGGGCCCATTCAAGTCGACGATCCTCGGAGGAAAGTTGCATGCAGCTATTAAATCAACCTCCGCTCGCGGCTCTAGTTCTTAGCTGCACCGGCGATGATCAGTGAAAATCCGCGCGGCCAACGAGCGTTAATCTCCCACTGCGCATAACTTTCTCGCGGTTGTGCTGCGGCCCCGCGGATCGAGTCATGAAATTAATTGAAGCGGTCAGAGAGGAAGTGTTCTTTCTGGTTACTTTCACAAGACGAGGCGATTTCAATGGGCACTGGCACTGCATCCGCTCTTGTGGATGATGTATTCCAGTATAATCCCATCGATGGAGCACCAGTACGGCCGGGACTCTCGGCCTGGTCTACAATGCATTTATGGGGAGACGGAAGTAGAACAAAGCCCCCAACCCAGACCAGATCCCCAGGCACTGATGTAATTAACCAGAATCAGACTAATGCTTTCCGGATGCCTTCCATTGCATTCGAGGTGCGGCTTCAGGGACCGCGCAGACCTGCATCTAGCCATGTTCAGCGCGTTAGATGATTTCCACACGTACAGCTCGCGCCCTCCTCCTCATTAGATGCTTCACCTTCTCTTACAGATATATTTCGAAAGTTCCTGCCTCGAGGAGCGTGAATCAAGATAAAATATTATGCCTGCGCCTTCCAGGTATGCTGAACACTACGGGTGTATTAAGATAACAGCGCCTTTTAGGGTTTTAGCCACTTCTTCATTCTTTGGCGCTCAAAATCTCCTATTTCGTCTTAAGTAGCGCCCATCAAGTGTAACATATGAACTTTCAAACGCACTAAATAATTTAATTTAATTTCAACTTTAATAGTTATTTTATTTTAGCAAATTCGTTTTTGTAAACAAAGTAAAAGCTTAAGACACTTACGATTCTATAAAATTAAATATTTTCTAGCACCTGAAACGAGGCTAAATATGAAGCATTTTTCATTTAAAAATTGTAGATAAAACAGTACTCAATAGAATTGTAAATGAAATATAAAGAAATTGTTTTGTAAAATTTTATTTAATATTTATATAAGTATCTACTTTATCCAGTAAAACAAATTGATTTATTTTGCATTTTTTGAAAAACAATCACCTTGAAAATATGTTAAAAATTTTACGCAAGAGTATGAAGAACATCTCCAGAGTTTAAAAGCTATGAGAACAAACATTAATACTAGCAATGATAAATTAAATTTTTGTACTATTTTTGTAAATAAAAATTACTCTAACTTAAAAACATGGGTTTTTCTCACAAAAATTTAATAAAACCTGCAATTTTATGGCTCATCAAAGACGCCTCGTCAAGCAAGAGTATAACTCGTACGTCAAGAGTTCTGCACAGTAAAAAGTGAGGATTGTAATACATGTTTATTAATACACTTCTAGATGTTTGTCTGTCTGCCTGAAGGTATTGTTAAAAAAAATACGTTTGACATAGAAAGTCCAAAATCAACATAGTAGAAGACAAATTACAGTCGTTAAATACAAAAGGATGAATTTCGATTTTTGGATACAGTTTGCGAGGGTGAAAGGGAAAATAACAAAGTTTTTTTAAAGGTCATCGTGTTGGGTATCAAATGGCAACATATTAAAGTACGTGTCCAGATTAAATGATGGCGCGGAACACCGCATATCAGTCCAATTCGTACTTAGTATGCACTTTAACTTATTAATACTATTTTTAATGACTTCCTAATGAAAAACCAAAGCATCCTCAGGCTATAATTTAGTGAATTCATATTAAAATCCCACCTATTGATTTAAAAGACGAATATAAATAATTCTCCGGTTGTCACTATTACAATCAGAATGAAGATTAAAATTAGTACGTCTACCCACGAAATCAATTACTCTTTCCCCGGTGCTTCTGATAATTAGAAAAAACAACATCTGAAATCCGATGCAGGTTAGATCGATTTTAATTCCTTGTCATCATGTTATGAATTTTATGGGTTTTCTTTCCTTTAGTTTTTTTCTGAAGCCATCATCATGGTGCTTGCATCTTCATTGCACTTGCCTTATCAGACCGCGGTTCAATACACTTTAGAGATGCTCCGTTGTCCCTACCAAAGTGAAAAATAGAAATTATATTAATACCAGGGTACTTCTAAAAAACCACGATTAAACTTCTGTTCAAGTGCGAAACCGCACAAATGGATAATATTCCTTTCGCACAAAAAAGTCTTTTATTTGTGGTTTTCGCAGCATTCTCCAGCCGAGCAAAAAGTTCGGAAAATCATTTTCTTTGGGCCCCCTCAGCTGTCGACCGCACTTCTTAGGACATTTTTCACATGTTTTCATCGTCGGTGACTGCTCAAGAATACTTACACAAACTGGCGGATGAGGTAAGCACTGATCAGAATAAATCGAGTTTTTTCTTGAGCAAATACTTTACGACGACATTGTGTATTTATGCATGAAAAAATTCGCTCCTTGTGCAGTCATTGAGATTAGCGATCTGTATCTAGTAACGTATCGATCACAACATTCTCTTTAATACCAGCACAGTAGTCTACTGATCTTTTTTTTTAAATCAAGCAAATTGCGGTGATCGCTAGGTAAATCTATGCAGAGCTTTATTGCAAACAGACTGTATCATTTTTAACCACTAGATAAAATCTGGATCATACTGATCGTGTTGCCCACTTCATAGTCAGTATCACTAAACACGAAACCACTTTAAAAAAAGGCATAATCAAAGCACGTATACAACTCGTGCAGTTATCGAACTCTTTTGATTCATTAAATATTCAAGAAAAAGTCTAGAGTCATTGAACAGACGTTCGAAAAATTAAGCCTATTTATTCTACGTCGATTTTGAGGGCTGTACCCTGCGATCGGTATCGGATCCACCTCATAAAATATTCCAATTTCATTGCCATCGGATTGATTGTAAACAGAAAACAACATCGTAGCTGACCCCTTGTCTGTACCTGAAGAAAATACTACTACAAAAAGAATAAGAAAAGGAAATGGTCGTATGTAAAGTTCCAACGTTACCTTGATCTTGGCTACCCGCTAAACATTGCAAGTCATTAGTAGTCATGAATTTTGATGGATATCACACCTACACGCTAAGCCGATAATCTAATAAGTTAGGTGTCAACAATAAGTCCGTTCCATTTGCTCGAGTCGACCGATCGTCTGATTTCGAATCGATCACTATTGCTCGCATTTGCTTTTATTAGGAAGGAGAGACGAAAAAAAATGAAAAACAGAAAATTCCAGTCATGAACTTCTTTAGACTTCTAAGCTACCGTCTTTCTGAGAATTGGTTTTGAAGATTTTTGTCGAATAACAATTGAATTTTTGCGTCCTATTCGTTAAAAAGTCTTATCACCATTATTCAAAGAAGGCGCTTTCAGATTGACTTAAAAATGTTTTTTAGATTTCCTTTTTTTTATGAAAAGACGGGCAAAGTCACAAGATCAATAGACATGATATTTAAGGTGACCATATTAAGAGGTCATGAAATTCATCTTTAAAAGATTCATCGCTGTTTTAATAGCTTTTGACTTTGATCTACCCTCCAGCCGGTCGTGAATGTTGCTTGACTACTTCAATTAAGGTGTCATGTTTATTTATTGAAGGGGGAAAGGGGTCATTTTAAGTTTTTTGAACAAAAACTATTAGACATTTTGGAAAAACTGTTATTTTATTGAAAAAGTAAGAAATCACTATTGGTAAACCAGGCTTTTTTTTTAAAATAAGGTTTGTTGTTATCACGATTTCAGCAAGTAAGTCTAAAAATAAATGGAAAATTCCTTTAATATACAAAATTCTCTTTTTGATCCTACGGTTTCTCAAAGTTTTTATATGACCATCCCGAAGAAGTTTGTAGAAATAGAAAGAAATCATTTAAATAGTTTTATGGAAATCGCATATTTCAAAAATAGGGGAAGGACAACAAACATTATTGCAGTACATAGAAGTAATAAGAGCGATAATATTTTTAGAAAACCTTTAACTAGTTCCAAAATCTTTGAATTAGTACAAAGTTGTTGTCGATCGTGATTAGTCATGTCAAATTCCTAATACTAGACACTTGGCTGATCCTATTTTCGGACATCTGATAATGGGAGGCTTGTTTTATAGAGGGTCAAATTACACTATTTTCTTAATTTTCTTTTATTTTACGGTTGTTTAATGCGTTACATTTTTCTAACAGCATGTTAATGGCTCCAAGATCAAAGACAAAGGTCTTGAATCATGAGTCAATGACAAAGATTACAAAGTAGTTAAGAAATTTAAAAAAAAGTTCCAACGTCGGATTCATTGTTTGTCACCTAATGTCGCATATCCCTTTATTCTATAAATGATAAATACAATCATCTAAATATTGCATGTATTGCTCGAATAATTTGGCAGAGTATCGTACCTTCCGCACGCGAAGGTACAACATTTTATTTCAGTTCCTAGTGAACTTTTTTGACTCTTAAGAAGAACTATCCGATATTCGGGGTCCTTCCCCTATTGTTTTACGTGATTAGACTTTGAAAACCTTAAACCGTGTCAATTTATATCCTACTTATACTCCGTAGAGTATATTTACGAAATGCGATGTTATAAAATTGTACTTTTCTAAATTAAGACTCTGCATGATCCCCTCAAGATATCTCAGAAAATTGTTTACGATAAATCTTTAAACCATATGATTTTGATTTTAAATTTTAATCATTCTTTAAGTTATCTGTACTGAAATATAAACAGAGAAATTTGCGTTGTACGAAACAAACTACTAGAAATTTTCTTAAATTATTGGACAAACCTTTATTGCAAAATTGTTTTTAGATTAATTTGACAATTGTGCGTTTTTCTTTAATTATTTTCTATTTTGATTATTTCCTGATCTTTGTTGAGAGCATATTCCAAAAGAAAAAAAATTATGAAAAATATTATTGTGCTTCTTGTTTTAATTGCTTACATTTCAAGTATATTTCAACCTCGGTCGGTTAAATAGGATTTGATATATAATTTCGCTAAATTTATGAATTTTAAAAACATCTTTTTGCAAGTACGCTTTCCAGACGATATACTTCAAATAAAAACTTTTGAAAAAAAAGTACCCGCGAGCAGCGCGCGAACACAAACTAATAAAAAAAGCAAGAGTCAAATCTCCTTTCTCACTAAGATTAATTTGGTTCCGAGTGACCAGTTAAGTCTCAATAAATATCATCAGATAAAACGTGAAATAAATTATGGCACGCACGGACGATGGATGACAATTTTACAGTTTTTGTAAGATCTGATTAAAAAACAAGATACAACAACTAAAAAATGTGAACGATGGAAATGTTGATCTCATTCGAAAACAGTGTTTCTTGAAAAACAAGTTATTTATGCAAGAAATACAAGTTCATTCACTTTTACATAAAATTGTGGGAAACCTTGAGAAGAGTATCGAAAACTAGAAATAATAGTTCGAAAAAGTCCTCGAAATAAGCCCCCTAGTTGGAGCAGTTAAAGAATTTCCATATTTTCTCCGCTTAAAAAGATTCATTGACAAAAAGTGAAGTAACAACGAGCTAATGTAGTTCTGGCATTTATAATTAGCCTACTGCCGCTAGAGCGAACCCTATTCACGTAGGCTTTTCGGGAGTTACTTCACGAATACTAGAATCTAGTACACACCTATGTAAACCTCGTACTTCACCTCCCACGGGTCTAAACTTATTATTTTCGTTATTGTTATTTTTTCGTTTTCTTATTTTTTGTTTTTTTTTTGAAGCATAACGAAGCAAAATTTCCTCCGAGATCTATTTATGAGTCAATTCATGTTCCACAGTCGACGTAGGTATCACTTGCCTACCTGTGCCTTTCTAAAAACCGATCAGCGTGCAGAAAGGTAAAGGTAAATAAAGCGTCTTAACGTTTTTGGAGTAGTGAGTCAAATGCAAGAAGGCCAAAGCACAAAATCAGTGACACAATTCTCCACGAAAAGTGGAAAGTCTTCTTTCGATTTCATTTTGCATTTCATTTTGCATTTGCATTTCTCGAACCAAAAGCACGGCTGTATAATGTCAGCTTAATTTTTCTGCAGAAAAGTGAAACCTTTTTAACTTTTTTTTCTTGCAGTTTCTTTTGCTTTTTTTCTCCTTTTATTATTTTTTTCTCTGTTTAATAAAAAAAAAAAAATTGCAGACCTACCACAATACAAGCTGTACATCTTGCGGTATGTTCGCAGATTTCATAACCACATTCCGTCGATACGGTGGTGAAAAAAAGCAACAAACTTGAGAATTTGTTTGCATGCAACTGATGGAACAACAATTCAATGCTGCGGCGACTTCATTTTCATTAATTAAAGTCTGATTAGCAGCTAACAGCGAGCGCTAGAGCCCCAAGTTTATCCCCAATCGCTCCATGCCAAGATTACCTTTTAGCATTTAACTCGTTTTCCAATGATTATTTTCCTGCCCATTAATGCACAGCCTGTACGCGATGTAATTATTTTTTATTGCGAAATAATACCGTTAAGCAATAAATTTACTGCTTGTGCCTGCACTTCTTTTACTATTTTTTTTTTTTGTTTTTATATTATTTCAAGAACATCTGGTAAAATTCCTCCGATAAAAATTTCTTCCAACTCTTCGAAAATTTCGACGAATCGAAAAAAACAAATCTCAGGTAGCAGGTAAACGTCAGATTATAACGTCCATTGTTCCAGTGCAACAATAATAATTTTTAATGTCGAGATTAAATTTCCTAACTGGCGTCACTTGACTACCGACGACAAGTCAATGACCATATAACCAACTACTTCGTTTGTCTGATCAACGAGAGTTAACTTTCAATTTATTATATGTTTGGATTTCATTTAAGAAAACTAACTTTGTTTAATTAGATAATTATACAAACAAATTTGTATTTTTGTTTTCGGAATTTACCGAGAAAGTGCAAAATATTTTATTCCTTGACATTTTGTAAATTTAAATTTTTAATTTAGACAAATTTGGGTCTAATTAATGAAGAAATAAGAAACAAACTGAATTAGTTATAAGTCGCATCATAATAAATATCATTAAAAGGTTATAGGCCTTTGAAAGTGCCTGAAAAACCGATTTTGCAAAATTGCAATTTTTTAATTTTCAAATTTTATAAACTTATAAACCTTGAAGAAATCTAGATCTGATTCAGAAATTTTAATAAAAACGGCAATATCCCCTACGTCGCCTATGATGTGATCTTGTTTCCAATAAGATGTTTTTTTCCATTTTTTTATTCGAATTAATAATTATTTGTTTATATTATCTTCGCTAGCTAAAAAAAATGCGTTTAATGAAAAATCAAATTGTGCTAACCTGATCTTTATTTTGACCTTTATTAATTTTTTCTATTTAGTTAAATAGAAGTAATTACGTAGATTTATAAGCTTCAACTCGAATGTCTTAACATGGTCACTTTCATTACATAAATTTTTATGTTTTTATCGTTTGAGAATTAAATGCATAGCGCTATATTCCATATTCCTCAGTCCATCTAAACCTTAAACCATTCAAATCATTTCGAAGTACTCATTTTTTCTATTATAATTAAATAAATTTCAAAATAACATCAACGAGAACTTCTTTTATTGCTGAAAGTGTTTAGATTTCTAGAAAAATCCTGAAATAAACGTACTTTTAGTTCAATTCATTTTTACTGACGTTTTACCCAAGTTACTTGGAACTTAAATAGTTTCTTTAAAAGAATGGGAATTGCAAATTGCAAATCGATAACTGATAAATATATTTCAATAAATAGCCAACCATTATTTCATTTTCACATGGTGCCTTAAGTCAAAGTTCAATATTTATTTATAATTTTAGTAGGAAGAGAATTCAAAAAGTGAACTTTTGAAATTTTAAGTAATTACACCGATGTATATCCAACATTTTTAAGATCTCCTAACATACCAAGGTTTTTCCATGATCATTGGAACATCAAAATGTACTTTGTCCTTTCAGTTCGAATAATAATATTGAGCAGACAGTTAAAACGATGTTAGCTTATTAAATATCATTTTAAAAATTTGTTGACTAATTATTAAACAAAAAAAAGTAACAAATTAACAGCTGCCAAAACTTCACAAATTAAGCCCAGTTTCAGCCAAAGAAGATGGCTAGGTTTTTTCATAAGTAGACCTCCGAATATCTTCAAGACTTCAAAGTTAGATCCTAGAAGGGGCCTAAAACAAAGTCGTGTACGAATCAGCAATAAATCACAGCGGGAGACCAAGCAGCATCGAATTGTTTTTAAAACTTTTTTATGTCATAAAATCCGAAATCCTTTCCCATAAATCCTTACAAATGGGAAGTTCGGTATGACTGGAGCCGAGGCCGTAAATCTTGGGAGCGTCCAATAGATGAAGAATCTTAAGCACATTAGTGAATTACCATAATTTTTAATTTACGGCGAATATGCGCAAAGTTCGCGCAAAAAGTCGCGGATTAGCCCGCAGGTCTCTGTCCGATGCTGGCGACACGTGAATGAACTTTAATTGGAAAAACTGCAGCAGCAGCGGTTCCGCGAGAAAAGACGAAGTATTGACATGACGAGGGCCGGCGGCTTCTAATCCGCACTTGATCCGCGTTTGATCCGCGCCTGATCCGCTCAACCGCCGGCCAAATAGAAAAAAAAAAATAAAATAAAATAAAAATGAAACATTTTCACGGTTTTGTTTCCATAAATCGAACTGCGGCAACTTCTGGTGAAAGTGCCCTAAAAATGACTTCCGCGTTGCGTCTTGTCTTTCGTGGTCTGTTCGCCGTCGTCTTCGACATCGTCGCTTTCTGTCTCTGCTGGTTTTCTTAATCTTGTGTTGAGCGGTCCGCCGATCGCTCATCGGTGCGTGGAAATCTCCAATTAGTATCCAAACATTGGGCACCCTTTGCAATACCTTCTCTATACCGCGGGCTCTTCATCTTCCCTACCTGCGTGTACCTTTCTCACCTTCCTTGCGTGTTGGATTTTAAGAAGCACGAAGGGGGCAGCGCAACTGCAATAAATTCAAGGTAGAAAGTGTCTGCCGCGTTGTGTCGCCTGCTGCAGTTTATATTATAAACACATTTTCACCTGGGTTACTTTTTCACCGGCGGCAGCTGATTGCATCTTCACTTAATGTGCCATTATTGTGCCACCACCACGCGAGATGAACTGGTTTCACACTTTTGCTCAACTCATAATTTTTAATTTAATGGCTTTGATATTTCAAAACGTGTCGTGCAAAAACAAAATCGAAACTTCAATTTCTTCCCTCAATTGTTTTTTTGTTTTAACTAAATTAATGAATTTTGATAGTTTATGTCCCATTTTGAAGAAAATTAAATAAACTTTTTCTTCAAATTTCTGGGTAATTTCGACAGTATTTATATTTATTTTATGACTTGGAAATCCCTGGAATTGTGTTAACCGACGAGACGCAAAAATAACCCGCAAAAGCATAGAAAATCCTCACACTGTTTTGTCGGTGAACAGCAAAAATACTTTTTTTTGTTATTAAAATAAAACTAACTTCAAATTTATTCCAATGTAATGAACACTTACTTAGGTCAATAAAACTTTAAAGAAAAAGGAATAAAATTTCTGAAATGGTTTCACTATCGGCGTTGTGGGTCAGCGATGTGCATTTGATTAGGTAAACCTCATATCGAAATGGACATAGGCTGAAAGAAAGATCACGGTTATTAAAAAATATCTTAATCCCTATCATACCCGGACGTACAATTACAAATTATCCCAAGCCTAATACTTTATTTTTAATCCTTCTTAATAACACAAGATTTTATCAAATATACTCGTAATTGTAAATGCACTTACATTTAATGTGTGATACTTTTTGTGTCCCAATTTTTCAGATTATCTGGAATTAATTTATCCAAACTTCAGCATGAGGAGGTGATTTCATGCACTTATTTTGAAAAGATCAACATAGACTTCGGATTAATTTAGTAAAAATAATTTCAACCAATTTATAGAAATCAATTAAACTGCAAGTTCTAAGCTATAGAGAAAATTAATTCTTTTGCGAGCTCGTTGCTTATCTAAAATTTTAAATAAATCATAAATTGCAATGATTGAAAATTACTTAGAAATGAGACTTGCTTTTATTAACTAGAATAGATTTTCCTTATCAGAGAAAAAATAAAAATTCATTAAAATTTTTTCGAACTTCTTAATTCGATAACTTGGGCACTAATTGTTGAAATGTTTCTTTTCCTTCTACTGTCCTAGTGACTATCGTTTACTACAGCTATTTCTTTTATTTTGAAAATTTCGATTTTGCATGCAAAAATTCAGGGTTTAAACTTCTCTAGTCTAAGAAAAAGTTTACGTTTTCGATAAAAGACGAACCAGTGAAGGGATTTCAAGTTGGCCGTCAGTATTAGTTTGTTTGAAAAATCACTTAACTAATAACTACTTTATAACTATTAGTTATTTTCTTCAATAACAATTAAATCGAATATCATTGAAAATATGGCCAATAGTAATTCCAATTTAGTAAAAATCAGATATAGCATATAAATCTGCAATACCATGCCCTATTTACAATGGCTTACTTTAATAAGCTAATCAAAATAAACCACACAGAGGAAACTTTCTTACTCATCAAATTATATACCCTTAAAAGGTTTTCTAAATAAAATTTCCTCTTTTCATATTTTTAAGATTAGATTTAAATTCACAGTTTTGTCTGAATAACGATAAAAATTTTATAACGTTCTTAATAGGAGAAATGAAAATAAAGAATTCATTTCCTACAGTAATTCGAAATTCTATTCTTCAGAACCTTTCCCAACTTCTCACCAATGGAAAAAAATTTCTTATTTTTAGTTGTGTTAAAAAATAAATGATTTACGGATACAGTCCAACTGTTTCTCTAGCTCCAAAAGCACATTTAAGTATTTTCAAATAAACGCATCCAAACCAGTAAATGCCAAGAATTTGGGATGACTCCTTATAAGATAACGACAGAATAGCAAGCTGGACAACGATCGTGGGAGGCTCTGCATCTCCATAAACTACCCGCGTCTGCGTTTCCCATGCACAAAGGTATTAAACCAGGTCAAATCGCAGTCAAATGAAAATACTCCCACCTGCCCCTAATAGCTGTAACGATGGTGAGTATTAAGCATGATCAAGCTTGTTCAAAAAAAGAACATCGATCGCCCAATGGTCAACGACTTCGACCGGTCAGTGATTGAAAAAAAAAACACAATTTGGACACCACCTGAGTTGTTGACAGTGAAAATACGGTCAAAACGCATTGCATTCACGCGAGATTACCGTTGACATTATGGAGCGATTCGCGGTGCGGCGAATCTCGCTCCTTGTTTATTTATGTTGCGCTAATCAGTCCAAAATACTTATGGCAGGACCGACTTGGTCTCGGCCTCTCAAGAAGAATGTCTTGAATGCGGACCGCATCTTAATGAATCGGTTGTCCAGTGCAAGGAGCCAGCAGCCGGCAATATCTTCAAGAGAACCGGTGAAACTGCACGAAAAGTAAAAATGCTGCTTGATCTGCTGCTGCTGTTGGGCACCTGAAGCACCTGAGAAATAAAGAAATCACAGCCGCAAGTGTCCGCAGAAAGATTCATTAATATATTTTTCATGGCATTAACTCTGATTTATGGAGCCCGCGAGTGGTAGCGCAAAAACTCGATGTCGGATCGTCGCACGATCCGGTTTTGATATTGTCGCCTTTTGCGACTCACCTGGAGGAATGCCTGTTCGACGTGCACCACTTCGGTATTGTCGAAGAATTGTGGCCACTATAAAATGGCCATTTATGTCTCCTTGCCTTTTCACACATTAAAAATAAGAATATATTTATTGGGCTTCTGCTCCTCCCCGTCGTAAAAAAAAGGTGTAAAAAATCGTGCGATCACCGCGCCGCCTATTAAAAACTTTTAACGTCTCTTGCGAATGCGAGGAATTTTTTTTTAGAAGAAACCCTCACTCAGTTTTTACTCATCGATCGATTGCTATTTCGAATGTCGACCTTTGTTGTATCAACATTTCGCAGCCCATAAAAGGCGGCTTTTACTTTATTGTCGATTTGATAAGAAAAACATCTTTACAATAACAACAACAACGGAAGATATTTCAGTGGAACTTTTCTCAATGATTTCTGCTTTCATCTCTTAGGTCGATTTTTTATTTTATTATATTTTAATTTTATTATTATTATTATTTTTTTTATTTTCAGACTTTTTTTATAGAAACAAAATATTGTGAGAATCTTAGCAAATCGACTAATTGTGAAAAATCTTGTCGACATTTAGAAAGAAAAAAAAATTGCGACACACTACCCACTATCTAATTTATCTCGGAAAGTAATCAATTATCTATTATGAAGCGAATTCAAGGATGGTTTACTGCAATTAAGTCTTGAAAGTAATTATTGATAGAAATTGATCATTTATCGAAAATAATTATAACTATTAGTTGTTTGGAATCCCTTAATTGTTAACCAAGCCTTGGAAAAAAACCAGGAATATATCAAACAAATTTAACATCATCAATAAGCTTTTGTTAAGTGAAAATCGGTTTTTCACTTTTATAATTTTATATGTATAATAAAAACTAGCTCTTTTAGTTTTTATACGTCAGGAATCATTATTAAGTGTACTAATTGATTTTTGAACATCATATCCAAACATGAATCTATACATCAATAAAAGTACCTGCCTCTGATAAATAAACACCGATAACGTAATTAGCAGTTGTTAAAGTTTTTATTATTCTGTTTGTCTGTACGATTATCTAGATTAATCTAAGAAATTGTTGAACCAATACTGATGATTCTTTTGGAAAATTTAGAGGTCGCCAAATGATATAACGTAGATTTTGCTTCATGTCAAAAATATCTTGCTAAAATCTTATTATAATGTTCTCTATTTATTCGGACTAATCTTAGAAACATTTGACTGATTTTCTTAACCTTCAATCCCAGCAAAGTAAATTTATATATGCATCATCTTTTAAAACATATATCAGAAAATACTTGATTTGGAGACTTCGTTAAGAAACGTTAATCTATATAAAATATGTTAAACAACTCACGATAATAAAAATTTCATTTAACTGAAGTTTATATTAATTGAACTTTTTAAATAAAAATTAAGCAACTGGCAAATTTTTAAAACATTATTTTAGTGTATTAGGCTTTGAGAAGTCTTCGTTCACAATCTTAATCCAAGGTAACCCCTGTGGTTTTGTGGTATAATCATTCAACCTGGTCATAATTCTAGTTTAACTCCAGGTGTTCTTTTTTTAGTCATTGTATTATATTAGTTAACTCCTTAAGGCACATTGAAAAAAATCGTAATTGTATAAACAATAATTTAGACATTAACTTACGTTTTTTTTCTTAGTTGGTTAAGTGGATTTTGATGGATTTAAGCACCTAATGTCATTACGTTCAAATTTTGTTCACGATGCAAAAAAACATTTCACTCATTTAATATTTAAAAAACGTCCCTGGGAGGCGTGCTCATTAGCGCGACTTCTGATCATCACGAGGATACCTGGAAACAACGAAAAAAGAACGAACTGAAAGGCAAACAATGCCGGCTGAGCCTACCTGCCAGGTACAAAAAGAATCAATTTGCATGGCAATAAGGAAACGCTCTAATCTGTCACCCGGGGCATTGTTGTCGCAATTTGAATTTTGACTAGCTGGGGATTATAGTATTATTATGTTGGTTTGCTCATTACCATCGGCCCACGCACCGCGCGATTAATTCTTCCCAGGCGTTCCATAAATTGCTCAACGACTCATAAAGAGAAGGTGATCGCGCCGAGGTGAGCCTGCTCTGGTTACCTGGCTCTTGGTACCTTGTGAAGTAGCATAAGATGCAGGTGAAGAAAAAAATTCGTCTCTAGCTCTAGATGGTTGCGGTTTGCAAATTCGTCCAAGACTGGTGCAACACGGTCTGATGTCATCGCCTTTAAGATCACCTTAAGATCGCCATTACCCTCGGGAGGTTCGAATGGATCACTTGATCGTACGACTGCAATAAAGTTCTCGGAGATTGTAATAAATATTTATTAAGACGGAGACACCTGATTGTGCACTAAGGTGTTCTCTCCATCGTAAAAGGACGCCGCACCACGACGCGCCCATCTCCGCGTATGAATCAATGGAAATTAGCGGAGATCTTCTAATGATATGCAAATTGCGACAGGTGGGCAGGGGATACGGTACTTGCGCGATGCGTACTTATCAATATAATTTGTTTTCATATTTTTTTCTCTACTTTTAATTCCACATAATTGATGCGGTGGAATTCGCGAGAAAATCGTGAGCCCGTGCGACCAGCGAGTGGACGGCACTAAAGCGTTACGTTTAGGTCGCGCCGCTGATCCACGGTCTCGGATCTTTTTATTGCAGAAGGTGAAGTAAGTGAAAGTTGTCATTAGTGGTCGTTTACAACCTGGGAAAAAACCGGTTTATGTGCAGCACAAACTGCGAACATTGCTCAACCGCAGACCAGGTATCTACCTATGCTATGCCGCCGCGAGAAGTGAAAAAAAAACAATATTCACGTAAGGCAGTAGGTTCACTTTGAGAAATCGCTGAAACAATTTCGTTCTACGGCTCGTTACTTATTAACTTTTGAGTTACAGAAGTATCAGTAAAAAGAAACCATACATAATTTAATTTTTTTAGGTTTAGATTTAGAAAGATGAACAAAGGTTTTCTGGGCCTTAAGGCACATATCGGAACTTGTTTATATTCTTATAAGATCCTTGAATCCTTAGAAGAATTTAGTGTATAGATTACATAATTTTATTACCAATATTTTCCATTTCTGTGTGTTATATAAAAGCTTTTTAACCAAAAACAAAGTATTCTTAAAAATTAAGACTCTGAAAAGTACAAAATAATTTCAATATCATATTGAAATCTATATTAAAATATTTAAAAGAAATAATCGATACGGAAGGGAAATCTGAGTAATTTAGTCATGGAAAAAGTAATATTTATTGCCAATTTCAATTATCTTTTTCAAATACTTAACTACAAAATAAAATAAGATATTAAAATTATTTAATAGTTTTAAGGCTTTATTTTTTTGTAAAGACATTATTGATGTAATGTAAATTTTAAAAAGATTTAAATAACCTCAAGGGTGATCTGCGGCATCGCGAAAATATTTAGACAAAATGTGAATAATGAGAATAGTAAAAACGAGAAAAAGGCAAACAAACATGACAAAATGAAGAAATTTTTTTTTTAAATTTAATAAAAAACACAAAAAAAATATTAAGAGACTATTTTCTCCTAGGTGGATTCCAAAGTTAAAATTTATTTTTGTAGTTTTTTGTTCTGTTGCTCAATAGTAAAAAAAAACGCATTATATATAAATTATTAGACAGTTGCCATTTTAAGTATAAATATTTTACTAATTAATTCTTTTCTATTAAATTTGATCTCGATACATTTGTTATTAATTCCCAAAAATGCAGACAGATATGCTAAATTTTTGCAAAATCACACAATATTTATATCGATTCTTTTTATTTTGCATATCTTAAACTATTTGCATGATAGAAATCCACATTTATCAAAATCAGTCCCATTACTTTGATGAAACGCAACGTATTAATTTTACATGATTGTGATAAAGTGAAACAAAGTTTATATACTATAAAACATTAAATTAAAATCTAATTAACTTTTTAAAATAAAACACGTAACTTAATAGGAGAAATAGAAAACTTGTTTTGAAATTAAAAATCTCTGTTAGTACATTTATCATTTGCATGGTTTTGTTTCTCTGATTGCATTCAAATATTTCCGCTTGCCTTTAGTTAGTCAGTTTCCACGGACGTTAACTTGGCTGTAAATCTCTCAAAAACCCACATTACCATATACGATGATTATGTTACCCGAGAGAAACCGAATATTTAATGGATTTCCATAGTCGTCTGGCTGAAGCGAAAAATCTGCACACATAATGAAATTCATGCAAAAACTACAGCATTACAACATTTCCTGGAACTTCTCGAAAATTTCGTGATTTATTGAGAACCGTCATCAAAACTAACTGAACGAAGACACCATTCTCTCAGCAAATTAGTACGCTAATTGATTGCCAATATGCAAATAGTGTTTTTCCAACTGTCCTCGCAACTATCGCGATTATTCAAGACCAAGGCGAAGCGATCCATCTTCACCACGTAAAAAGGAAAAAAGAAAAAAATAACTAAAAACATTGCAGAACAAGATTGATATTCTCGTGAGGTTCTTCATATTCGTGGTTAGGTATCAAGCCCACGAATCTGTCAGGTTAAACACCGTATTCGGTGGATACCTACACCTGCCCAGGTATTCAAACATGTCCGGCATACATTTGGACAAACATTCGACGAATGCGTTTTAAAATAAATATGACAGTAATATCTCTTCGTGATGTATTACGATGCATCCCTATAACGATCTTGAACTACATATCGTCTGGGAAGTATGCTCCTCTTATATTTACACCTTTGGCCGAGAAACTCGTGCTACATGCACGCGACCATCTCTTCTAGCATATGTGCGAGAACAAGTGCGTGCGTTGTGGCGACATCAAGAAAGTGTCCCACGTTCACGCGCGCGCAACTCGCGTACCGCAACCGAGCGCCAAGTACGAGGTAGTATATTTGTTCTGCACCTTCTTATTTCATTTTTCCATTTGCTCACGACCTTGGTTCAGACTTCTTTAACAGAATTTAACTGTTTCAAGGCGTTTAGTGCGATGGTTGTTGCAACACTCACGTCAACGATCTCGCGAAGGTATTTCTTATGGCCGTGTGCATGCTTAAGCGAGCCTTAAACACTTAAGACAGTAGTAGCTCGTGCACCAGACCAAATATATCTTGAGCACAGCTTTAGGTAAATTAAGGCGCCAGATATGGAAGAATGAGAAACCATCACGGAAAGCAGCTATCCTCGAAGAAGCGTGATAAGACGAACGTTAGGTAACTGTCGAATAGACACAGTCTTGTCTTGTCTTGGCCGTAATTACCTGAATGTAATTAGCCTGCGCTTATTGGACTGTGCCTTACAAGCTATTTTATTAAGTAGATTAGTGCGCTATGCTACTGCACTCTGTTGGCCTATGGACGTTACGATTCCCGGGCGGTAAACAGGAAATAATTACTTCGAAACATCATTAATGATAATGCTTCGATAGCGCATTATCGCGGTTATAGTGCATTAACGCCTTGCAATCTCAAAGGGACAAGAAGACGTTCTTTTCCGGTTCACTGATTAGGTGGCCCCAAAAAAAACAAAGAGACCGTTTCAGTTTTTTGTTCAGCAGAGATTAACCCATATGACACAAAAGTATTTATAAAAACTTCATTTTATAACTCTTGTGATAAGCAAAGTTAGCAAAAGTGATTTACAACTAAGAGTACTAATTATAAAACAATTACTTAACAAGATCTACGACTTTCACACTTTTACCTGACTGATGTCCTACCAGTCTGGGGAAGTTTGTATATATTTAAATTAAAAACAAATTATCCAATTTCGAGAAGTAAAGTGTCGTTTTATTTGTCTTCATGTCCCAAATGTTACATGCTAAATAATTATTATCAAAAGGTAACGGAAAATAGAGAAAATCAAAATCAAAAGAAGGTTTTTGTATAAAAATATTCCTGGTTCATAATTCCCTCGCCTCGCCTTGTTTTAGGCTCTAAATTGTGTGGTTTAAGAAATAAAAATTTATTGCAACATAATTTTTTTTTTTGATTTGGGCTTTCAATCGTGACTGATAAGATGACAATTGTTTATTGTGCAAACGTACCCTACTTTCTAACACAGAAAAAAAAAACAAAACAAATTTGTGAAGTTCTCAAATCAAATTAAATATAATTTTTAATTATTACCACACCATACCAAACGGTTTTGATCGGGACACTTAAATCTCTTTTTACGCGATTTGGGAGATGAAATTTAAGTTTTTTACGCAATTTTTATCCATTTTAATGTAATCAAACAAAGGCTAAATTAGGAAAAAATCCATAATTTAGCAAAATTTTAAGAGTAAAAATGCATGCAGTCAGTAGTTCTTTTTATGCGAATTCTATTTACGCGTATTTTTTACGAACGTATCTATCGCGTTAAAAGCTTCAGATGTATTTTGTAGGAAAAATATATTTTTCAAGAAAAAAAAAATGTATTACAATTTATTCCTTAATGTTTTTTATAACAAGCTGAGGGATTTTTAACGAAAAAGTTCTACAGAAAAAGGAAAATAAACCACACAGACGGAAAATAATAATAATGATATAATGTACTTTATTAACTCAATTTATTGTAAGGCGAATGCATATCCATAAAGGGGTTCTGCTTATTGTAAAAGCCCTCACACACTTTTATTACATAATACGACTTAAAAGGCTTTTAATTAAGTACAAACCGATTGCAGGTAACCACTGAATATAACTTGGAATCATAAAGAAAACCATAAAACTTAACGAGCGACAGTAGACAGACATAACATCAAATTATAGATACTCTCCGATTCTAAATTGAAATCAAATCGTAAATATATAAATTATATCCAATTTATATCACACCTAAATCGCATTAAATGCTAAATTATGAATTATCCCTCTTTCATCCATTCTAATAAACGTATGCAAGCTGTTTTCAAGTTTGCGAGAAGGTTACAGTCTCGGTAATCATAACAATTCTAAAATTTTTTGCTTTTAAGAATCCATCAATTTATTTACACTCGTTACCGATCAAATAAGCATCTCTTTGAACAAGTTGAAAATCCTCAACTCATTCTCGATTCTCTTAGAAATTCAACTATAAAGAGGGAAGAAGCGATAGACCTATCTCTATACTGACCCCGAGACCTGACCTATATCCCAATTTTTTATCGATGATATTCAGTTCACCAAATCGAAAGTATTAATTTTCATCGGAGTAGAAACAGGAAAAAAATACGATTGCATATGCAAATGGACCTAAAACCAATTGTTTGTTCTTACTTAACCTCTGTGACACACAAATGGCATTCCAAAAGAGTGACACGTGACCCATATTCTCGTGACACGGGATAGAAATTAAGTTCTTAACACGGCATGTGTTCTAATGCACGAATGGTCTGACGGCGCGTTGAGAAGCCAATTTTAGTGCCAACGAAGAAAAAACGGACATTTCTTTATAATCGTTTTCAAGTGCTTTTTGTTGATGAAGGAGAAAAAAGGTTTCACCTCGTCATAACAATTTCGCTTTAACATTCCTAAGCCTAGCACTTGATGAAGGCGATTCCAGAGATCTGAAAGCTGAGAATGCACCCCTGCCAATAACTAACTAGAAAATCTGTGCAAAATCACCAGGAGAGCATGATTTTTTGTGTATTGCCCAAGATATGCTTGAATTGACCAAGGTAAGGTGAACGTGGTGCAATAGCCACACCAAGGGACGGTAACCTGTCGGGTAAATAGACAAGTTTTCTCTTTAAAATTGCTGCACTTTTGTTTTCTACTTCCTTACTCTACGATAAATTAGTACGACTAATGAGATTTTCTAGTATTAAACGAAATTTAATTGACTATTACAAACTCGGTACAAGTGAAATGATTTAGACTTTAGTTTCTCTACTTCACCGAACTTTGCACCACCTTTAAGATTTAGTCTAGGAATTATTGTTATCAATGGCGATCTGCCTCATCCAGGACAAGGGCGCCCTGTTTGTATGGGTAATGAGAATTTTGCTAAATTTTTATATATCTCTTTCGTCGTAAATCTAAAATAGAAGGTAATTTATGCTATTACTATTTACTATTTACTATTTTTCCTTTTCGATAACTTTTTTTCACGAAATCAATTATTATAAATTATTTTACTTATCTTAGGAAATTGAGTTTTAATAATAAATTGAAGGCCTGGATTTCAATCGAATTAGAAACATATTCAAATAGTGTACTTAATTACAGTATAATTCGCAATTAGTCTGCAACAAGAATATTTCAGTCTATTCGACAAATTTTTTATTTAAATTTAAATATTGTTTAATTCGTTATTATTTCGTTTTTTAACTATTTTTACACTTTCAAACTGAAATTGTCTAAAAAAATATTTTCTAATAACGGACACGAATACGCACATGCAGTTAAAAATAAAATCAATGTTGAATTGATTTTTATGGAAATATTTCAGTTGTAATTATCAGACCAAATGATTAAAAATTACCAAATTATAAATGGTACAAATGTGCAATTCCTTTACACAACCGTTCGTATTTGACCCTATTGGGAACTAAAAATTACTGATGTTTTAACACCATAGCCAGACCCATCATTTCAGTTAATTATTGCTCATTAAATCCGATGATTCGCAGAAACTTTTCCAATTCAAGCAAAATATTTACAATCTACTCTCCCTTTCCAAATTAGCGTTATTGGAAATTAAGAACTTGCAACGAGTTCTCATTTACGCCTCTGATGTGACCCTAAGGTACTCCAGAAAGGTGCAAAAATGTGTCAACAATTTCTGTACGCATATTTTCTCCTGACAGACAGTTAGTCGTGAACGCATCTCAACATCCAGATTAGCAAATACGTGAGCTCAGAGATGAAACTTGAATAAATGGTACTTAATGCAACTCCATTAGCCGAAGATGATGCCGAAGACACCGTCGAAGGAGATCTACAAGAGGAGAATGCCGTCGCGGCCGCGCCGCAGCACCGCACCGCATAGAAGCGCGCGCGGCTGCAGCACGGCGCGAGGAGACGCAGAATAAGTATTGACCCCATTGTCTAGTGACCCACTGAAAGATTTCTCTTTGATTTCTTCTTCTTCTTCCCAACTTCTCCAAGATGTTTGCTGAATGTGAATCACCCAAGAGTTAAGAAGCATCAGACCGTCTCCGAAGACGCTTCGTGTCTGTCTCGCCTCGTCTACCTCACTTTTATAATTTGTTTGATTTTCTACGTTTATTGCACTGTTCGCACGCGGCGGGCAAGGATTGGGTGCTAGAGCCCCATGCCCCGCACTTCGTGCGAACATGCAACCCCGACCAGGGCCGCGAATTACATACAAAAGTGAGCCGCGTTAATTACGCCGGTGAATGAATCATTACAGGTAGCCCCAACGCAGGTAACTTTATGGATATATCGCCAATCATGCTAAATTGGGCAATAAAGCTTAGCCTGTGCTTCTTCGGTTTTCCTTTAATTTTATCTCCTTTATTCTGTTTTTTTTTCTTTTTACATATATTTTTATTTTTATTTTTTCGTTTTTTAGTGAAACTATCCCACATGTGTTGCTACGTGCTCCAATTTCACCTTTTTCTTGAGGTAGCCGCCCCGTGATAATCATCATCTTGAGCACGGTGGCCGTGTGATATCAATTTCATGGGATCGTGGGTGCTGGCTTCAGCTTTGGCTAATTGACTGGAAAAATTATGACCAAAACCGGCAAACTGAATAACATAGAGTAACGGACGTGCTATTGTTTTTTACATGCTCGTGAAGAAAGTGCTGGGCCTAATCGAATGTTAAATCTTTCCCAGGTCGAATTCGGACCATAGATTGTTTTTTTTTGGGACAGAAAAAGGTTGCACTCCATCTTACGAAAAGTGGGTTGCATGGGAGGGACTTGAAAATTTGCTGCTCCAGGTAACAAAGTTTTCAATTAAAATTTTGTTACAAATTTTCTAAAGGTATGTGGAATCGCATAGTTTTGAAGATAAATTCCAATAAAGACCTAAATTCCAAACAGACGTTTGTAGACGTTTTTTTTCTTTTAAGTAGAAATATAAGTATAGCAAATTAAATTGACCTATAAATTATATGATAATGAAAGTTCGTCGCAATCCGTCTAGTCGTTCCGTGATAAAAAGGGATTGTGTGACTAAATAATGCCCTCTACAAAGAGACCATATGAATGTTTTATAGAAATATTCTCAATCAAGATTAACTCCGATTTAACAATTATAGAATTTTGAATGCCCGTATTTTAAAAGAAATCGCATTATTTCACACATCCTAACAGAAAATAAAAATTAGACAAGTTAACAAATACCCGGGAAGCCACCTGAGTTGACCTGAGTTATGTTATGTAGGATTTTTATACCTCTGATAGTACAATCCTGGGTAGCAGAATGCACTTATATACATTACCTCTTTATTTTCGAAGATTTTACAGATTTTCTTATTGAAAAATTACTGCACATCTTTGAATCCTCTGCTCGCCTCCCTACCTATTTCGATAACTAGTCTCAAATCCATGGCATAATAAGCTACGCCTATTCCTACCGTGTTGCTTGCGGCACAAAAGTTAACAAAAAGAATACTTTTTAGATCTTCATTCATTTTTATTAATTTCTCTCCACTCCTGATTTTCAAAAATATCTTCATTACTACTCGTATAAGTACAAATTACCTATAGATAGAAACTGCTAAACTACTTCGGACAATATCTACAATTATTTTATTTTTGTTACTAAGTTTCATAACGAAACCACGATCGAAGGCAGAAAAATAAGTAAGTAAAAGTTGTTATTTTTAAAAATACAAGTATAGATAATCGTCGCGCATTTTTTTTTTTAAAGAAATATAGTGAATGATAAAAAAATATAAGATTCGAAATTTGTATACATCTTTTTGGATTATCTTCGTTTGTAATTTATTTGAAGGCCATTATAGAAAAAGCCAAAGTTTATTTGATCACGGACAGTGACGAGAACAAAATCTAATCAGCCAGCGGAGTTAGACTGCATCCAACCTGGTCTTATGCAATTCACAAGCTGTCGTGGCACAAGTTACCACCAACCCGAATTCATGACATTTATCCCGGAGTTCGAGAACGAAGATTACATTTCAAAAAAGAGACCTAAGAGCTTCGTTGAGCCAAACACATCTGAAATCGTTGTCTTTTTTCAATTTTTTTTCTTTTTTCGTCTAATATTTGCCATAAGAACGAGTAGAGAAGGCAGAC
This sequence comes from Proctacanthus coquilletti, assembly GCA_001932985.1. Lineage (NCBI taxonomy): Eukaryota > Metazoa > Arthropoda > Insecta > Diptera > Asilidae > Proctacanthus > Proctacanthus coquilletti. The sequence continues at coordinate 290,317 of MNCL01000040.1, read as the reverse complement.
CTGTGAATGCGCACCTCCGCGAGTGTAAATACCTTGAAGATCTCCCCACACCGCATTTTACAAAAGTGATAATCATGAAACCGTGCACTGTGCCACGCTGCCGCGAGGTTTGCTTAAAAGCGGGAGTCAATTTTCAGTTTTATAGCGTAACAAAAATGCCAAGAGGAAAACCAATCCGCGGCCGCGAAAGTACAGTGCGCATTGCAATGCTGCTGGTTGCAGATTTCGAAATTCTCTTGCACCGCCGCACCAAAGTCGTTTAGGTTTTAAGGTTTTACGGCAAATGGAACCACTGCTAGAGATTAGCCCCTCAGTAACGTAAATCGACAACGTGGCTTGCGAAATTATTGTTGTTAATTCTTATTGTGCTGCCCCACCCATTTCATATTTTTTTGAATTTTCCAAAAATTCCCACATCGACGGTGCATTCACCTCCATTTCCACCTGGACAGTGCACTTCAGCTCATGGATGCGATAGGAGACCCTATCAAGCCAGAAACGAATGGTATCGGTGTGGTATCGAATTACGCGCCATTCATAGCTTTAATTTCTATTTGGCCTGATTAGAGGCCGACGGTAGCGACTGGATCTGCAGCTACTTTCGATCAAATCGACTGCGTTCACTCGCGGATCCGCGGCTTCTACGGATCGAGCGAAAACGACCCGTGTCCAGTTTTTCTTTTACTTTTCTTCTATGTGGCGCAAGCTGCGCGATAAGATCCATGCTTAGATAACGCAGCGGTTTTTCTCACACAGCTTCTATAAACTTTTCGGCAATGAAAAATTTATAGGAGTAAAAATTGTTACAAAATTAATCAAACTGATAACGCAACTAGTAATTATTGTTAGTGTTATCGTTATTATTCAGCGCAATGCAATAAATACTTAAATTTCAAAATGTAGCTTATGTAATCGAACACGACCAAACTGTAGCCTTTTTGAGTTGGAAATGGTTTACACATCTACTACTAGCACTTGCCGGCTACTCAGACTGGAAAATGGTTTTAAAAAAGGACCTTAAAATTTCTAACTTGAAAACTGGTGAAAGTCACCACTTGAATTACGAGGGACAGTTTGCAGGTAAAACAGGACAAGAAAAGTCAGGAGATCAATAAATTTAATCAGATCTTAAGCGATCGATTTGCATCAGAAGCATGTAGCGAACTTCACGAAGTCCAAATAAGTAATCTTTCAGAAATTAATCTTACAACCATAATCTAGTTCTATAAAATCTCTACTTGAAAACATAAAAAACCTAAAATAAGCCTTAAAAGAAGCTACTGAAGGCTGTAATTGCCTATTTCCTGTAAACCCCATGCTCTATTAATTACTCGCTTTAGTATGCAGCTTGAATTTCTGACCTTTTATCGCGTTTTTACCACTTTACTTTTAGCGTAAAAGTAAATAAATCTATTGCATTCAAAATGTTGCATTAAGACGGTAACTACCCCAATCTACTTTTATTATAGGTGTCGATGTAGATCTTTAGCACTAGCAATTTTGCGAGATGATTTTCGGGACGTCGACATACAACGACCGGTGCTAAATAATTAAAATTGAAATTAGTAATAAAGAAACTGCAATTTCAACGGTTGCATCTAATGGAGAAATTCAATGGGCTTTTATACCATTTAGTGTCCCTGATATCATCAGAAAGGAAATATTCGGTCGAAGCATCGTTTAGTTAAAACTTACTAGCAATAACATTTTATTATTTCTAGAAAGAAACCGCCGTAGATTTAAAGTACCTACTTTGCGACAAAAACGATGAAGTCTTGCCGATATTCATACGTTCTACCAAGTCCTATATTTTAGATTTAGATTTAGATATAAACGAGATCTACCTTGATAGTGCGAGAGATTCTTTTCATAATAATTCAGCGGTTGTTCAACTCATCTGGAGCTCAGTAATAAAGCCATAGCCTCACTGACACGCCGTTCGCAATCAGGTAAATTGCCCGGGTGATGACAAGTCCATGGGCACTTTATTGCGAGCTCCTCACGCCCCAAACATAAACAGTGTGAGGGCAGGTCAAAAACAAAAACAAAAGCAAGAAAAGCAAAAGCAAATTGCAAGAATAGTTGCAATTCCTCAGAGCACGATAAGAAAGAGGCTGACATCGTCTTATGCTACAGCTAGCTGTCCGAATCTTTTTATTGGACGCAATCAAATTGTTCTGTCACACAGGAGGAAGTCGGTCCCGGCCAGGTAGAAAATTGCGCGAAGGTGTGACTGACTGAGCTTCATTTAACCGCGCTGGATTTATTCAAATTTATTGCGCATTCACGTCTGTCGCGATCTGTTCCTTTTTGATATTGAAATGTGCGCGTACGTAAGCTGTAAATTATCTAAAAGAGTCGACAAGCAGGACGATCGCGGATCGTGGACTCCGTTGGATTTTCTTTGAAACCCCAGAGGAGCCCCTTTCTGTTCGTTTTTCAACCTCTTAGCAGTTTCAATCCGTCTACACGATTTAGTCGCCCTTTTTTCAGAGCCCACCCGCTTCCTTTTATTCCAGTTGGGACAATTTATTGGAGTGTAACTGTAAAATAAATGGTTTTTCGAGTACAATGGTATTGTATACTATTGTTTTTTTTTTATTTTTATTTTTTTATTTGGGATGGCTTCAATAAATCCGGGTCTGAGCAAATACGCGTATAAATCGGCGCCATGAATCATACGAGGAAAATTTCTTAGTACCGCTGAGGACTTCTAAAAGTCAAACTCAAAACTACTGAAATAAATAGGATTTAAAATTTATAACGTAAATGGTATATGCCTGCACAACATTCAAAACACTATACAAGTGTGTTTTTCGGTTTGTCTAACAAATCCTATATTAGAAAAAATGATTAGATGCTTTGTATCGTTTTCATTAGACCTTTCCCATTTTCTTTAATTGGCCAATAGTTCTTTCTTTAAAACACTTCCGTGTGTACCATCATCTTCATCAAACACCTGAAACCCATCACCTGGCCACAGGAACTTTTAAGTACAAGGTGATATAAAGTTAATGTCCATTGGGTTAATTGATTTTATGACCATTTTAAATAACTATACAGTCAATTAATTTTATAACCAAATCCAAATGGTATTTTACATATATATGGCCTCTCTGATACTTTAAAAGTTGGCTCTGAGATGGTGTGATGTGATTCTAAAATCAGTTAAGAATATACCAAAGAACAAAATTAATTAGTAATAGCAAAAAAATTCTATTTTGTTTAAATTAAAAGGATTTTTTACATAAATCAATTGTAAAAGACAAACCCTTAATATGCAAAATTCAAATCTTACATTTCTTATCTTTTTCAGGATGGGAAAAAAAAATTTTTAAATAAAAAGTAAAAAATATTTTATAGGAAATATATAAATTTTAGCAAAAGCAATTTAGAATATATCGCTTATTCGAATAAACAAATCCATTAAGACTTTTAAATCGTATAAAATCGATAAAAAGTTATGCTTAACTTCAAAGCATTTTTGTTTAAAAAATTTCTTTTTAAAATCGAATTCTTTTGCATAAATCTTATGAAACTGAAATTGAATTACTTGAACATAGGCAGTAATTCCTTTAGATATTTTCGATGACATCAGTTCTTTAACCCTTTCGGTTCTGTAGATGTGTATACACGTTCAGTAAGTGGCCCATGAAAGATACATTCGTCAAAACTATTTAGCACCGAAAGGGTTAAAGGCTATTGCGACTTGACCTCGACCAAACCGTCCCTTAAATTGTGCATTTTTTAAAGATATAGTGCGTTCATAAATAAATCAATTTAAAAAAAATATGCACGGAAAATGTCAAGTAATTTGTACCACTACAAGTTTTAATTGTAACAAAATGAGTAATAATGGAAATTAATGCATCAAAACTAACAGTAAAGTTGATTAATTAATTAGTTGATTAATAGTCATGGCGAGCATACTCGTCGAATGCTTACTGCTTTTAGAATAGGCTTAAATTGTTTCTAAGGTTGTTATAAGATTAATCATAAAAACCCATATTTATTCTTAGAAATTGCATAAGAGATACATGAAAGTACTTACGGTCGAAAATAGTTAATATTATATTTTGATACAAGGAAGAAACTTCTGTAATTAGTTTTCATTTGAAAAGAGTTGTTATAAAGAGCTGAAAAAATTATCATTAAAAGTATAAAAAAAAAAGTAATTTTAATGCATTAGAGGCTTGCCGAAAACATTTTATAACCTAGACTTAAGTTCAAATAATTTTTCAGCACGTTTTATTTTCTTAGTAATAATTTTTTATAAATACTCAAACGAACAAGAAAATTTTACAAAAGTAGTAGACATGTCTCGCATAGTTTGAAGATAAATTTCCATATATTCCAAAATATAGTACGTTTCTTTTCCATTCAACGGAATACATAACGCTTTTTAAATAATATAATTTGTATTAATTAATATTTAAATAGATTTAGTAACGATTGGATGAACGTACTCGCTAGTGGAAAGAGGTTTTTTTCATGGAAATAAATAAATATAAGATAATAAAAAAAATTAATATGGATAAATAAGGAGATCTATTTATTAAAAACAACGATTTGCGTCGCTCGTTCGGAGAGGAGTCCCATTTGGTAAATTGAAATGGCATCAAGTAGAAACTACTGAAAAACCTCAATTTTCATGAAACAGTTTTCTCATAAAATCCGCGTAAATTTCTCCCGGCTGTTTTCATGGCAGAATTATTTCTGGTCTCTTACATAATGGCAGGTATGAGGTATGGAGTCTACCTGCATTGGTGTCAATCTCCTTACGACCGATGCAAGAACCCGCTGCGGGCGAAAATCGCTCTCCGGGCTCGTAAATCGCGCAATGGCGCCGTCCCGCCCGCCACCGCCGCCGTTCGAAAATTCACACCTGAATGAATTTTACGGGGAAAAAGTGTAGCGCTCGGCAAATTACTATTTTGTAAGCGTGAAAATTGCGGCTTTTGTTTTAGCAGATAGCGTTGTCGGTGATCTGGAACAGTAACTCTAGCACGCGAAAGGAGGGTACTGCAGACCCGGAGCCCCGTAGCCCCGTGCTGAATGTGCATTTGCATTCGAAGAGGAAATTGAAATTGATAGGGCAGAAAAGTGTTCCATATTTTACCTTCTGTGCACTGTGTGAGGTACACGTTCACAAAAGAGAAATTATTCATGGTATTATGCTTACACGGTAGATCTAGAGGATTCCAAGAAATCGCCAGAATATAGGCCGATCAAAACATCTATGATATTAAAATCACTACAGGATTCAGTTAGACTGATACTAGGCTGTCTAAGTTTATGGAGGTGGTACCATAACTCAAAACTAACAAAAAATTGCAACTTTGATCAGTAATAACATTCTGCCTTTGGTAGTACAAAGTGTTCATTTTTCTCATACGACAATAGACTAAACAACGAATTTTCTTTATATTTTTATATAATTAGCTGCATGTTTTTTTATTTTACGCAAAAATCAGTTTATTTGTAGATCTGTTTGAAGGTTTATAACTTTAGTATCTAAATCTTTCTTTAATTTGCAAGGACTTCGTAGTATTGGCATATTTTTTTTCCATAAAATGCCTCATTATAAGCCTCTCTTGTATTTCTAATAAAAAACATGCACACTTACTAGAATTAAGTGAAAATGATGAAAATTAATTAAAAAATACGAATAATTCTTGAATTCACTTATCTTTTGTGAACTTTTTTTTATCGAACAATTTTGCCTTGTACGACTGCCGATTATTAAAAAAGGAGCATGACCTGATGTATCCAAAGTTGTAGTTAGTTTACTAGAACATTATTTTTTTCAAATAAAACAAATTCTTAAATAAAAAATGATTTTTAATACAAAAAAAAAAAGCTCCTCATTTTATCTTTACAATATTTTTTTTTACAATAAATATACGTCTGCACTTTGAAAGTTTTAGTTATTTCTTATATTTAAAAAATAATACAAAAGAATAGTAAAATACAAATGAAAACATAAAAATGAACTTTAAAGACTTAAATCGATTACAAAAACTTTTCCCAATTTCCGCCTTGTTGAAAACCCTTAACCTAAAGGCGTCCCAATTCACTTAATTAAACAAAACACAACATTACAATTGCTAAATGAGTTCTTAAAAGTAAAAGTAGTGTTGCAATATAATCATATGGGTAAAGGAAATTCAGTTTTTTGTCTTTTAAAGTAAACAGCTTTTACAATTCTACTCTTATTGGTATAAACTTATAATCTAATGTTATAGTATCTAAGAAACGAGCACTTCCGTTATCTTATTCATGTTAAAATTACACATACAAGAAAACATGAGGTTAAACTTAGAATCAGTTCTTTATAATCGGGCTAAAACCACTTTGGACTGTTTTCGATCCTCAAAAGTATTTCAAAATGCGCACCCTTTTAAGAATTTTGTCTAACTGCATACTTATAATGAGTAAATGTTCACTATAAAAAAAAAAGGCAAAACGATGATAGGACCCATTTTGTATCATGCAATGTCGAATTAACTGGAACACTACGCTCCATACAATTTCCGCTTTATCTGTTTCCCTATAAGATCACTTTTGATTAGAGCCCCCCTCCCTCCAGGTGATATATCAGAGACGCAAATCACGTACTTCCACGTATTTACTACTGAAAGGCCCACATTAGCCGCTCGAAGGGTATCCTCTATCAATTAGCACTCTCGCACAGTTAAGTATTCCTTGGGCATTCGTCCATGGCAATGGCGATGAATACCATTACTATTAAGAAACCGTTAAGCGGTAATCGATTCCAATGGAACTGTACAACGAAAAAAACAAAAAGCGACAAAAGAAACCAACAACAAAAGTAAATCATGGACATTTTGCGTATATTTTTCAATACAATGCCCAAGTGGTTGACACTGGCGAAAAACGAGCATTTGAATTTTCACTTCATAATTAATTCAATCCTCGAATTCACCTAGAGAATAAATCAAAATAAAAGGTAAAAAAAAGCAACAATAACAGCAAAGGAAAAAATAAAAATAAAATAATAAAAAGAAAATAAAGTAAGAACGGCTTGATTCGTATTTTTCTCCTGTCTTATTTTTTGTGTTTTTTTTTTTATTTACATAATCGAGCGGCTATTGTTCGACTTGCACGTGACTTGTGTTTATCAAATTTTATGTTTTATTTCCTTTGTTTCATGCCTTTAACAATTCATTTTACGATTTAGCCAAACGGTCAGGTGAAATTAAATCCAGGCACGATGCCTTTTCGGCAATAATAACAATAAAAATTGTGTGAAAATATTAATTTTTAAACATTGGTAAATGCTGTTTAGCTATAACACGTTCCTCTCTTAACTATGATTTATTTTTAAGGTATTTCCCGATTACGCATCCTGTCAAAAATTATACAACAAGAGTACATTTAATAGAAGTAACTATAAACAAATATTTCACGTATTCATTTAGCAAACGATATACTTCCCTCTCTAAGAAGATCTAACTAATTATGAATTAAAAGACAAGTCATCCTCCTAGTTGCCCATTCATAAATTTCCATTTCGAATTTCAATAGTCCCAAAGCCGAACCCAAAAATTCATTTATTAAAAAAAAAAAAAATCCCAGTGTTTAGCCTCTTCGAAGTTTTGCTACATACCACAGAGTTCCCATTCCTGACCACTTTTTCTTATTTTATTTTTCATATTGCAAATTACGAGTCTCAAGCTTTATTAATCCGATGTAAATTTTCTTAGAAGATAAGAAAAATATCTGCAAATTATATCACATTTTACTTCGGAATTCCAATTCCACATTTTTTTCCACTGTTTTATGGTATTTACAGTAAAAGTATGCATTGCAATGCTCAGATCATAAACTTCAGCATTTAATTGAAGGACGAAAATATTATAGAAGATCGTAAAATTATTATGTAAGAATGTATGTAAAACCCGTTGGATATTATCCTCTGCCGGCACATCACATCAACAGGTTCTATTCGAAGAATGTATAAGTAAATATTTCGCCAATGCTGTCGTAAAGGCAGAGCAATTGGTGAAATTTTATGTTCTCCGTAGCCATTCGGAATTCGTAAAATATTGCATATTCAAATCAATAATGGAGTTGATTGAGAATGTCTTCCTGAATGATTTTCTTAGTTAATACTTTCTAATGTTTTTTTTCCCACATTATTTTGACGTGACTGAGAATTAATATGTGATTTAAGGGTCCTTTTAGATATCAAGATAAATTAATAATATCTGTGTGAATCGCTCAAACTTTAAATACGGTTTCTGAAACCCTTTTTTTAACTACGATATCTTTTTCCTTGTTGTCAAAACCAATAAAACGAAATTCACTCAAGTTCCCCAAGGACCAATATCTGAAAAATTTCAATCGAAGTGTGACGACCATCCAAATTACACTAAATATGCAAATTATACATCCTTCCAATTGAGTACTATGCCTAAGGAGGGAATTCATAAAAACTATTTCGAAAACAAGTTTATTTTTCAAGCTGCTATGTCGCAAAACCTATTAGAGATGTAGTTCTTTAATTAGTCAGTAATTCTTTAGTTAATTCAACTCATAATTCCTCTTTTCGAAAAGTATAAAGCAATAGTCTCATCAGCAATACGTGAACTATTTTTTTTTCAAGATTTTGTTCTTCTACAAACTCATGTTGCGTATTTTAGTAGCGAATGATGCTCCAAAAACCACAGCATGAGAAAATAAGCCTTTCGAAAACTTCCGAAATTGATAATAGTAGCTCATCAACAACCAGACTTTCAAATCAACTGATGTTACAATTCAATTGACTACGAAGATTAAACTAATAATTCCCTTTTTGTTGTCTATAAAAAGAAATCCTAAAAAATTGTATCGTGTCACGAAGACTGCGAAATTCTTTCAAGAAAAAAAAAAACTGTTTTGCTACTTTAAACTCTTCATCGGGGGGCACAACAATAAGTCCAGAAAATTGAATTGACTTAATAATGGCAGACTCCCTTTCACCTCGACGAAATTAAGTCCAAAGTCGCGTTGGATGATGATAGCCTAGAGTCTGCTGTCTAGTTCTCACAAAGCGCTAATTGGCACAGGGAAAAAGAATCGAAAATGTGCTCGCGACCAGGGAACAAAAACTTCATGACATTCTTTTCCTAGCTATTATATTCCGGGAATGGCGCGCGGCACGGCAGAAACGTACGACAAGAAATCGCACATATTTCGTTTGTCTGTCTGTCCGCATTAATTTTTAGCAAGCTATTTGAAATATGCTGCTCTGCTAGCCCATAATTAGGGAGTAAATTATCCGGTTAAATTTGTGTTTTTCTATTTGTCCTCTTACTAGAATAAATCGAGAACGATATGTTGTCGTCTGAGCGACGACTGTGCCCGGTGAAAAGAGTGACAAAAAAGTCACCAAAGACACACGGCAAACGGAGCAACAGCACAGCGGCAGAAAATTTTTTAATCGCAAGAACTTGATCTATTTAAATGCAGGACTACATATCTCAGTCGTTGCAATTACATACTATACGCACCTGTTTGCATTCAAACCAATCTGTCTAGCCTGTCGTAGACCGGGGGACTAGAAGACCAGCAGAACCGGACCGGACTTTTCTGCAATTGCATTATATGGGGGGTTGGAGACGGAGCCTTAGCTCCGCATAAAGCGGAGTACCCATTCGCGGATCGCGGCCTGTTCGTCTGCTGCAACGCGCACACCGCATAAAATCCAACACTTTCTACGTGTTGTCGAGATCACATCAAAGACTGCAAACCCATAAAGTGTGTCGGAATTGTTAAATGCCTTCCACTTTATATTAAATCATACGTGAAAATGATCAAGAGAATAGCTATGGGCTGGTAGCAAGCTCGCGCCAGAAAGAACACTTCGTATGCCTATAGTTGTAATTTTCTTGTTTAATCTTAATCGAGATTGTTTCCCAGAGATTTATAGCATTAATCCAAGAACTAGATTGCTGCAAGAATGCGCGCGCCACTCGCCAGAAGTAGTTCGCGCTGTTGTGAATGCGAGCGCGCGCGATGATCCGGAGTATTGTTGCGCCAGATGAGCCAAACCACATACACCTCACCTTACCGTGCGATAAAGTACACTACCTTAGTACATACACTATGCCTTCCTTTAACGCTAAAAGGAGCGAAGAGACAGAAGCAGAGGGCAAGTGATTTTGATTAAACAATTTATTTAAATGTTCTCGCTATAAATTATTAAAGTGGTCGTTGCTAATGTGGGTAAATGGCGTGGAATCTTGGATTTGGATTAATGGATTATGTAAATACCTTGTGAATGATCTAAAGCGGGACAAATACCGGCGGCGGCAATTTTATAAGATGTTTCCTTAGGAATTCTTGAGATTTATTACACAAAATGAAGGAAGTACTTTTTCAGGCCACATAAATTGTTTGCCTGGAATTTATCACTCAAATATCTTGTCTGAATGTAAGTGAATGGGCTTTAGAAAATTGAATCAGAATGTTCATTTCTTTATTCTTTTTCATTTATAATCAAATAAAAATAGAAACATTTTCTGTACTATAAGAACGTGATGATAACGTTTTGCATATTGAAAAAAAATTTTTGTAAAAGCAATTTTTTTAAAAAAAAGACGATATAGAAATTTTGTCTATCAAGGAATATCGTTAAAATGAAACTGCAAAAAGAAAGTAAATGAAAGATTTTGATCCAGCCTGGAAGTCAAACCAGAGTTACATCGTTATAGTGAAAATCTTCTACGTTTCAATTGCTCACTGTCGTCCACTTCTTGACTTTTTGAGACAAAGTGCATAGACTGAATTTCTAAACTGAAAATTGTGTTATTCAATTCAACTATTTGGAGGCTTACCATTATGAATTGTTTAATTTAAAAATGTGCGATCAATTACTCCCTAACTATGAAATGGAATGAATTTAACCAAAGATTCAAAACCAAACAAAAGACATGGAAATAAATCAATCTATTAAAAGGTTCAAAAATTCAAAATTGTTCAAAAACTAAATTGTGAAGTAGTCCTTATATGAAATAACAATTCTACAGCAACCGAAATATTTGATGGATTAAGGTAAAGAAGTACAATGAAACAAAATATTGGGCTGTAACGTGGAAGAACGATTTAAAAACTTTTATCTAAGCCTAAGCCTATGAGCTGTGACCCCTACAAATTATAGACCTAGCCTTCATTATATTAGATCTTAGAAATTTCTTTTTAAATGACATGTTTTATGTCTCAGATTCTTGAATTGATTACTTCTGGCAAAAATTGTTTAAATGAAAAAGAAGACAGTGTAACATAATTTTTTCTAATCACTTTTCACTCCACCAAGTTTGTTATCAAACTCGAATGGAAATTCCTTTTCAAGTAGAACCTTTTCTTGGTTTTCATCAAGCAATTTTTAATAATCCCTAAATCAGAAGCTATTTTTAAAATAGCAACGTTAGTTAAAGAATATATAGTGTGCATAATGTTAAAACTGTATCAACTTTTGAATTAGAATTAAAGGGAACTTAATCAGTAAGCAATAAACTATAAGAATATTAAAAACTAAAATTTTTCTATAAAAACAGTTTTTAGTACTTTTTCATTAAAAAATTTAGATTTCACAATTTCTAGAGAATACCGGAAATGCTACATATTTTAAAATTGTGAAGAATTTATTTATAAAAATTAATTTTCTATTATATTTCGTATTACCTTGAGAATTGTCTTAAGTAAAATGTAATCTGAGTAGCAATTAACAACTACAATATTAACCAGTTAAATCATTAACTTCTTAAATTATTTCTGAAATGGTGTGTATTCATAAGTAATGTTTTAAATTTTAAATAATTCTATTTCATTACATATTAATCGATGACTTAATTTAATTTATATAATTTTTGAAAATATTGAACAAAAACATAGAAAACTTTATCAAATCAAATTATTCTAGGACCCGTAGAATTACTAATAAAGTTGTGATTTTTAGTTTAATAATCAACTCTAAGTAATCTGTTAAGATTCAATTAAATAACTTAATAATCAATTAATTCTTGTTATATTACAAAGTAATTAAGTGAAATTTAATTCGATTGCTTTGCATTTTGAGTGAACTGCAATCAGATTATTAATCGAATTACATTACAACCAAATTACTCCCACCACTGGGTCTACTGAGACCGTTTATTAAATTACCATCAATTATCAACTCTGTCCGTGTGCACGTGGATTTAGTTCAGACATGCCCTCCGTCAGATAGAATTTTAGAAACCATGTAGGAAATGTTAAATCACTTCGCTATTTTCTCGATATTGCCAAAACTACCACCGTGGGAATAACAATCAAGAAAGGAACATGGAATCAAATCCTTTTAGCATCAGCCATAAATAATATCAAATAATCGTTTCTTTCCCAGCCGAAGCCAAACGCGAACATTTATTTGTCAACTGATTCACCTTTATTATGCGAATGTGAATCGTGCTAATGATTTTGCAATTTCGTGTTTATGCAATTTACCAAATGCAATTTTAGCGCGGTAACTTTATGAAATTTATTGTGCAAAACTCTTCTACGAGTGGAGGCATTGCGCGCACGCAAGAATCGTGTCTTACGACTCTATTCTAGTGTAAGGAGGAGGAATTTATAAAAAAAAAAAAAGAAGAAAAACAATAAGAAAAAAATGATAATAAAGGTAAAACAAAAATTCCTAAGGTAAGCACAGGTAGATAGTGTATGGCTCCGCGAGCCGTTTCATAAATGCGCAATGTACATCACGGCGAACTTGAATAGACAGAAGAAGGAGATATTAATAGCGCCCCGCTTGTACCGATGCAACTTATTACCGTTTGGATATAATTGAGAATATTTATGGCAGAGTGTATGGAAAATAATTCATACATAAGCGAATTTAATTGATGGAACAACTCTTTAATTAATCGTGAACCAATTAGCGTTTACATGAGAACTGGCAGCCCTCGGTGTAAGGACAATTAAGACACCAAAACTACAGACATGCACTTTCGACAAAAAAAAATATTAAGCATAAAAGGAAATTAATTAAAAGGTGAAAACGCGAAGTGCTGAAAAACGCATATTCTAAGGACTTGGAAATATGAATAATAGAAATATTAGACTATGAATAGAAAGAAATACAAATATAAATACATGTTTCCAAAAAAAAAAAAACGCATGAATAGAATTCGCGTAAAAAAAATTACTAACTCCATGCACTTCTACTTTTAAAGTTTTCTTAAACTACGCATAGTTTTCTACCTTTAACTTTAATTTGGTTGCGTTGAAGTAAATAAAAATCACGTAAAAACAAATTTTTCATGTTTCAATTCGCATAACTCCGAATTCGCGCAAAATGAGGTTTAGGTGTATTCTAGAGTTAATTGACGACAAATTTATTTACGAAGTGGCATTTAAAAACACTTTATTTAATATAAATAAAAACCAAGTAAGGTATTTGACGTAAATTCACATTAAAAAAAAACGCATTTTATAGTTGTACTAGTACTTAGTATAAGTAGTAGTTGTACTGAACTATCTTAAAAGAGGAGATTACGTTTGAATTGTCCCTAATATAAAAACATATATATAAGTGAAATGTTACGTTTATTTGACTTCCTTTCACGCTTAAACCACTGAACAGATTTCAATTAAATTTTGCATGTATACAGCACACATCCTAGGCTAAAATATAGGCCATGCATTTTGAACAGAAATCGCCGTATATAGAGATCATGCGAACACAACAAACAATATCATGAAATTAGAGCGGATGACGTTTTTCTCCCTACACGGTAGTATAAGTGTAGTATTAGTTTTAAAAATGCAACAAGCCTCTAATTCTTAAAAGCTGTGAGACTAAATTTTATTCATCATTAATTAGTAAATTATCGTGTGCATCATGCTAAAAAAAAACAGGTAACAATTTAATTTAAATGATACTAAAATGAGGAAATTGAGAAAAAACGAGTCATATTGCTTTGAGCACTGGACATTGAGCCCCGATGGATCGTCGGTAGTGGAAGTTATCACCAGTTATCAACCAGAGGTTACGGGTTCAATTTCCAGCTTTTATCAGAGTAGGATCAAATGCATACTCTTGCAGTCTACGTGTAAATTCGATAGCTATTGTGGTTCACACACTGGTAAACCTCCTTACGCAATCTTTTCACCCCATTCCGCGATTGAGGAGGCCATAGAGGCAATAATACAAATTGCAACGGAAGCACCTCTGCAATGATTAGCACAATCCCAGGCGGGGGAAGTTATTAAAGAAAAACATGCCAACTCATTACTTCCGGCAATGGCAGTGTAAAATGGAAAATCCACCGATCCCTTCCCGTCCTCTGCCCAGCCCACAGTTCGTAGGCTCGGCACTGTTAAATATCGAGAGGTTTTATGTCTCGAGAGGCTCGTCGATGCCACAGCATAAATGTCAATAGCTGAATAATTCCACTAGTGATGATCGAGATGATGTCGGGTGGTGACGGCGACGCTACGACCGGGTAGGAGCGCGGCAAAAACGACCATCATGGGATAGTACGACACATCACTCTCGGATTGATTTTCCCCTTTTGGACCCGCACAGACTACAGTTTTAAGGGCTGTTTAATTTTATTCAAGTAGTAAAATTTTGGATTTTATTACTCAGATAGGGCCCCATATGCTTAAAGTAATAAAACTAGCCCAATAAAAATCTATTAAATGTTTACTATAGGTTTTCTGCAAATTATTATAAATTTCAAGAGAGAAAAACAAACTTTAACTTAAATCGCAATAAAATGAATGCGCCCCTGTATTCCGGAGCAGTCGTAATCTCTATTGAGAGCACATTTATGCAAGAGTAAAACGTTAAAGGTTACCCCGCGACCTTTTCTTAAAAGTTAAAACAAAACTTTATAGCGACCATCGACGAAGGCCACACCCAGCTAAACTACATGAAGACAGATGGTGCGCCTTAGCTCTAGCGTATGGGAATCTTCTGAAAAGTAGCAGGAAACGTTTTGACCTCTCAGTTCCAATTACGAAAAAGGTTTTCCGTCACGTTTTGCTTTTCTTCAAATTTGGTGTAATACATTTTTTTGATAATTAAAAATAGAAGCGTTAATGAATCTTTTTGGATATTTCTTTGGTCAGTTGATTGAGTGGAACTAATTTCAGGATGACAAAATCCGATACGGTTGAAGGGACAGTTTCCTCACGAATGCGTTTTGTAATTAGTTTGAAAATTGATTCGACTTAAAAGCGTCATAGTAAATCTAAGTATCATTATAAAATAATTAAAAATAATATGCAGGAAATAATAGAACATGCAGAAAATATGTATAAAAATAAAAATGCGTCCAAAGTGATACATTAAATTATAAGTAGATAATTAAACAGAAACTTTAAACAAATTATACTAACAGCCTTTAAAACAGTTGGTCAAATTCGTGTCGAACACACTTTAACTAAAATTTCTGTAGCTGTTGTAAAAGTACATTCAAAATACGAATTTATCAACCATTTGATCTCAGTTTTTTTATTGATATAAAAATAAAGAAATCAAAATTAAAAAAATAACAGAAACATTAAAAAACAAAAAAAAACTTAGGAAACTTAGTTTTAGTGAAATAGTGAATTTGCGAAAAATCGTTTCACTCCTACTCGATGAAGTACGCAAAAAAAATTAATTTGGACTATTTACGCACAGACGCATATTGAAATACCGTTTTTTCGCGATCCTGATTCATGTCTATCTTCGAATTAACTAAAAAAAACTCTCTGAAAAATGTCGTCGCAAAAGTAGAAAAATAAATAAATACTAGGCTGTGGCATAAAAACAGACATGGCTCAATTCTGAGTGGCTAGCAACACGGAAAACACTAATAATATTAATTTCCCCGAAAATCGAATATTCTTATTAAATAAAAATCATCTTTAATACGATAATCTAATTACTGGGGACATGCAAAAATTGAAATTAATTGCTTGAACATCGATTGTCATTTTAAATTTGTGAAAATTAAGGCATAATTACTTAGTCATAGCCTGTTTTTGCAGGTAGGAGTAAGTTACTAAATACACCTCTAAAGTTTTCCAGATATTTTAGAATAGAGATAAGCTTGTAATAAATTCACGTGCACATAATTTTTGTTTTTATTAACGAACTTTAATTGAAAAGGTACTAATCCCACGCCAAACACTACCAACGAAAATGACAGAGTTTTGACATTTTGTAAACTACGATTAAATAAATTTTCTGAACATAAAAAAAAATGTTCGATTTTTAAGCGTTAAAAACCTTTTTATACAAAAATCTTCAAATTTATACTATTGTCTCAGGTCCACGATATTTCAAAGCATCTAATGAGTGCTTTTAAAAGTATTTTACAAGTTGGCACATTAAAAATCAATTCTAGTCAAGAAAATGCCTATTAACGAGGTCGTCACTTTGCCAGTGCCGTACTTTGCACAATCACTGAAATGATTTCGAAGCATTGTACAATAAGTAAAAAATAATTAATGTAACTCTTACGGTTAATTACACCATTGCACTCCTGTAGACTTGCATCTATAGTTCTAGTCTTTCTCTAATAGACTCCTAGTAAAACTTTTTACGGCTAAATGTACCTGAACAATAAAAAAAAAAAAAAAAAACAGATGAAAATTACAGCCAATTAGCAACTTTTTAAGGCAAACAAAACTCTCAGACCTTGATTTCACTAGTCAAGACGTAACTGATTGGACCAGACCACAGAAACTAGATAACATAACTGGACATAACGTATCATCAAGGTTGTACTATGAAGTCGTTATAAATATATGCATGTTTTTCTTGCACAGGTATCTTTTGGAAAATTACCAAAAATTTGCATTGTTCAAAATTGATTTCTTTATAAATGAACCAAAACTTAAAAATCGTGCCGGATCATAAATTCATTAACAAATGCTTTTTAGTGTCTTTTAAATTTTTAGATATGCCCAAGATTGTGACCGACGACGATACTAACAAAAAAAATTCACATAGAGCTCGTGGGCTCAATTCCTGTCCTCGCCCACTATTACACTCGACTCAAATTGTGAAACCGAAACAATGGCTGAGGAGGCATTTAGCCGATTGTTCATTTCGGTCTAAATGAGAAATTATAATAAGAACACTAGACTCCTTATACTTCTTCTGGGTTTACCTTAAATCACTCACTCACTACCCACCATAATTCAGCTCGGTGCTTACAAGTGTCTCGTTTTGCTGGTCGTAAACTCAAGTGGTAATCTTTTTTTTTTCGTTCATTTTTTACCTCTTGTTGCAGACATTCTTTGTTTTTTAATGTTGCAAAAAGATACATGAACATTTAGAGAGAAGTAGGTATTTTTTTATTTTTATTTTTGAATAATTATCAATTGGGATTTACCTCATTGCCGGTTGTAGTTAAGGTACATGTATTTAGCATTTTATTTATGGGCCATTGTTTAAAACTATATTTAAAGCATGAATATGCAGTACATAATTATAAATTATTACTTACAATTTATTTGTAAAATCTACTTGTTTATTTGTGTGTAAAATTTGTACTACTTGTATACGATGTTAGAATTTTTCTGTTGTGTTTTTTTTTTCATATGCAAAATATTTATAAGTTAACATTTAAGATATAACTAATTTACACGAGCGTGCTCAAACTTAAATGCCAACATATAGCAGTAGTACGTATTCAAATTAACTAACATCCTAGAAAAGTTGAAATAAACAACCCACACTGAACTGAATTATTTAATAAAAGAAGTGGCTCATGACAAAAACAAAATTAGACATTCAAAAAACAATAGAATGAGAAATGTGATGGCTTTATATACATTTTAATTAAGAATTCCTTTCCTTTTTTCAATAAATAATTCTAAAATTTTCACGAAAATGATTCCTCATTAAATATTGCATTCGTGTTTTTAACTAATGCGCGCAATTTAAACAATTCTAAAAAGTGTGTGAATAAAAAATCAATTACTGATTATCATTTAAATTGTCTTACTTGAAAATGTTTACTTAATTCTCCAATGAAACCAAAATTAATATGCCTTATTTCAAAATCAATAAGCAACAGAAAACTGAGGTAAAAATAATAGCACCTGACATTGTTTACGCAAGACCACCAGTTTTACTTTTAATTTCAATTAATTTAATTCTTATAGCATCTCATTTCCGTGGGTTACTGCTTGGACTCAAACGTGTCTACAATTGTTGACCTATTATATCATAGCGCTGCGAAGTACTGCGTTGATCCAATTTTCCATACGTAATTTGGTTTTATCTGGGATTTAATGGAACACTGGAGAGATATTTGTAGTACTTCACGCAGAAAATATGTTTATATTTTAAAAATGAACAAATAATTTTTGAGATTTTTAAGCAAAAACATTTTAAGCTCGTTCTTTTAAGAAACAAGCGAAAATTTTTGAAATATTTTTTGTATAAATCATAACTCAAAATTTAGGTTGATGACATCATTTTAATTATTTAGAATTCTAAAGTAAAGGTATAAAAAAAATATTTTAATAATGTACAAAGGGGTTAGAAATGATATTTCTTTTTATGAGCCAATTTCTTGACATATTTTGGAATTTTAATGTCTCTAGTTTACTAAAAAACATTATAGTCATAAAAAATGTCATATTAATTAAAACGTTTAAAGATGTCAACGACCCCATGTCTAAAAAAAAATTAATTTTAATCTTTAAATGGTTTTTAGACGTTTTCGAAAAAAAGACTTGCTATTCGACCATCGCCAGAAGAACGTAACTTCTAAAAACATAAGCGACAGACTTAACAAGGGGATGGGTAATTTGAAGAGATTCCACTTTAAATTTTAAAATGATACTGAAAAATATTCGCTTTGGCAGACTTAATTATTTTATTACACTTTTATCAATGCTTATAGTTTAACAACGAGGGTTAGATCCGCAGTATTAAAAAAAATCAACGCAAGTGTTACTAAAAACATTTGAATACTACTGATAAAATTGTTGACACTATTCAACTTTTTGTTGAAAATTTCACTTTTAGATTTTAAACTTTCACGTTCACTCACCATTTTCCATCCACCCATTTTATATGGAATATTCAAAAATAACTAAACTAAATTGAAAACTTGAATTATAATTGCAGTCAAAATTTAATTTGAACTATCTGTTGGAAATTTATCGCAAGTTTATAGAGTATCAAAAAAATAATAGCCTATGGGTCGTTACTTCGCAGTCTGGACGTGGTATTAAGCAAAAAGACCAGAGTCGAGGTGATAATCGAACCCACGACCTTTCGAATGGTAAACAAGTTTCGTTACCATTAATCCACAGAAACCCCAGAGAGGAATTCTCTCTAGCCATTTATTTTGCAGCAAATAAGAACGATTACAATATTCTTTCAAATTTCCATCCAAATGAAATATTTCTGTTCGAAATCGAACACCTCTTTCCCTAACATTTGAAAAAAAGCAAAATTCTGATGTGACAAACCGCAGAAGTCCGATCACTTTTTCTGATCGCCCAATTTACAAAATTTTACACGTAAATATTTCCTCATAATATTTCCGACCTAATAACCGCCAGTCACCATCGTAGTGATGGATGCCGGATGAAACGTGTTTCGGTGCTGCCTTCATATCTGAGCCATTTGTTGCAATAACCTTAATAACCGCGGGGCACTTAAAAAAGGTGGGAAAAAGAAATATGCATGCTCCAATTAACTAATAAAAGTCAGGCAAGAATAAGTGGCCACCACTTTCCCAAACTGAAAAAAATTTTCCAGCTTAAATTATGAAAATCGAAGAAAAAGAAAACTACCGCCGAAGCAGGGCATTAGAGAAGGATCAAAGAAGTGATCAAAATCACATAAACGCTGATAATCAGAGAAAAATTATCGAGAGCTATTCGAAGGCAGCCACACATCCGTTAGATGCTCTGAAAATTGTGGTTTCGTTAAAAAAAAAATATATAACGAAACAGTGATGAAAGCACACCTGAATCTCGCGAATGGCTACGACGACCGATTTGAAATGATTGTAAAAGATTGTAAAGAACGTCGTTTTTTTTTGTTTTGGTATAGTAACCCTGCACTCGAGATGACTTGTCTTAAAATTCAAACGCTAAGATTTCCCCAAAACAGAAATGCGGAAAAAAGTTCAAAAAGACGGGAACATTAGTTTACAGTCCACGGCTATAATTACAGTCTAAAAGAGTGGAAAAAAGAAACAGACACAAAAAGAAAAACAAGAACTGTGGCAAATTTGGCGCTATTAAACTTTCCAATTCGAGAAGAGCTGGAAAAGTTATTTGTCATGTTTCTTTTATCTTTTCCCGTTCGGTGAATTTGAGATGCAAAAAAAACAGTTGTATTTCTTTTTTTCATTTCTCAAAAGAAAGAAAAAAGGCGTTCACTTTCACCGCGCTTAGCACTCACTGGTGTGACCACGCTCTTACAAGTCGGCTGGCTTTCGTAATGGTCGTCCCGGTGAAAGTGAAAGTAACAATTATAGCGACGAAGCAGGCGGGCCGGGCGGACCGGCCGCTGGCTTTTCTTATATTTTAAGTACATATAAAAGAAGATATAACTTAATAAAACAAACGGAGAAGGCTGCGACGCAACATGGAAATGAGAAAGTGATCCAATGACGTCGTCACGATAATCTGGTGACTGCTTCCGGTGACTGATGACTCACTCACGGGATGGCGGGAGTAATCCACAATGCGGCCGCCGATTATGTTCAAACTGCAGCTGAATTTTCTCTGCCGAACGAAAGGAATTTCGATCCACTCCAGACCATATCGAAACAATTGAGAATTTCGTTTTCACGATCTTTTTCATGGAACATCACAAAATTGCTATCACTGTCGAACATGCCGGGGGGGCCTCCTGCCGTGCTCTTGCTGCTGCTGCTCGTTGTGCCACCGAATTCGAAAGAATCATTTAAGAACTTATTGCCGGTACTACCGATCGCACTGATATCACCACCACCGGCACAGAAAATCGAGGCGGCACTTTTAGTTAAGGACTCGATATTAAAAAGAACATCATCACTGATCACGCCACTCTCAGAAAAAACGCTTGAGGTGTCCGATGAGAACACGTCGCTTCTTAGGTCCACCGTTTCCATCAGTTTCTTCGAGATTTCGTTAATGCTTTCGGTAAGGAGGGACTCCGCTGTGGGAAAGTCATTGGCATTGTTTTTAATGGTATCATTCATTGCAACCCACTGTGGAGGCTCTGCGGAAAAGTCCTTGTTTTTTATAGCACTACCAAAGTTACTATTGTTATTAAATATATCATCAACGAAATTGATTCCACTTAAAATTTCGCAGCCTGAATCGCCAGAATCGCTAAAACTGCCATTCCTAGACACGAAACTATCGTCCAATTTCTGTGAACTTCGCCATTCCGTTCTCGAGCTCCACGATCGATTTGAACCTATTACACCGACATCTTTACTGTTCTTCTGCATCTCAATCTCTGCTGAATTATCTGAACAAGATCTACGTAGTGGAAAAGCCCATATTCGACAAGAAGGATCACATAGCCGGCAATAACAAGCACTTGTCGAAATATCCTCAAATTGTTGGAGTTTAGAGAAGTTTACATTATTGTCTATCAGTGTATGGGGTATTGTAGCAGTTTGCAAAGGTGGTACATCGTTGGCTAAGGAAAAATTGCTGTTCGTGTTGTGTCTAATATTATTTTCAATAAACTGCTGCTGTCCATTGCAAACATTAGACGAAACATCTGGACTGCATTCGACAGGACTAAGCAGATTTGGATCTGGCAACTGAGAATGCAGTGCCATGATGTTCTGATCTGGAACGCAAACGTTCTGAGGCTTTCGATCCTTTTTTCGCCTCTTCCTCGGTTTTATGATGCGTGGTAGAGAAGCCTCTGATGTCGAATTGCTGTTCGTCACGCTTTCGTCACTGGCTACAGACGCAGAATCTACACCTCCATTAGTCGTCGAACTTAAATTTTTACTTTTCCCAAAGCAACTTTTTTCATCTATTTTATTCCTGCCCTGACCCACTAGGAAAGTGCTAGAAACTGCCAACTTATGTATGGAATTGCCTTTTTGGTTGCGATTCCTATAACCTCTGGTCAGTATCAGTGGGGCACCATGAGCATGGATTGCGAGTTGGGACATTGCCATTTCATCGTATTCTGCCGAACTAGGAACCAAAATTCTCTGCTTAATCCCATTACTATTATACAAATTATTTTTTCTAGGTCGCCTCGAAGCAGTCGAAATCAGAGGTACCCCGGCCCATCCATTTGGGTTTGGCGAAAAGCACCCAATCATATAATTCGGATGTTGAGGCCTTGAAAGCGGCATATGTTGTTGCTGCTGTTGCTGTTGCTGTTGCTGCTGCTGCTGTTGCTGCTGCTGTTGTTGCGGGTGTCCAGAGGCATAGTAACTATTTGCTGGCGGTGGCGCTAACTGCTGATGATTAGTGTGTGGCATTATAAATCTGTTCGTTCCATATCTGTCCATACCACCGCCGGTATTCGCTAAAGGTGGTATCATACTCATTGCAATTTTGAACACCGTTTCGTATCATTTAGGCAAACGCGATTCAATTTAAATGTCTCCTCCAAAAACCAATAACCGAAAATAAATGCATACTAATGCAAAAAAAATTCACCACTTTTAAAATTCTTTAAAACATTTTAGGCAAATCTATCCAAAAATGTACTATAACACCAATAAAGGTAGCCTAGCTGGGCTACAGGTTTTCCACCATATGCGACTATGCGATACCATAAACGGTGAGCGGTTAAGGCCACACGATCCACAATCTGTGCACAAAAAGGGCGGAAAAACGAGAAAAAATCCACGAATAGTTTATTTATGTAACGCCACAAACTGGCAATTTCACATATTTCAACCCAAAAATGGTCCAACCAGTTCGACAGTCCGTTTTCGCTTATTCATTTATATTGTTATAGGAAAAAAAAATGATAGGAAAACAAAAAAAAAAACGCACGCACGACGATGTTACGAAAACATCTTGCGAGAAAGCTTTCAAGAAAATCCCCCGCGAAGCAGACACGTGAACTGAGGAGCTAAAGACCCGTCTTGGTCTGTTGTCGACCAGCAACTAAAAAGCAAAGGCCCCCCATTCAGCCTGAAAGCGCTGGAGAAGGAGAAGGAGAAGGAGAAGAGGAAGAGTACGAAACGAGAAAATAGAAAATTATTCAGTGGCGGGAGTTGTGTAAGTCCATGTAAAACTAAAGTAAAGCAGCAACGGGAGCTGCAGCAGCGAGCAACAGCAGCAGCGGCAGCAAAGGTGGAAAGTTGTTGTATACCCATGCTCTTAAGCAAGCAGGTAAGCAAGACACCCGAAAATCTTGCTTACTCAGCCGCGAAGAAACCACTTGTAGCGATATTGTGTACCATATAAAGTACAGGTAGTGCACTAGAGGTGCGCGACAACGCGACCAATGAACACACATGCAACAAGAGGCTCCATTGCAACGTTTCAGGTTTACTCCCGGTATGTAGAGCCAGGAGGACATTTTCTTTTCTGCCGTCAAACAGAGGGCGCGGGGGAGATAGTGTACGATGTTTTTCAGCCTCCACCCAACCCAATATTATTTATGCATCATAAGAGTACTTAGGGAAAACATTCTCGTCCAGCATCCGAGAGGACCTAGCCTGAGATGACAGACAAGAACGAAGACATCAAAGACGGGCTGCAGGCGAACTAAGAAAACATGCACTGGAGGCTGTGGACAATTCCATCTCCAGCGATAGTCATCTTGTCTTCTGCTTCTTGAGTCTCTTCGCAACTCAATTTTCTTCTGGTGAATGGAAGGAAAACTCTGTCCGAGATCTTCAAATGCTTCTTTTATTCTTGCTTTCTATGATTTACTTACAGTCGACATAAACAATCGTTGTCCCGTAGAAAATGACTTCGTGGAAAAGTACTCTAATAGAAAATCTGAGGATCTTAAACTTGCTAAAATAGAAAATTTTTGTATGTTGAATATCGCGCAAATGTACGTGACCATTCTCCTCGGGAACTTTAAAAATTTGTTTACTTAATAAGAACGATTTTTTGAAAACATCAGTCGCAAACAATGTGGAGCTTTTAAAGGCGGTCAGGTAGAAAGGAGCTGTAGTATTAGAATCATGTAAACAGCGATGAGTAGACAGAAACCAGGTAAACATTGTACAAAGTCAATTAGAGGACTAAGTGGCCTGCAAATGATTCGGATAAATGTCTGAGACTCCGCAACCTTCTTTATGTTATTTAATTTGGAAATAGCCAGTACCATACGCCTTTGCTTATCTTTAAAATATTTTACCCATAAAAAGCATAAGTACTTTCTCCATATAATTACAAGACTTTTACAGAAAAGGGGAGAAGGTACATACACGTTATGTAAATGACGATTCAGTATTCAAGGAAACTGAAAATGCCAGTGTAATTTCTCCATACTTATCTACATATAAAAATAAAACTTTGTATGTTTGTTTGTCTTTCTAATTAAAAAAGTGCAACGAGGCGGACAAAAATTTCAAAAATGTTTAATAGCATTTTTACCTAGAAGTGCTTTTTTGAAAATCTTTTTAATGTACTTTTTTTCAGTATAATAAAAATATATTAGAAAATCTAATTTGCACCGTATTGTGAAGTAAATATAATTAAATAAATCTTCTTGACACGTCGCGAATTCTGTTCGTGGTATATACCCACTGGCTAATGATAGTAAAAAATTGTATCTTGACTTATTTAACAACATTTTACAATATAATTTTTCACCCATCAATAAGAATTTTCTAAGAAATAACTGATTAAATCCCAAATTCCGTGTAAAAGTTCTTTCTCAGCATAGAAATAAAATGCAGTAGTAAATATCACCATGTTTTCCTTGCAAATAAAATGTAGGCACAATTCATTTAATTTCAAGTGCATGTGAATTTACCTGAATGAATTGCAAAACTTAACCTTTGTTAATGCGAGCATATAATCCTGCACACAATTATTTTCACTTCGATTAATTCATTGAATAAATCAAGTTTGAATTGCAAACGGCAATGATAGTGTTCTTCAATCATGTAAACAACGAAATATTGATAATTATTTAATCATTTACACTAAAATAAAATAAAATTCTAACTGATTAAAGTATACTAATGGACATTTGAATTTTTGGATACTTTCCCAAAAAAAAAAAAAAAATAAGAAAACTCTTACCAAATCGTTCACTATTTAATACGAAAACTCACCTGAAAGACAAGAAGAAAGGCATATTAATAAAAAACAATGGAATTAAATAAAAAAGTTTAAATTTTATTTGAAAAGAGCAATACAATGTAACTTTCAAAAACAATAATTTATTTTAAAAAATAAATGAGCTAAGTCTCTCGCGAAAATGAAAATTAGACTAAGAAATTTGAAATGTTTATTAAGATATTTTTCGGAAATCAACTTTCGAAGATGCCAAAGATTTTTTTTTCTTTTTTGGGATATTATAAGTGTAAAAATTTACAAAACTAGTCGTTTGCATTGGGCGATAACCACACATTTACTATTAATAAATCTTTTGATTTTTATATTCACATCATTCTGTCGAGAATTTTAGTGGCGTTCAGAGAGTAGTTAAATAATTAGCCAAATTAATCAGTGAGAGATAGCAGACACTTTAATGCTTCTTTTTATAATCATTTTGAATACATAAAATATATGCAAATCGAGGCATCAAAAATTCTAAAATGGTTTGTCTACGTTTTAAAAGAATACAAAAACCAGATTGAAAATTCTAGAAGTCCTTAAGTGCTATGTAGAGATCTAGAACAATTTCAAAAGTACAGAGTAATACAATGTTTCCTTAAACAATGATTTTGAAAATGGTGCAATAGATGTGAGTATCTGAAGTTATGAAGTATTTTCTTAGGTATGTAGTTTTTAGGCTCTAACATTATAATGATGACTTAGTTAGAGTAGAAAATCAGTAACACAGGCTGCTAAAATAAAGCTTATACAATTTAGAGTCCATATGAAATGTTGTATTTTCTTAACGTTAAACATGGCTTTTGAAAAGAAAATCTTTGAACAATGTTTTTGAAAATAATGTTCAATGAACACATCGACTTGAAATTGTAGGAACAATAAAAACATTTTCCAAAGTTCTTTGAACAAGTTTTTTATTCTTTCTATTATATTCGAATAAAAATTTTCAAAATCAGAGTTTTTAAACGCTCTATAGTAACTAGAGGTAAACAAAATGTGCTCAATCTTAATTTGTGGGTTTTATTAAGTATTTTGTTTGTTTTTAATTCTCTTTACGATCTAAACAGTTTATTAGCCTATGCCTTTTTCATTATATCGCATTCTAGTATAACAAAGGTACAAGGGTACCTCTTAATGTACACTTAAGGACTTGTTACAACTGGAGATGTCTCACAAGAAACGTATATTAATTAATTTGCCCATAAAAGTGCTTAGGAGCAATAAAAAATGCAAATGATAACAAGTGCTCCTACAGAGCAAGTTAATAAGCAGCAGACTCCAAAGTGTTGTGTTCTCGGTTGTTCGAAACCCATTAATATTTCCTTATTGGGTATTACAGCGAGAAATGAAAAAAGAACACGGTCTATCAGCTTATATCCGCAATGATACCGTTAGAAATAATTGAGACAATTGAAACTTATCTGAAAACTCTCCATTTCAACTTAAAGTGAAACCGACCGCGCACGCGGGGCTCTTTCCGAGGAATCTTAAGAAGCGCGGCCTATTCTTTTCTTCGGAGCAAAACCGCAGTAGCAACAGCAGCCTTGCGCGGCTTCGGCGGCGGTGGCGGCCTAGTGTGTGGTGCATCCATGTGGCTGCCACAAACGAGGTTAATTGACTTATCTTGCACGTCCCAGGAAACATAAATAATTAAGATCGCCTGTCACATTGTTTCCAGCTGATCATTAGGTCTCTTTTATTTTTACTTTTAAAAGGAACTGGTGTTCCACTCTCGTTAACGCTTTTTATGGGTGCCCAGGCATGACTTTCTCGACGACCGCAGAGCCCCTGGAAATGGGAATCCCGACTAAGAGGGGGCGCTGATTCAATGCGACAAAACCAGAAAATCAGTTCACCGACGCAGGTGATAAGTAAATTTCTCTTTTGAAACAACAGACCGACCGGACAAAAAGTCGAAAGATCAGAAAACGCACAAAGGCGTCTAAAACCACCACGGCAGACCCCGACGACGGGACAATGAGCTGGTGACTTCGCCAATCTGCAACACTCTCCGAGTCCCACTAATTGTTTTTGTCATCGAGCATCATACCTGATTTTTTTCCCCAGCAAGCAAAAGTGTAGCACCGGCAAACCTTAATGAGCACCCTCTGTTTGGATAAAATCTGAAATAGCTCCTGCATCCGCTGCTAGAGGAAATCGCGAGCCACTCCGCAGCGAAACAATGGCCCTCGAACACGGAGCCCCACGGGTGCTCATTCAGCGTGCATTTGCGCTGGCCGGTGAAATTTCTGTTTACATTCAGTACGCCGCCATGCAACTACTTTCTTTTATATCAATAAATTTTATGTAAATTCACACGCACCAACGACTCATACAGACAGACCGGCATCAATAGAAACTTTCAATGAAAGTCGCCCCGCGACTCGGAGCTGGATGGCGGCACTTTCCTTCCTAAGAGCCAGTGCTTCTGTGCCGGGTCGATCGCGAGTACTAGCGCTAAGGCGGAGATCGCCACTCGATCAAAAGTCGTAAATTTAAAATTTAGTTGAAGGGTTTTAGTGTCAATCAATCCCAAAACATGAAACGTGCCGTGTTTACACTTTTACCTTCTTATGTGGCACTTTATTTTTTTTCCCATTTATCGACGACCGCGGACCAATGGGTTCATATCGACCACTTTTTTTTTTTTGGGGGGCACTTGGACATACAAAAAAGAGATCCGAAGAGAAAAACACTTATGAGATCAATAAAATGGGAGGCTATCAACTCGTTAATTCCTTATTAAAGCAACAGTTATTTTAACGTTTGGTGTTGCGTATGCATGTCGGTTTAAAAAGAATGCGCCACATTGAACATTTTAAATTCCAAAAGTCCTACGACACAGACAACATGACAAAAGAAAAAAATCTCGTGAAATTAATTACATTTACATAGTGCTTTTTGGGTTGAGCAAATAGTAGAACATAATTTAAATGTAGAAATAAAATGCTCCATCTTGTAAAACCTTCGGATGTAATAAAAAAATAAAAAAACAAACCGTTTATATACAATTTCATATACGTCTCAGATCTGAAAAGCAATCAATTTAATGAGGAAATATTAATCCACCTAATTGAATGGTTTTTAAAATGTTTAAAATATCACTCTTTTCTTCTCTTTTGGTTAAACTTAAAATCACAAGCATCAGACGAGTAAGGCATTTTTGGACAAAAAAGAAATGGTCAAATTTAGAAAAAAAAAACGTGGTTTTACAAATTATGATATTTTTTAAATAGGTGCTACCCAGAAGGAATTGGAATTGATTAAAAAATATCATACAAACTGTGTGGAAACCGGTTTGAAATTAGGAAAATTAGAAAATGGAAAAGCACTTTAGAATTACGAATATAAAGTAGTTTGCCAATCAATTCCTTGAAGTGTTTTTACTCCATACACTCCTGTAACATTTTTCGCGTAACTTAGGAATACAAATAACTTTTGAATGGCTACAAATATTGAGGTAGTCACCTTTCGAACCATTAGCCTGCGATGTGCTTAAAGGAACTTATGAGCAATTAAGTGCACACACTGCCCACACGAAGAAAACTTTTCTGAGCCATTTCTGAGGGTAAGAGTTGATTCTAGGAGGGCTCATGTTTTGTATGTTACTTTTAATTGAATGTACACCTAACAGGAACGTCTTATTGCATTTTTGGATACATAGCAAAGATGTTTTCATAAAAATAATTGGTCCATAGTAATACATACTTAAAAGTTGATTGCCTAGGATCAAGAAACTTTGCCCTTAAAACACCAGTTTTCATGGTGGCATTATTTAAATAAGTAAACAATTAAAGAAGAAAAACTCCTTTTCCTTTTGGACTAGAACAACTAAAATAATTAATTTTTAAACATATGATTCTGGATATAGAAAAAGTGCTGATTCATACCCCTATATATTTTTAATATAACAAAATAATATTGTAAAGTTGTATCATAATTTATACGAGTAATTTATCAATAATTTTACCTGTCTTCTTAGAAGGCAAGAAATTATAAAATTTTCATTTTTCTAAATCAGTCTACTAATCAGAAATTAATAAAATTTATTCAAAGCACATTAACGCAATTTTTTAACTTATCAGAGTTCATAGTCTTATTAAGAACAAACTCAAAATATTTTTAATCCTAATCTTAAAAAAAAAGATAATATATCACACTTTTTGTATACGACTAATTATGTTGGATCAAATTTCCAAGAAGAGGCCATTAGTAGATCGAATTGCGTGTAATGTCTGTAGGCTTGACTTCCATTGAAAAATTCCCCAGGACAGAATTTAGAAATTTATAATACTCACGGCTTGAGACGGGAACTAGTTTGACGAAAGGAGTGGCACTGATTTTTCAGCTAATGGCTCTAGAAGGTATAGTCGCATGTAAAAATTTCGACCTGTGGGAGGCAAAAATATTTTTGAACGCTTATTTGTCATGAATACTTGCTCTGATCGTCATCTGAAACTCTGACCGTGAATAACCTTCTATAACGCTGCCGAGGAGTGCCCAAAACAAACCAAATGAAGCGCTAACCATTTGTGAACTTAAGAAATATTTGCTCATTTACAACTTTTTCGCTACTTGAATTATCTGCGCAATAGAAAAATATTCTTTTCTCAAAATAAGTACCTGTCGCGATGTGATTGACTTCGACTTTACTTTTGTAAAATTTGATGAAAAAAAAAAAACAAACAATTATATAGTGGTTTCTAAATAACCGGTGTGGTCTTTGTTTTTATTAATAATAAAAATTTTAATTCTACAATGTACTATTTTTTTACTACCGCATTTGTCATATTAAAAGGCTTCTTAAATTCTGCTTTAAAATTTTTAGAAACTCGGCGACGCAGAGACGTTCAAAATCGAAAATTGCTTGAAAATGCCCTTGTTTTAATTGTCTTAAATAAAATTATTTATGTTTACAATAACTGTGCGCTTTGCCTTTTCATCGAAACTTTTAATTATAATTAACAAAGGGATCTTAACAAAAAGCTTTAGATTCTAAGAACTCCTTTGAAATATATAAATTCATATTTGAGCCTTTTTAAAAATTATACAAAGTCCTAAGGGGGTTGTGGTCAATCTTGCGGAAATTAAATCGTTAATTAAAACGAAAAAAGCCAAGCGAGTTTAAATTCTTTTCTCAAATCTTTTATAAGTAGCTTTTAGCATTTGGCCATTGCGAGTTTATAATTATATCACGGCAATTCATTTACACGGCTGTTTCTATTACCAGCAGAAATAGACTGTACTGCTGGATTTACTTTAATGTGAAATGTTTAAAATTCGTTTAATATAAAACTTAACGAGAATATTTATATAAAATATATATTTTAAATTCTATATGTGTTTAATTAAGCGATTTAAAGTACATGCCCCTTTAAAAAAGGTTCAAATTTTCAGAGCTATTAAAGGCAAAATTACACTAAAAAACCAGCAATGATATTTTTCTTAGTCTTGAAATTGTAGACTATCGTTTTATTTAGAGTTTTAAAAAAATTAGAAATTTTGATTTTCTTTAATGCGTTAAACAATAATGTTTTAATTTACTGTGTAAATATATAATTTCTCGTGAATTTTATTTCTAAACTATTACTAACCCAGAATCCCTTACGCAATGCTTCTTTTCGAGAAACAAACCGTAGGCTAATTATGCGTTTATCATTTCCATAACAATAACCACATCAAGTTTTTTCGTTTACAATTAAATTACTACAAGAATTGCGACAGTGATGAATTCGCTCAGACCGCGCTATTTGCAACTGGAGGCTCTTACGAAAGTGAAGAACAGTTTTGTAATAAAAACCAGTCCGTCTTGAGAACAATATGCGACCAGTTCGGGCCAAGAAGTCTACTATTACTTAACGGTTCCTCAAGCATTTTAAAGAAAGTCCATTTCACTTAATTTGCCCGGCCGGCCGGTAAAAATTCTTTGTTGACAAAAATATCTCTTTAAGATGCATTTCTTCTTCTTTTTTCGACTGAAGAAAAACAAGAAGACTCCAAATTGATGACCTCTTCGCGGTCTTCCTTTCACGACCAAGATGATGTTATGATTCACAGATTTCAAATTTGAACGAAAATTTCACTGTGTGCACCGAGGTCCACTCTGAACACAATCGAGGGCGGTCGAATGGGTCGACGTCGTTTTTACTGTTCTCAGGTGCTCAGACCGTTAAGAGTGGAGACCCAAATTGCTTAATGTAAAAAATGCCGGGATTCTCAAGAAAATATTATTGTTAGAAATGCGTAGTCACTTACTTATTAACTGTCTTTCCGTCTCGTTGGCCGGGATAGTGAAGCAATTGACGATTTGTTTATTTTGAGCGCATTTGAACCCGCGTAAACGAGCGGTATCGTTGCGGTGTCAAAATGCGCCTCGAGCGGAGAAATAATGGCTCGGTTTAATGTCTGATCCACGCGGTTACCTGCGGCAGTTTCAGTTAGTCATGTCCATGAAATGCAGCTCCACAAAAAAATCCAGAACGTTGTCTTACTCATAGAAATTCTAAGCACGTTTATTGTATGCCACCTTTCAATAGCTTAGCTGGACTTAGACAATAGATTTCGAATTATTCAAAAATTTATTGAGTCTTGCACTCCGAAATTAAAAAAATTAGAGACATTCTACTGTCAAGCAAAAACTATTGTTCCTCCTTTGAATTTTCCAAGATTTATATACACGGGCAATGATACTCCTTGAAAAACAACATACTAGACAACCTCCCTTATTTTCAATATTTATCATTTCAAGAATTTTTTAAATTCAGTATTATTGGATATTTTTAATCATGGTCTAATTTTTCTGTAGTAGAAGATGGATTAATTTCAGAGAATATTATTTACAAAAAAAAAAAAACATTCTTGATCAACTTTTTTATAAAGCAAAACAAGAATTTCTGTGCACTCATACCGATACCCGTGTCTTCATTAATCTTTTTCTGAAAAGGAATAATATAGGTATATGTAATATTTAACAAACAGAAAAAAATAAAAAATTCAAAAATTCTTGTCAACACTTCATTAACTTAGATAAAAATTTCAAAAATAAGTGATTTTTACGTACAGTTCAAATAGTTTTAATACGTTATTTAAACCATTTTTATGAGTCTGGGTACTCAGAATCAATAAAAACTAGGCAGGAGGACACGACCCATCCAAGTGAACTGCCTCTGGAGCTTCACCCGACACACCACATTCATAAATTAAAATAAATACGGGATATCAAAAAAGGATAATACGGAAAGCTCAGTTGAAGACTAATGTCATTCTTCCGATTCTCCTAACTACTTGATATTCCAATCTAATATTTCTTGATCCCAAATAGTAGAGGGCCAATTTTCAGGAAATACATCAGCAGCAATTATCTTTACGTACTTGTTCACCTTTCATCATAATCGATTGAACTAACTCAAGGCATAGAAGGAATTCATTTGCAAGATTTTATTCTCATTCACCAAGATTTGCTTATAATAACAAAGTGTAAAATGCTGCCTCTCAACCTTAACGTTGTGTATATTTATCTTCACACAATACCGGCAGAAAATTAAAACACGAAAAACAGCAAATTTATACTTTTAAGATATAATTTTTTGTTTTTATTCGTTCAGGAACATCAAAAATGTACTCGCAACATAAATAATAAAAATAATTTTCTAAAGTCTCCTAAAAGCGTTTTCATATGAAGAAAATAAATAATTTAGCAGGGATATTCATTAAATAGAATTATTCTTAATTAAATACAGTAGAGCCTCGAATACCCAAGCCCCCTTTAACCGAGTTCGTGATTTACCAGGCTGATTTTTATAATCCGCGTTAACTGTTCCTTCGCGCGTAAGTGTCCGGGTTATCGGAACTTATTACTATACCTATAAATATTTTTATACAATGTTTTAACCTTTTGAGTAACAAACAACGATATATCGTTTCGAGCAATATTTCCGAAAAGTGCCAACGACGATATATCGTTGCGTATGCGATGGCGCCTTACTATTCGCATCGCGAGAGGACCATCTCAAAATAAATCTGTAAAACGTTATAAATGGATGAATTTCTGTTCAGAAATCCTATGTGAGATGTTCCGAATTAAAAAAATTGTTTATGGGTTTAACTTTTCGTTGTATTTCGCGATGATTGATATGGAGACTGTGTATACGCTAGAGCGATAAGGTAGAAATTCGACTGTTTTGCTTGCTGCGCATCATGGGATTATGATTTAATTTTTTTTTGTTTTGATATTACTAATTTTGTTGGAAATAATTTAAAATGCAGTATTTACGTCTTATACTACGTGGTCTAAATCAAACTATGACCAAAAGATGACTTTTCAAGAAAAAAAATAGTTTTTATATTTTGCTTAATGGTTTTGGAAAAATATTAGTAATATATTTTATTAATAACAGTCGGCATTAATCTATCCTCCCTTTATTTCGTAACATATTGCTTTCTGAATTTGGTATATATCATTCTTACTTTTTTCATGATGTTTTTCTCAAACCCTACCAAATAACAGCAAATTGGCTCGGTATTTTTCGCTTAGTCACAACTCTTTGGGTCATAAAAACAATTTTTTTTCCAATCAAAATAGGCCTAGTTACAATGAAATCCCTGTTATAAGAGTTGGCGTATATTTATCCAAGATTATTAATTAAATACAGAGTATTCTGGAATAATCTAAAAAGAAAAAAAATTATTGTTTATTGTACAACCGTTCAACGGATACCCTAAAATTTGACAATGTATTAAAAATCGAAAACATTGAAATCCAAAAATCGAACACCACACAGTAAAAGTCCGGTTATACTTTAAAATAGATTTCTTTGATATTCCATAAATCTTGGTGCCCAAAATTCCGAAAACTCATCGAATAAATGTGAATGTACAGTACATACTCGAATACTGAAGAAAAGATACTATACAAGGTTACTACTGTGCTTGCGAACATTGAGCTAGAACTGTTGACGCAATTCCATTATTCTGAAAGAGATCTACACTCTGAATTAAAATAATCTTAATATTTAATTTACGTTCACAATCCCTCTAAAGCATGTTTTTTTTTTGAATGTTTACAACAAAGTTATTTTTTGGCGTTTCACCATCTTAAAATCCAAACTTTGCGATCAATGGCTTGGAAATTTGAAAGTAGAATTAGGTTGTATCAGTACAAGAAAATAGTTTACATATTTTGCCCTACCATTAGTGTTTGGTTTCACAAAACACACTTAACCATAAAACTTCAAAGTGATAAGATGTAGTGTTTATACTAGACGACTATGACAAACAAATAAAATAATTAAACAAACAGAGCGGCAAATTCAATAAGATTTATGTTCCTATTTATGAGAACTACAAAATTCTAAACATAAACAGCGGTAATTATAAAAGCGAAAGATGATATAATATGAGACATTATACATGGCTTCAATTTCTTCTGAATATTACAAATCACTATTTAAGAGAATGCTCTGGATTTATAAGAATTGTATTAGTAATTATAGAGTATGATGAGCAAGGTGACCAATTTCAAACTAATAAAACCTACGTAGATTATTCTTACATAAAAAATGACCCTCTAAGAATTATCGCTACAATTAAATAGTTTAATGAATGAACAATTATCCTAAGATTTTCCCTACACCTTATTATAAATCAATTTTGCGTTGTTAACGTCAGGAAGGATAAAAGCCATTAAAAGTACATTTGAGGTAATTTAATTTTCAAACCAAGTGCAAAGATCCTATGGAATAACTTCAAAGTTAAAAGCTACATAATTCTAGGAATGTAAAGATGTAACAGTATTAAACCAATTTCCAAGCCCTGGAGCAAACTTGGACAAATTAGAAAACTTAATTTCCAAGCAGCTGCAAGGAAGGAGGACAGATGTCCTCGAGAAAATGTCTGAATACATGTAATGGATATATAAATAAACTCATAAACCAGTTTAAATCTTACATTTCGGCAGCGGTCACGTATGCATGACTTCAGCAACCAACGACTATGAGTGGACATGCGTGACTCTAAACGGGCACGATTATTATTAATATAATAATATCTGCGTTTTTATAAAGATTGCTGCAAAGAAAAACCGTCGTTAGTTTAGCTTTTTAGCCAAAATAGTTCAACCCGCCTTCGCCTATTCTTTAAATACTTGCTCAGTTAAACCCAGAATTTACACTTATTTAATTAAAAAACATTATTTCTGTGAGAGAAGTTGAAATACATAGTTCTTTATGTCGTGTTTGATTTTATACGATTCAAAATGTATGTACGTTCGTAATTTTTTTATTCTCATAAATTAAATTAATTTAGATGAAAGAATACTTCACTACAAACCATATAAAAATTTCTTTTATGACTTTCAAAAGATCATTCTAGTACCGACAATTTGAAAGGTTTTTAAAAAAAGTTTATATTTGTTTTCCAGTAACTCTTCTTTAAACTTTCTTAAATAATTTATGGCAAATTTGTAGACTATTTGTATAAAATTTAGTAAAAGCAATAGCTAGTTATTTGTTGTGGTTTAGAACGTGTTTGTGAAAAATTATTAATTAGATATTTCTAAGAATTGAAAACTTATTTTTATATTAGTTCCTTCGTAACTAGTTCACCCATTAATTGTATTTAAACTCAAGATTACGGTTAAAGCTTTGTTTATTAAAATATTTTCTCTAATCATAATCGAAATATTGCATTACGTACTTCAATTCTTGTCCAATAGTTTAAATTTTAAACAGTCCTATTGAGACATTTCACGATATCATACATTTACGATACATACCTGACAAATTATCCAACATATAAGTCAAAAGTTTCTGTGTGCCATTTGGTTCATTGTAGATAGATAAAAATTCTTTCCCCAAGGGATTTCCATGCAATCCCAAAACATGCAAATGAAACAGTTTACCAATTTCGTATGGTAAAACACGTAAAAAATTGTTATTAAGTAACAACTCTCTGTAAAATAAAAAGAAAGATATTTTTAGAATATATTTTTGAATAGAAAAAAATTCAATTTTGCAACCTTACCTCAGTTGGATTAATTCACCTAGTTCGGCCGGCAGACTTCTTAATTTATTGCTAGAAAGATCGAGTGTTCTTAGATTAACCAGTAGCCCAATATCGGCCGGAAGTCTTAGTAGATGGTTATCATTAAGGTACAGGGCAGTGAGGTGTTCAAATTGCCAAAGTGCAGGACTTATGTTACGTACACAGCCTAAAAATAAAATCACTTTATAATTCTACACTTTTATTATGATTTTGTTTTATTTCAAATTAAGAAATTAAGCTCTAAATCCATAAAACATTGCTATAGTCTTAACAAATTTGTAGCTATTAAAATCAACAAAGTAATAGGAGAGTGCTTCATAAAGATCTTAAAAATGTTATTAATGGTTATAAGCATGGATTTAACAATTTACTATATTCAAATATGTCTAGAGGCCTATAATCTAAAAGCTAATTTGAGGAAAAAAAGGAGCGCGTATTGGCCACTTATATCTTTGTATTTTTATATATAGAAATAAAAGAGTAGTATATAACATGGGCCTTTTGTTTTTATTTTGCCCTGAACTCATGTTTAGTTTAGAGTTGTTTTGTTGTTGTAGGATTTCAAAAATAAACGCTTTTAACTACTTAATTTTCTTGGAAACATGAATTAATTGGAAATTTTTATAATTTCCAAAGATTACTTGTTCAACAGCAAAACTATATGAAATGAAATAAGCGACATGTAAGATTTAATAGGTAAATCTTAGTTTAAGGTAATAATAAATTTATGCAGCACTGAACAAAAGTAAAATTTCATTTTCTGCAAGAAATCAAAATACATAGAATCGACGTTTCTTTTAAAAATTCATAGCCTGCATTTCGTATAACATTGACGACTTTATGAACACTATGCAAGGTGTAGTAGTGGATCAAATGGATTTACCCTATTCCTTACAATATTAAGAGCAACTTTTTTACCAAAGCTTTGAAAACTTGTTTTTCTTTTAAAACGTATCTTTCCCATTAAACATTTTTGTTAATATTATTTCACTGTATTTCAAAAGTTCCATAATCGTTTGATATCTAAACGAAGTTAGCGAAAAAATTTGTACTATTTGTGATATGTATTTGTACTTTATTTACGAAATATTTAGTCTATACTGATTCTAAAAAAACATAACGCTACAATTTCAATTTAATGAAAATTGAACACACGAATTTCCAAAATAATTGACGCTACGACTTCAATGAAACAAAAATGGATTTATCTTATATTTAAAATGTTTAAAATGTCTTCTATCTAGAAATTGAGAATAATTAGTAATTTTTAAACCGAAATACGTAATAAAATTAAGTTTTTTTTAAATATATGATGGCCTCCAAAGTGGTCAAAATCCGTTTGATCCACTACCTACAAGACACCCTGCTTTTATTTTATTAGAATGAAAAGAAAAAATCACGTGTAATTGAAATTAGATATATAAAAAATATTTGATTGCCAAACTCGAAAAATTCATTTTTTTTCTCTACACTTCCTGGAATATTATAACAAAACGAAGAGTATGAAGTGAACGAACATTTCAAAGCTTAATACGGCTAAATTTGATGAACGAAAAAATTACACGCTTACTACACTAGTACCCACGATAAAACAACAAATTAAAGATATTTATTAAAATCGACAAACTAAAAAAAAAGCTAAGACAATTGAAAAATAAAAACTCGACTGCATATTTACAGGTAAAATGACTGCTGGTGTCTGGCATCCAATAATATTGTTAACATTTTATCTACTCTTTCTCCCCACTTCCTTTTCGCTTATTAACTACCTATCTCCTACTTGATAGACCTTGCGAGGTTTTCACCTTACGCTGAATAAAATATCCTCCCTCCACTTTTCCGCGATTTCTGCGCTTCCTATGCCTCCGACAGTATTCCTAAGTATTCTTCACTTTCAAAAGTTCTACGGACTTTGTAAATGGATTTTTCGCCATGCTCTACAGTTGATGGAAAATTTTAAATCCAGCACCCACTTCGCCTTTGGTATGTCTTCCAACGAACTTTGTGTTCCTATAACATTTCGCAAAAGTGTATTTAGCTTTACTTTACTCTATAATGTGGAACAATGTTTGTCATCTCCTTTTCATCTATTTTTCTATATTCTCCTACGCTTCTGATAACACTTCCTGGATACCCAATGGAGGTAACTAGCTTTTCTAGTAAATGTGGTGAAAGATTGCACTTCATTCATCTCTTTAACATTACTTACAGCATAAACGTACGTAGAACTCATTCTCCGTTTAAAAATGTAAGATCAAGATGATACATACTCCACTTATCTCCTGCACTATTAAGCTATGCAAATTTGAAAATGCAATTGAAATCCGCTTAATAGTTCATGTAACAGACATACGATATTAATATGATTTTTTTCAAACAATTTTATTATACAATAGCACCTACGCTAGAAATAAATTGTAATATTAGAGATAAAAGAAATAATATACTCGCAATGCATAAATTCGCTCTGTTCTAAACCAATATTTTGATGTATAATTTATATATTATTTATTTATTTTTTGTTTGCTATAATTTTTTTAGATTTCTTTAAATTCTATAATTTAAGAATTCTTCAAAATATGTAGAAACACGATAAATTTTTGAGTAATCATTGTATAGGTTTTGGTTGAGAGAAAAAAAAAATAACCTGCTGACTGTGAATGATCACATGAAGACAATGGAAAACTCATAAAAAGAAAATCTACACTTCCACAATGTGATATCGTACTACTCCATTTGTTTCCATTTAATGCATGTTCCGCTGTGTAATTAAAATGTACGTTATTCTGTTAATTACTAATTTAATGAAGCGAGGAAGGCATAACTTCTGCCATTTATTCAATCACTGCAAACAATTACAAAGCACTTTACTACTATTAATGACCTATTATTAGAACTTAGTAAATTATCTAATTTTAGTTCATAACTATAGTTCTACAGTTTTATGACAGAGCTGTTAGGATGCATTTGAACAGTGAGTATCTAGAAGAATTGAAAAAGTGGCTCTCACTTGGTCAGTAAACTTTACCTGTTATCTCAACTCCATGCCAAGAGGACTTCTTCCCAGCAGCAATTTCCTCCGGTGACATAAATGTTTGCTGCCTTCTGGGGTTGTTATTCTCGTATTTATCTTTATTTCGAGACATTTTGTAAGAGTTGCCTGCGGGTAGAGAAGGAAATCATTAGTCAAGGTGCCGTGTGAACCTTTTTAATGAAGAAGGAGGAGCTAGTTGCATTTATTGTGTAGGCAGTACAAGACGGACAGCACATAAAGCATAAGAGCAGAAAACAATACAAAAGGCAAACTATTTAAGGAAGAGGGCAGCCGCCCGAGGGAATCGGGGATGGAACGACCGGAGCAGTAGGCGGGAAGATTATTATTACTGAAGACGGGTGGACAGGACTCAGGATACCAGTCCTGGGAAGTTCTGATGGCAGCAACGACAATTGAAATGCTTCCAGACAATAAACTAGTAGCATATTCCTAAGATGTTGGCATGGTACGATTTGAAGTGAAATGGCGCATTACTGCTTCATTATGTGGATAATGTTAATATTAACTTATTCGCACAGTTCTGCAAAACTGGTCCGTGCTCTGACAAGCAAATTATCCTTCGTTGCAATAGTCCTTAATTCGAGCCCTCGGGCAGCACTACACAACGTGGACCACTAGTAAGCCAAAAGGCAAATATTTGGTTTGGAAATTAATCCGCATCTCATTTCAATCAGGTTTATCTTCTTTCTGTTACGCATTAAATCTATTCGAAATAACATCGTGCTTGCAATCTCGAGCATTTTTAATGATCCTTTTTGCTTTAAGAATTATTTATGCAAAAGACCCGAGGATTTTAATGAAAATCAAGCTTTTTAAACCAACATCATTATTTTTTAGAATAATATTGAGTTTGATTTTTAAAAAGGAAGAACAACAATTTGAAAAAAAAATAAATTTTTCTACATCTTCTAAATAAATAATTTTCAAGAATATTTCAATTCTTTGTTTCATAAAAATAATTTTTTTAAAAATTTTCTAATAGTGAATTGATTATTTTTCATGATTAAACGAATTTCAAACACAATACATCATTTATTTTTTCAATCTGAAAGTTAACTATAACTTGTATAAAAGATAATTTTTTTTATTTTTCATGAAGCATTATTTTGTTGAAAATTTGTTGAGACCTCGTTATCGGTTTGCTGGAAGTATTTGTGCTTTTTGAAAAATAAAAACCAAGATAGAAATCGAATCCACAATCTCTTGAACAATGGATAAGTTGCATCACCATCCACCAAGACTTTTTTATGTTAGGAATATGCTCTAGATGTTACGTGCAAAAAAGTACATTCATTTTAAAATCGTTAGTCCTTTCCTTTTCCTTTGAACAAAAAATCAATATCGATTTTAATTCTCTTAAGTTTATAAAACGATAATTTAATTTAAAAAGTATACTTTCAAAAGATTTTTACCTGTAGAGTTACAAATTCTTACTATTTATTTACGAAATCCCAACCTTTAATTTCTGTATTCTATTATTTCTTTGAACGTTCCTAAAAACCACTATATCTATATAAAAATATTTACGTTTCTTCCCTTTTAACATACAATTTTTTTTTCGCTCTTGTCACAAATCTGCGTAACACACTCTACCAAATTCCGTTTATTTCCCGTTCCTCAAGATGATGCGTACCACAGTTTCCCTCTATAACATTAAAGGATCGTGTAATTGGATAAACATCCAAACGTTTTTCCATGTGATTCTCGGAAATACTTCTCCACTTATGATTTATTAAATGTATATAAATCGATAATATTGTCCATTTTTCCGAGAATAAAATTAAAAAAGGCCTGGACAGCCCTTTTGAGGTTCAATATTTAGTTATACCACACGTAAAAACCTTTTTTTGATATACAATATGAAACATTTTAAAGCAATTATCTGCAAGATTATTTCATTCTGATATGGTCCCAAAAATATTAAACAGTTTAAATTAGTGCATGGAAGATTCCATCAATTTTACAATTTCGTTTGCATGGTCACTGCCTGTCAAATATTAATCAGATGCAAATGAAGCCAACAGGTAGCAAAAATAGGCATCATTGCCACCGGTGCAATTAAAGGGACAAATTTTACAATTTGCATAACCATCGAAAGTTGTGACACCGTGGAGGGGAGGTTTCCTGAATATTAAACATGCTGTGTAAAATTAATTAAAATCGTCAAAGCGTCTATCTGTGGTCTTCGTTGGATTTAGAAAACATTCATGTTTTAGACAATTCAGAAATTAATGAGATCCTTTTATGGATTTTGCATGTTCTTATTGCGTAATAGCATTTTCTTGTTTCGTATGCGATATTTCCTTATCAGGATTATGAATTTAACTGGCGTAAATTGCCGATGTTGGCTGACAAAATATTTATGATACCCTAAATGAATTTTTCATGTTTTCGTAAAATATTCCCACTCCAGCCTTTACTTGAATCGCTGAATAATTATTATAAATCAAAATTATCATCTGATTTTCCATATTCTATGCAATATTTTTTAAGATTACAATCTAAAATGAAATCCAATACTTAACCAACAAGTTAATGGTAATTTAATTTGATTTATTTCCATTACTGGTGTCGCTCAGAAAAACTTTCAACTTTCTATTAAATGTATCAATATCAATAACTCCATTGAAGGATGGTTTCCTCCCACATCTATCTCGAACAAAAGGCAAAGGAATGTAATGGCTATATCATTTTCCAAGACAATATCAAGGACAGTACCTACTTTGCTTTTTAGAGCATGAAATCAAATTATAATTGCATACAAAATAATTTTCCATAATTCCCACAGTGGATGATTTTTATTCTGTAATAACATGTACTAAGCTCACGACTCATGAACACTGCCAATATGCTTATATAACTATACATTTTAGGTTCTTTGTTACTTCATCATGCAAAAACTGCTGTACGAATTTGAATAAAATTTTCTTCTTTAAATAAATACTAAGCCCGTTAAAAGTACAGGCTATAATTTTTGCTTATTGCCTCACTTTAAAAAAACTTCTGGACACGTTTTGTTGGAAAATCAACTTGTTTTGCAAGGGCTAAGTTTAAATTCAAAAGTTAAAGCATCAGCACGCTATGTAGGTATGATTCATTTAATCTCATAATATTTTAAAACGTTCCTGTGCAGCAATCTCCAAACTAATTAAAATATAGTTTAATCTCATGTTAAGATAGTTTAAAAATTCACTGTCATATTTCAAAGTAATTTTCAAATGTAAACTGTGGTTTCAAAATTGTAAATAAAATAGGAGATTGGTAAAATCCTTTAAATATGGTTTACTGTATTGTTAGGCTATACCCTGAGGTTTAAGCTTCCATTTAATCGATGTTACTCGCCTTTGTGTTTTTCTAAACTTTTAAAAGAACGAAATTTTTCAATTTTCAATCCTAAATTCGTAATCTATGAAAAAAAACATGGTGTTGAAATTTCATATTATTATATTTGCTCCACAACTAATTTGTTACTAATCTGTCTAATGTACAAT
Organism: Proctacanthus coquilletti; assembly: GCA_001932985.1. Taxonomy (NCBI): domain Eukaryota; kingdom Metazoa; phylum Arthropoda; class Insecta; order Diptera; family Asilidae; genus Proctacanthus; species Proctacanthus coquilletti. The sequence continues at coordinate 247,498 of MNCL01000040.1, read as the reverse complement.
AAAAATTAGCTTGTGCTGTTAAGAAAATAGTTCACTTTTTAAAACTAAAAACAAAATTATCAAAGACGACACGCTCTTAATTTGACTTTCTTGAGCGTTTTTTTTTTTTAAATTCTTGACTTTAATTTAACTCACCACCACCTCACCGTCGGTCACGTGATGCTTTTGTAACACCATCGGTCGCGCGGGGTTAGTCGTCACCCTCAACATAAACATGATTAAATTATGGAATGAATGAATGGAACATTTATAAATTGTTTGCTTTTATTTAAATTATTCCATTAAATACCAAATAAAACAATAAGCTCATTAAGGACTTTTTTTAATGTTCTAAAAGGTTTTCAATGAAAAATGGTAAATTTTCTGCTTGTGCAACAATTGATTTGAAAGGTTTTTATTCGCCCACGTGACCGACGGCAGGTTTAATGTAGAAAAAAATAAAATAAAATAAATTAAATCGTTTGCGTACCTTTGAGAATCGAAATTTTTAAGGTACTGTACTTTTTCCTTATTAAGAGAATTTAATAAAAAACTTAAAAGTCAAAGTCTAACTTGAATATTGCTATTTTTTACGGCGACTAATCGTGATAAATAAAATTGAAAGTTTCATGTTCCTTAGATATGTACCACTTAAATCATTTTGTTTATAAATTCTCATCACTTATTGAAAACTGGCTACTGCCTGCGCTTAACTAGAAAATGGTACCTTTCACTTTTTAGCTGTATGCACTTTCAAGAAATTCCCAACATATTGAATTTGTTCGTTCGACGATCGCAAAGCGTTTGAGTACCGTCTGATTAGATAACAGTGGAATACGTCAGAACTTCCAGGTAAAGGTAAGGGGTAATTATAAAAGGAAAAGTAAATATCGTGGACTTTAGGTTTTTATTAGTAGGACAAAAAAAAAAACATAGAAAGAAACAACATATCAAAAAATAACCTCTCATGGTAGTTGAACGTCTATGCAATATTAAAAGTAAAAGCAAAACAAAGGAAAAGGTCATCCAGAAGTTGAACGTGGGTGCTGATTTAGACCCTGTTTGGGTGCTCCGTTCTGGCGCTAACTAAGCCCCCAATTGTACTATGTCGTGCTTATCTTCTTCGGTGATATAGGCCGTCATAAGGTCGTGGGGAAGCAGAATAAGAAAAATAATATTACAAATTGGGGGAACGCAACAGCACCACGACTAATGATGAGGAAGAGCACAAGAAGTTGAATTATATTTTGTAGACAGCACTTTCTTATCTCTACAGTTGAAGGTCTGTCTGTCTGTGTCTTTTTACCCCGGAAGACCTACTGGGCTACGCCAGACGGCAGCTGCATGGTGCGCATCATGTTAGTGTGGAAAACTCAGGCACTGCAAGATTAGCGAAAGAACTCGGATAAAAACATTCGCAAAAAATATAAAGCAAAAACATAAATATTAAATTAATTTACAAAAAAGATGTTAATAAAATAAAATCTCCAAAACTGTCCAAATGTACTGCGTGTATTTTTTTTTCTTTTTGAATAGAGGACAGAATTCTAACAAAAAACATTAAACTCGATGTTGAAAGGCAAACCTTCATCGACTTTTTCGATAGTTTTTGATTCGACTGGAATGTTGAGCTGTTTTCTATCGATGGCTGTTTATTTCTAAATATCCGGTGCACCTTTTCTTTAATATTAGATCGTTGCTTTTTCGATGGGACGTAAAAAAGTGGGTGAGATTTCTATATTGGTACCCGAATGATCTACCGTCTCCTTACATGAAACACCACCTTAACCGCACATTTATCAGGTTTATGTACTTTTGGCCCGGGCCTTTATATTATGACCATTTAGGGTTCTTAAAAAGTACCTTTTGACCGGATAAATCTAACTTGGTAATATTCGACCTGGAATTTGTTTGTAACTCACCACGAGATACACACCACTGGTTCTTACCACGTCGTATACACAACGATCGCGAGCACGCACTTGCCGGCGACAATTCACCACGAATCGTAAGATTGGCTCCTCCCCTCGACAATGTGAAAAATGCTGCAATCGATGGCTTCGAAGTTAGGAAATATTTACAACAGCCATTACCACTTCGAAATTTTCTGGAAATAGAGCAATTTGAAGATTAAACCCTACTCGTAAGACGTTCTACTTGTTGCAGATATTTCTTTTCTTCCGTTAACTTTTTAGTAACTGTTAGTAGGTTAGTTTTTTCTTTATTGTTTCACTTAGTTCACGAATAGGACCCAAATTTACAAGTCCAAACTTATTTAAAAATTAGTGAACCTTTATGGATGATGGTAAACGATTTTTCTTAAAATTTTCAAGACGATACTGAAGAATGGAAAAGAGAGTATATTATGCAGTAGTTCAGGATCAAAACACTATTAAGTCCATATTCCTAAATAAGCACAAACATCTAAGCGAATATCTTGACTAACAACAAAATTGACTAAATTAGGCTATGCAAGATGTTGGAAATAAACGAAGAATTTTAGAAAATTTGCCACCATTTCCAAGCGACTTCCAAAAGAAGATAAATTGAAAGAGTTATAAAAGGGTTAGAAACAAAAGGGTTAGTACTAGCTCAACTGCCCTAGTTTTTTTTTTGTTTTCTAAAACGATTGAATTTCGAAATTAGTGATCCTCTTGAAGATCTGCGTTGGCATTAACTACAAAGCTCTCAGAGAAAAATACAATCCCTTAGATTTTAAAAGATTTCAGCTTTTAGAGTAAAAGAACATATGCAAATTAAGAAAAAATTGCTTCCACCACAATACCTTTGCGCTCGAATCCTTTTTTTCACACTACACCTTAGGAATTTGGAAATTGAAAGTAAATTCAAGCCCTTGCATTCCAACGCGTTTCAGCTTTTTGCCTGCACATTTAGAATTGAACAGCCCAAATCAAAATACGCTATCCTTCTAGAGGCCTTAAACGGACTCTACAAAGCGCGGGACTAGCTCGCACTGGATCGCTTTCTTGTAGACTATGGGGTAGTTTTTAAGTTTTATATTTTCATTGTTAGACTACCAAATAGAACATAGAATTGTGTAAAATGTGTGAGTGACAAATTTCGATTTCTATTAATATAATTTATTCATTTCGCATACCGTTTGTAAAGCTGAAATTTGTAATTGCATTTGTAAATGCAGAGGAAAGTCCTTTAAGAAGTGTTTTTTAAAGACCTGCTTTTTTTTTATCTTATTTGGTATGAAAACGATCATATCCTTCTTTTAAAAATCTTGCAGGATTAGTCTTTCAGGCCTAGTTCTTCATAAAGCTTTCAAAATTTTCGTAGAGTACAGTGTTACTAAATTAGACGGCGATTTAGAAAAATGTAATCAAACATGCAAAAGCCCTGTTAATTCAGAATTTTTAATGATATTTTAATAAAATTGCCTCGAAACACACAAACTAAAAAATCAAAATTAGTCTAATGGAACAGTCGACAGGTCTTATCCTCACGCTGCATGCAGCGCTATCTATGAGTGAACACCTGCGTTATGCACTGACATATTTCAGCCGTCAGTACTTAATATTTTAAGCCGCTGGCGTGTCTGAGCGTCGTTTGGAGGCGGGGAGCGATGACTCCACGCTCGTTCTTCCTTTTCCAGAAATGAAATTATCAATTAAGGGAAACATTGTGGCTCAGTTGAGGACTTCGAAAAAGATCCGGCTGAAATCTTAAAGGCGATTCTAGCAGATTTCATTTTATTTTACACAGGTCACCTTTCTTATTGGACAAATCCTGCATTCTGAAAGTACTCACATAATTTAATTCCTTTTCTTTTAACTAGAAACCATTAAGAATACATGAAAAGTGATGCATGCATTTTTGTTATGAATACATTATTAAGATTTTATTATTTAAAGAAAATAAACTTCTTTTATAAATGACACGTGACAGAAAAAAATGCAAGTTTTTCTTCAGTAATTCTAGTATTAATAAACTTTTCTTACTCTAGGGATTTTTCTATTATGAAACAACACAAATTGATTTTAACCTTCAAGGACTCAGTGATATGTACTTTTATGATCTGCTATATGGTCTTATCAAATGTGCATGCCTAGCAGATGCTTCTAAGTCACTAAGCCTTTTGACGTTATCAGGAAATATCGAGGCATGTAGGTGTATTTCTTACAGAAGTACTAATGGAAATATGTTCCCATCAACAGAAGCAAAATATCATATATTCGCTGAGGCAAAATATTTTTCATAATACGTAATTTCACGTGATTTCTCGCAAGGAAAATAAGTTAACAGAACCGCTGAAAATACTTACAATAACTGGGAATAATATTAGTGGCTTGCCGACTGCGCAGATAGATTTGAATATTTTACATTATGCATGGATACACTTAGGACAATGGAAGTGGTCGTAGAAACGTAACAGGATATAATTTCAGAGTGCCACAGAAGTATAGCATTAGTGAAACCACAAATAGCCTCTTCCCTCCAAAGGGAAGTGTGTTGGTTGCACATAGAACAGCAGTTGCAGACTCCCATTTAATTACTAGAATTTGGTGGGAATGAATACCCTTATTCGATTTTATTAGGCTTTTCCTTACTGCGGAAGTGGGAGTATGGGCACTTAAAAGAGCTAAAAGTTAAAAATAAATACTCTAATAACTCATAGGTACAACATTGCCGTTTTTCTAGAAATTTCCTTATTGAAAAAAGTAGACTAGCCTTACCTGTTTACTAACTAGAAAAAAAATTCTGGGAGAATATTGCATTAAATATTGTTTGTTTGCAAAATAAATGCTATATTCCTAATATCTTTCATAAACTGTTAATAATATTTCTTAATGCAAAAATTAAATATTTTACAATGTACACCAAATACGTTGGTGCACAATGCAATGCCAGAAGTGGGTTAATATTTGACCAAAATAATGAGACCCTTAAGGTGTAAAATTGTAACCCATTGAAATCCTGTTTTAGGACTTCGGGGAAGCATACGACTAAGCGCCACGCGGGAACCAACACAGCCACTGAGATAATGATGATGTATACCATTGAAAAACTATATTATTTGTAGTAGTCTTTAATAGCTGCAACATCAGGATATATTTCAATTCCCGTAAAACCTATATAATAATAAATATACGCATTTTTGTCACCTACAAGTCCGAACATACGGTTGAATTTTTGTGAGATTTAAGCTTGTAATCTTGTTAATCCTTTCAGGGATTACTGTTAACTGATTTAGTGCCCAAATCGCGAAAAGCTAGAGACAATTTTGTGAAGCAGTCCAGACTGTTCATATAAGTAAAAAATAAATGCAAATCGGATATCTCGAGTACTCGTGGAAGGTTTTACGCATTTTATTTTAATTCCCTGCGTACAGCCGTAAAATGGTAGCCAGCCGCTCTATTAGTTGAAGTCACCTCCTAATTAACCATGGAGGAGGAAGAGGCTGAGAACCCAAACCACTTTTTCAGCTTAGTTCCTAAATTTCCTTAGTTAGTAACAAGACCCGCCATGTCGTAAGGAGCCTCTATCTACTTTTTAATTCACTAATTCAATTCTGCAAGTAAACATCTTGGCGCAAATGCCGTACTCGGACCAGATAAGTTGCCTTTTAACTTCCGTATTTCCCCGTGGGACTGTGGGAATGGTGTCCCGCTGACGTCTCAACGCTACCCAAATTGCTTCCAAATTGCCAGTTAATTTGGAATTCTCACGAGGGGGATAACTCACTCGGCCTGCATGTTTGTTTATTGCAGTTTTATAGTTGCCCGCGCCATAAACAAAGAAGCGATGGGTTTCCATTTTCAAAGAGTCCGTCTGAATTTGGGTCTCCGCGCGGACGAGGCAATTCCACAATTGCAGTCGGGGGTTAGGAGAGCACACCTGTCACTGGTCTGAGTACGGCAGCTTTTGCCACGCTTAATTTACAACTGTAACAATTTATTAAACCTTTTGTGCAGAAATTCTCGGTAAACCAACACTAATTCTTCGTTTGGATCCTGAACTGCATGACTCGCTGCTAACAAAAAAAAAAAAAAAAAAAAGAAGGAAAAACTTTCAAAAAGAACACCAGCACACCAGCGCACACCACCGCATCGACTACGCTCCCACTACCACTACACACGAGAATCTTGTGTCCGAATACGCGAAAAAAGATGGCATCGAGCGAGTTTTCTTTTCTTTTATTTTATCTGTATTACACTTTTTTTCTTCCTCTGCGATCACTGTGACAGAAAACGGGGGGATAGGGATTTTTAATGTCGGGGAGCTTCGGCGACGATTTCTACGATTCGCCGAATTCCTTGTAAGAATTTTATATCAAATATATGTCAATCCGCGACCGCCGTTAATCCCCAACACAATCCACCACACAAATTCACCGTTTCACAGACGTGCCGAACCGAACGACGAGCAAAAGTTCACCAGAGCGAATTTTTCTGAGTTTGCTGCTGCTGCCTTTGCCTTCGTATCATTTCCATTTGTTTGGTGTGGCAGTAGTAGTGCGCATGTTCTCAGCCATCGACCTCCGCGGCGTGGATCCGCGTGCATGCCAAAACGGGACAAATTCGACCCGTCCACTGAACCTCTTCCCTCATCGCGCGTCAGTCCAGTGAGATTTGCGACGCAGCAAACTGTCAGTTAATGGTTAAATTAACAATTAATTCCTAATTAATTACTTTTTTTTACGAATTGTACTTTCATCAGCTAGCGGTAAATTAGACTAGACTAAGCAGTACTCTCGTCGATTAGGCAAGCACTTCTTGGCAGTAAATGACATAGTGATAATTGTCACATCGAACAACTTTAAATAAATTAATTTATAAACACACCTCTGCAGTTTCGAAAGAATTATGTTAATTGCTTTCTCCCTAATACTTTTAGTAACTCTACTTACAAGGAATTGAAATAATTAAAATCAATCCATATTTAATTTTTCATAAATGTCAATGTTTGGATACTGTGTTCAGAAAGTGCGGGGAAAGAGATAATTTGTAAAAATTTCCAAGCTGCATAAAATTAGAGCTAGTTACTTTTAAAATTTAAGATTATTTTAATTCGTTATAGTAGAAAATTAAACATCATAGTACTTTTTATGGTTTTTACAGAGTAAAATTCAATACAAGTAAGTGATAAACAATTTGTAAAAAGTCGATAAGATTTACTAAACAAGGATTTTGATTTGGAATGTCGACTTAAAGCAATTTAAATTACAAAAATGAATAAAATTAAAAAATGTCAATCAATTAAATCTAGCTTCACATAAATTCCACATCCTCGTAATGTGGGGAGAAACGTTTTTTTTTTTTTCAGTTCATATAAAATGACAGCTAGTGTCAAATCGGCAAATCAAATTTAGTTTTTGGATGAGGAAGTGATTGTTTCAACTATCCAAGAGATTTCGTTCTAATTAAAAATGCCAAAAATTAGCTATAATTGCTTAATCCTAAGTACAATCCTCTCGTTCGGTTTCTATACAAGCGCACAGTATAACACGAATGACTACTTGAAGCGGGAACACTCCCTGGTGCGACCCTATCAGGGTGAGTAATTTCTGTTTTGTTGTGCTGGCAAATTTCTCAATTGACTTCTCCTTCTTGTTCGAATGATACAGGAGTCGGAATGAATTTACCTTACTGGGACTTCACCGGGAACACTATGATTACCAGTAACTACATAAGACTGACACCGGACGCGCAGTCAAAAAGGGGCGCAATTTGGAATACTGTGGTAAGTAGGGGTTCTTTAGCTTCGTCGTCAGCAGCGCCAGCAAACTAACTCTTCAATTTTCCCCTTAAGCCTTGTATGTCAAGAAATTGGGAAATACACGTCACGTTCAAAGTCCATGGAAAGGGAAGCGAGCTTTTCGGTGATGGATTTGTGATTTGGTATGCGAAGGAAAGAATGACTCCAGGTCCCGTCTTTGGCAGCAAAGACTACTTCAGCGGTCTGGCAATAATCTTGGATACATACAGCAACCACAATGGACCTCACAATGTAAGAATTTTCTCTGTCCCCGGGTAATTATAGCCCGAAAATGAATTCCCTATCGCCTGCAGCATCAGCATCCCTATATCAGTGCAATGGTCAACAATGGGTCCTTGCACTATGACCACGACAGGGATGGAACCCACACTCAGCTGGACGGTTGCGAAGCTCGGTTTCGCAATACGAATTTCGATACCCACCTGAGTGTACGCTACGAGAATGATATTCTGTCTGTGTCTACCGATTTCGAGAACCGTGGTGAGTGGAAGAGCTGCTTTATTGTCCAGAACGTACAGCTCCCCACCGGTTACTTCTTTGGACTATCAGCAACCACTGGAGACCTTTCGGACAACCACGACATTTACTCGTTCAAGTTCTACGACTTGGACATTGAATGGACAGTAAGTTCCTTTAAATTCTATCCAGAATCTTACATAGGCATTATCTCTTTCCAGCCGGAACAAGCTGAAGAGCGCAGAAAAGTGGAACCGCGTGCTTTAACGTTCGAAGCTCCTCGAGAACGAGCCGAAGATCCTAAGCCGAGCATGTCTAATGCTAAGATCTTCTTCCTTATTCTGTTTGGTATGCTGGCAGCTGTGGCAATCACGATATTTGCTATTTCCTACTACAAAGAGAAGAACGCTCGAAAAAGATTTTACTGAAAACCGCTGCCCATCGACAAGTGCTTTATGACAAAGAACACTTACTCGATAATCCTATAAAAATAACAACAACAAGAGGGATGTTTTTAAAATCGCGCATGAATCGCATTATCTTTTTTTGTTTTTTTTCCGCGGTTTTAGGTTTTTCGGTTAAAACTAGTTCGTCCGATAAATTTTGTGTTTCTTCTTGTGATTGTCTAAGAAGTCTGATTGTCCATTTAAATTACGGTAAGAATCACATAAGTATAAGTTATATTATTTTAAATGATGGTTCCCAAGCTGTGGTTTTTTTTTCAAATAAAAAGGAAGATCCAAACGATTAAAAACTACCGGTTTTTATGTTTTTATTTGTGTTTCCATAAATTACAATATATTTGTCCGTATAAGAATAAATGGGTCCAAAAAAACAATTGATTGCCTTTTTAATTATTATAAATATTTTTCTCAATTTTCTATAAATAGAACTTCGTTTTAGCCATTTTAGGAATTCTGTCGCTTTTTTAATGATTTGAAATGCTTCTCAGGAATCCTAGAATTTTAAGGAATTTTGTTATTTAAAGTAGCCTAACTTTGGTATTGGTATTTAAAAAAAACCGATCTCAGTATCCTATTTGTATTTTTTTTTTACTTTATTAAATAAGTTGCAGTTTGCAGCTACACGAAAACGTACCTAATTTTCCAAATTCCTTTTTCTTGAAGATCACAAGTAGCAGAGATGTGAACTTTCAGAAGCAAAACATCCCAAAAAACTGCCCGCCATGCAGAATATAAACTAAATCGGGAAAAATGTGATTAAATCAAAAAGAAAATTTATAAAGTAATAATAAAGTGTATTGCAAACACTAAACGGAATTCAAGTTAAATTTAACCAAATGCAAAAAAAATTTAAATGGTTTTTAAAACAGCTTCAGTACAAAATCTACTTTCAATATTTTAGATTTGTGTAGTTCAATTCACTGTCGACTTGTTAGACTTATTTTTTATACTTGAGCAAAATGTTAAAAGCTAGCAGAAAAAATACACTTGGATATTTTGGAATGTCTAAAAACTTACTTCAAATTCATAGAAAAAATGAAAAAGAGAAATTATTCATTCGTTGTTATTAAATAATTAAAAAATTATATTTTTTCTCTTTGGTGTTTTATCCCAACTTTAAGGAGCCAAATTTGTTCCAAAATTCTTTCGGAAGAAATAAGGGATCACATACACTTTTTATTTTTCGTAAATTTCACACAAACGACCTGTAAAACTATAAAAAAAACGAATAAGCATCTTTACTACATCGCAAACATACAATAATTATAAAAAATATACTTATTCTAGGTGGTCAAAGACCAAACAAATTAAAGGTTAAAAAATAATAAAAAAAGCATACAAAAATACAAAGCAATAACAAACAACAATTAAAACAAAGATTAAAATAAGTTAAAATAAAAAAGTTCATTCCTTCTGATCTGGACTGAAACACTCGACATAAAAAAAATAAATTTATTTGGTTAGCGAACCTTGGAATAAATGAGAATCCATAAACATAGAATTTTCAGTTAAAATAGTATGACGACACCATGTCACAAAACTCAGCTGCCCCAAAAGGGGCTCCGACAGCGGTTTTCATTTGAACGTAAGCAGCGGGTTGAAGAGGACATTCAGCAGGTACTTAACACCTCGCATAAGATCCTGTAGGCGAGCCCCCACAGCTAACTTTTCCCTATCTGGAATTTGTACTGGGCTTAGATCCTTATTATGGCACGAGGTGCAGCCGATCGCCAGAATTTCAATAACTGGTCGTCCAGCGCCAAGAACCATGTCATACTGGTGTCGGTCGGATATTCTCCTGCTGTTCATCAGACGTCCCCTAAACCAAATCCGATCGGAGATGATCAAATTTTTGGTAAAGTTTCCAAAATTGTGGCCCGCTTTCAGGTAGACCTCTCCAGGACGAGTCAGAATTCCGGAATGCATGCGGAGTTTAATTTCATACTCATAGATGTTCCACTTGTGGAGGTTGCATCGGCTGCGATCGCCGAACATTCTTTCGAATTCGTTACATTTCTCTTGATCGTTGCACTCATACTGATCCTTTTCTCCGAAATAACAAGTGATCGCGTCCGCGAGCCAGATCGGCAGGTAGTCTTTGATTAATGTGGCTCGAAGATTATTAACACGCGATATTTGAACAGTTGAGACTGTTCCCTCCCATCGAACCATGGTCCCCTCTAGTTGGGAACACCTCAGTTGAGTTCGAATTTTATTCACATGCTCCCAGGCAGGATAGTCGCAGTACTTGTAAAAGGATTCCCAAGAAATGGTGCGACGGGTGCCCACATCGTCCGGCGATACTGAAGCTTTTCTTCTCAGGCTATCATAGAATTCAGACTCTGAGTGGGAAAGGCTAGAATTCGAAGTCATGTAAGGCAGAGTTAGCAGGGCGGCGGCTGTAATGCAGACACACACCTGAAAAAGATGGAAGTAAATTTCAAACTGAAGATAAAAACTCACTTAGGGCTTCACACCTGAACTGCAGTCACAAATCTCTGAGTTTTTCGGTTGAGGGCCATTAAGCATGACCCAGAAATAGCAAAAACTGCCGCCAAAAAAGAGGTCATCATTCGAATTTTTGGATCGGTTAAACCGAGCCACTCGACCGTCACGAAAATTGGTATCATGAGAGTAACGATGCCAAACAGAGGGAGGAATAGGAGGATCCCCGCAAGACCCAAAGCAGCGCGTACAAGGCCAAACATGGTCGCATACTGCGAGCTCACTATGCAGATCTGTAGCCAGCTCAACGTGACGCAGTGCGGAATGAGATACGTATAAGTCCCGTGCCAATTTGTCCTCTTGGCGATCTGGACGAGAAATCCTGGAATGAGTAGATAGAGCACCGCCCGACAATTCAGGCAGAACTCAATTCCGTTCCCAATAACAAACGAGCAGAACGTCGGCACTTTGAGATCCAAGAACCGCCACCCGGTCGTGACGACTGAGTCCATTTCGTACGGGTACTTAGCTAGGACGTTTATGGCGAACGAGAACAAGATTAAGGTGTCCGGGAAGGACTCTGAAGATGTGTGCATGAATGCGATCATGGTAACAAAGACCAGGACAAAGGAAACGACCGTGATCTCAGAATGAGGCATCCACTCATTGCTGATGATCGGATAGATGACGAGATTCACAATAAATGCAAAAAAGAAGTACAGATAGGGCTTCATGTTATTGCGCAGAAATTGGTTCTCGGAAGCTCCGGCGTCCACGTTTTCCCCGTAGCTCAGAAATAGTCCAGACCATATGCGAAAATCGATGAATTCGTGCTTTGTTTTAAGCATCTTGAACGTGGACCAGACCATTACCGCTAGGCTTATATAGTACGCAGTCATAGGTAGGAACACCGTCAGGTTATCGCTCGAAAGCAATACGTAGAAAAGGAGCAGGATAAATATTTTCATATTGGACGATGTTGTCCCGGGAAATGCAGAGATTACTTTAATGAACCGGTGGTACAGCAACGTCAAGAAGATCAAAGGATGAAAAATGAGTCGATGAAAACAGGGCACATGATCCAGACTGCTGGGGTGGGGTACTGACAGCGTTAAGACTTCGTTGACTGAAGGCAATCTTCCGTGGGAGTAATTTACAGCCGCTGTGACTAAGTTAGCTTCTGTGATTACGCTTTGTTCTGTGATGTCCAAATGGCTACGGGAGGAACGCGGGGACGGGTACATGTGACCATTTGTTTTTAGATCCTCGCAGGCAGGATCTTCCTTCCGTCGTCGTTTCCGCTGCTGAATGTTATAAATCTGTCTCATTTTCTTCTCCAGCTGCGCTGGTGTTATGTGTTCACCTCCATTCGAGAGACAAGCAAAGAGTTCCCTGGCTGCCTTTCTAGCAGCCCTCTCACCCGGAGACATGGACAGGCAGGCCTTGACCTCAACTTCATTCGATTCAGTAATCCCTCGTCTATTCTTGTAGCATTTCCGCAGCATCTCAAGAGCCTCCTCGTGGCCCTGTTGAGCGGCACAGAGCAACCAGTGCACGCCCTGTACATGTGAAGCATCCTCATCGAGCTCTGCATAAAAGACATATTATAGTTACTGATCCTCCAATAATTACTGCATATTACCAGAGTTATTCTCTAGTAGCTGTCTAGCTAAATCGTACTGTACGTCAGAGCACCCGTCGGCTGCAAAATGATACTTCAAGTTGTTCAAAGATGCCCGGTCTGAAAGAGACCCATTTTTATATTATTGGCATGTGGAGATGGATTTGTCCTTTTATGGTAAACCTTCACCTTCTAAGTTCCATTTGCGGCGGTTGCTTGCACCAGCTGGTGTCTTTTTTGCCCAATTTGCCATTAATTATCAAACTATGGGAACAATTTCGAGATTTGACCACAAATTTTCCTCCCAATAGAAAGAACATAAACACTTCCAAAATAACTGAATTCAAATGTCAGTCTGACAATTGGAACGTGTGGTAACAACTGTTTTCGCAATTATGTAGGCTTTGCAATAGGATCAAAATTACTTTTGCAAGTCAAAGTAAAATTTATCTTTTAAACAAATTGTATGCAAGTTTGTTAAACAGTACACCAGAAGAAATATTCTGACTGTAGAAATTTTCATTTCCGGTGGAACGGTTATGGTGTTGGAAGTTCCTAGCCATAAATGGTATTGCCATGTTGGCCGATCAGCTGACTGTTCCAAGATGTTTATTTCCAGTGCGAAAAGTTTGTTTACATTTCGCAACTGTCAAAATGGCAACCGATGAACGGAATTTCCGCTCAACTTATTACGAAAAAGTCGGATGCCGGAGTGTCGAAGAAAAGAAGTCGTTGAATATTTTACTGAAGGATAAACCCCTAAATAGAATAAAGCTAAAACAATTCTGCCTCAGCTTTACAGTTCCATCAGCACAGCGGGGGCTTTTGTGGAACCTTATTTTAGGTTTTCCGCTAATGTTGCCTGCAAATTATTTATTTAAAATCGAAGTTAACTTTTTTATAGGTGTTCTACCGAGTTATCCTGATTCAAGAGAGTATGTCATGGAACAGAGATATGCTGTTTACGAGGACACCAAACGGGCGGTGAAAGTAATGCGATACGTGGATGAGAATACCCCAGTGGCCAGGATGTTCTATGCTATGTGGCTGTTAGAAAACAAAAGGCTTCATCCCGACACCAACATAAATGTACACTGTTTTTTACTGTAAATATATAGCAAGGTCAATCCCCATTTATCCACAGGAAGAGAGCCGCTTTGTAAACATTGCCGATGCTTTGTTGAGAGTCTTCGACAACCACACTGAGATCTATTGGATTGCGAAGGGCTTCTATGAGTTCACAAAAGAGATCGAAACAGATTTTCCCAAGCTGAAAGAATTAACATTCAGTCTACTGGAGAAGGAAGACACCGTTCTGTACAAGTAATTCAAACTCAATCATTAGTGTGCCCCAAAATTACTTATATTCTTTTTTAGGCATTTCGAAAGCCACAACATCCTGAGTAACCTTACTATGGAAAAGTGGTATACGTCCTGCTTCGCCGGCATGATCAGTGATCCGGCTTTGATGCGTATTTGGGATAAAATCTGCGGAGGCTCCAGGAAAATTGTCGTTTTTGTCCTGTTGGTATCCCTTAAAACGCTTAGGATGGTTTTAATGCGGTGTACTACGGCGCAAGAGGTGCAGGACATTATTGAAAAAGTGAGACATGTACTTCAAAGTGAAGTTAAGCTCTTTTTAAACATTAATTTATTTTAGAAAAAAGAGGATCAAGATGATCTGATTGTGAACAAGGCGATCGAGTCGTGGCAGAACAACAAGAGCCATAACGAATTTATGGTCCATAGAAAAGATAACTAATAAAATGTTTTTTTGAAAACTACGCGGTTTTCATATTATAATTTAGTTTTTTTCTTTCTTGCTCCTCATTTATACGAAATAACATTTCAATTCAAAGAAGACTTTTGATACTACAGAACTAAGTGCATTAGTGCGTAGTTTTAGAAACAAACAAATTGAAACTGTCTAGAAGATAATCGAAGAGCTATGCAACTGAACAGTTTTAATTTCTATAACTTTTTAAATGAAGAGTGAGCACTTGGTTTATAGCAGTCCTCGGTTATCTGCGAAGAAGCCTAATGCTGGTAATGGAGGAAAATGGGCCTATTGCAATTAAATTAATAACAAGGCGATTCAAAACAATTCGTGTTATCACGGCAATTTTAAAGTTTTAGATATATGATCAGATTTTTAGACAAGCTGGGCCGAGCGATCTTGTATTTTAAAAACAAATACAAGATACGGAAAATTATTCGTCAGCCCAGGAAATAAAACATTTAATATTTAAATTGCGATAAAAACTTGAATCGCTTTCACCACACCATTCCACAAATTCACCACTTGGCGCAAACATAAAACGTCAAGTACACGTCCCTCGTGCTGCAGTTGTAAACAAATATCACTCGAGGACTACATTTGGATTTATGTGATGGATTGAACTTGGGTTTATTGACCAAAGCCCAACCATGTATAAACCCCTGGGAGAGCCCTCCTTACTTTACAAATATGTGCGAATTTTCGCTGTGGTTGCGGTCTACTGGTAAGCGAAGAAGAAAAAACACCTGCCGGATTTAATAAAACTTCCTCCTAGGGTCGTGTCGATCACCACGGTTTTCGTCAACAAAGCCCTCCTGAGCAGTTCAGCAGTGAATCTAGACGCACCTTTGTTTGTCACCTGGTACCAATGTGTGGTCTCGACATTGATATGCTTCTCCATGAGCGTGTTATCCAAACATTTCCATCTCATAAGGTTCCCCGAAGGAACTCCCCTAGATTTAGAGACATTCCGAAAGGTTCCGTCTCCCCTTGCCTCTGAGAGTTGTTTCAATTTGATTTATCCCTCTAGGTCATTCCTGTTTCGATCCTTTCGACTGCCATGATTGCAACGAATAATCTCTGTCTTAAATACGTCGGAGTGGCCTTCTACTATGTCGGAAGATCTTTGACCACTGTCTTTAACGTTGTGGCGACTTATTTGCTTCTCGGACAGAGGACGAGCTGGAAATGCTGCATATGTTGTGGCATTATAATTATTGGATTCTGGCTCGGTGTGGACCAGGAAAGTTTGACCGGTAAGGATCAATTTCCTCCTAGTGTAAGCTTTTTGGGTAACAAAGGTATTTTTTCAGACGCGTTTTCTTGGAAAGGTACAATATACGGAGTGCTCGGATCACTTACCCTTTCTCTCTATTCCATTTATACCAAGAAGACCCTTCCTTTGGTTAACGATGAAATTCTTCTGCTTAGCTACTACAACAACTTTTACTCAGTCTGCTTATTCCTGCCTCTGATTTTGATAAACGGGGAATTAAGTGAAATCATCCATTATAAAAATTTGTTTGAACCCTGGTTCTGGATGTTTATGACCGTTGGCGGGTTTTGCGGTTTCTCTATCGGGTTTGTAACAGCGTTGCAAATAAAAGTAAGTTCGCTTTTTCTTCCCCTAATAGGCTAGATTTACAGATTGTGTTTTAAGGTGACCTCTCCTCTAACGCACAATATTTCTGGAACTGCAAAGGCCTGTGCTCAGACTGTGATTGCAACGCAATGGTATAAGGAGGTAAAGTCGTTCCTTTGGTGGACATCAAATGCTGTGGTCCTGTTGGGTAGTGCTGCATATGCAAGGTTAAGGCAGCTAGAAATGGAGGAATACCACAGAAGTGCAGTTCTAGCACAGAAAATATGACAAAAAATATATATTAGAATATTTTATATATGCTATGTACGATTTGTGTAAATGAACCAAAGGTTTTACAAGATCTAACTGCGACTGCTTTGTTCACCTTTAATTCCAATGTAGGTAATAAGTTCGAGAAATTAAAACTAACTAAGGTTTTAAGACTCTATATAATAAACACTAGGTACAGTTAAGATCAATTTACAGCCTCCTCCCTCTCTACTTCAGTATCTTCGACCTCAACAACTTTATTCTTATTATTCACGTACTCCTCTGCAATGTAAACAAATGGATCTATCTTGAATTGCTCCCGGCTTGGTGGACTTTTCAGCAGAACTCGGGTTATAAATTTCCCTGCTCGTTTCGGTCTAACGGAGTTAACGTCCTTAAGTAGTGAGACCAAATTCTCTTCAAGATGTTTGGCATCCATGTCCAACTTGAAAGAGACACTAAATTAGCACTGTAAACAAGTTGAAAACAAGAGGCTTTACCGTTCCAATGCAAGTGGATATTAATCCAAAATCTTGTTGATGTTCATCTTTCTGTGCGGAATAGCTGATACCATTTCTGAACTGTGCAATGACCGCACACAGATTAGGGGTGAGAGTTCCACTCTTCGGATTAGGGAACCTTCGCTTCATAATGCCTCTTAGCGACACCAGCTCGGGCAAAATGTTTGTATGCGCCACTATGTACTGATAGTCTGAAATCTGTAGCTCCCCATCCTGTATGTCCTTTATCAATTCGACACCTCCAACCAGCGTAGCACCGGCATCTCGCGCTTCCTGAAGTTGCTCATGATTCTTCGTGAACGCCAGAATTTTCCGCTCTTCTCCGTGGTCGAATTTGTGTGGAACTTGTGCCATTCGATTAAAATTGTCCACAAATCTGGTTGTCTTTTCTGCCTGCATATTGAGCTCTATTTCCACGTTGAGTGGCGCATTAGGCATATTGTACATTGTCGGGTGGTGGGTCTCTCGGTGGCACTGGATCGCTTCAACGACGGTATAAACAGGCCACCTGTAGTATTTACCCACGTAAACATTGTCTGTGGGAATCGCTTTCCACGAGTCGTCAAAATGTCTGTTTGTCTTATTTAGGTCTAACCTGTAAGCAAAGATATAAGTCAACATAGATCCAGCGATTTGCATCCCTGAGAAGTTCATACTTGTCTTTATTCCGTTGATTGTGCGGTATGAATCCGGTCTTCTTAACTTCGACTTTAACCTTTTTTTGGCGAGCCTTCTCTCGAGTTCCTTTTCTTGCTGCTTCACAAGATGCTGTTATGTGCAGTCTACGGAAGTAGGATCCTGTGATTTGGTTCACTGATCGGCATCTTATTGATGAAATTACCGGGATCATTTTCCACTTCCTTGCACTCACTTACGGACTCTTAACCTCAAAAGGTAAATGTCAATCGGCGTAGATTGCGTTCTACTCGTTCCACAAATAATCGCTCTGGCAAAATGTTTTAACGAATTTTAATTGCCTTAAAAATTTCCCCTGTTTTTAAGACAAAATTCTTTCTGACCTAATAGCCTTTCAGATAAAAATATAAAACAAAGAATTATTATTAGAGCTTTCAAAATGATGTTCAACATTTCGTAAAGACGTAAATTTACATTTTTAAATAGTCTCACTTTGTTTAAGTTAATTAAGTAATGAAGCCCTTTACATTGTCTTAATGTTGTACAAGCAATAAGATTGCAGATAATCATTAAACTGTGTCCTACCATAAAACCCTAGGCTCTAAAGGTCGCAGTTTGGAAAACAAAAATCCATATGTGGACTGGATACTCTGCCAGATTCACTGCAACCAGCCAGTCGAGTCATTTTCGGTAGTTACAGACATTTTTAAAGAGAAATTCTCGCTGCGTAGGGCAATAATCTTCTGCTAAATATTTATAATAACTACCGGCTATCAATGTCAGACCTGAGACGTCTGTAGTCATCGGCTAACAAGAGATCTTGTTATCTAGAAAATGAAAGGCTTCTTCTAGAAGGAGAGCTTAGAAGCAAGCTACGGAAAAGATATATAAGAAAAACATTTATTAGAAATGCTTTCTAAAGAATTTAAGCTTGTGTTTGAAAACATGCCTAAATAAAAATATGCAAAATATTTTAGCGATATCCCAAAGCTTCCTCGACCGATATAATGCAAATTTTAATTCGATTAAGTGCAATCATCTAAAAAGTTATTGAAGATGTTTTTCGCTAGAAAAGTTAGTTTATTCACCAAAATTGTATTATTTATGATTTCACCGGATGTCTTTAATTTTATAAAAAGAAAAATAACTATGCTTCCATTAGTAAGCTGAATTTGTGTTGTAAATTGCTCATATGAAATTTCTTCTTGATTGCTTATTTTATCCCATATTTAATCAATTTCCTAGAACTATACTTTTTCTTTTCAATGCATAGCATATTTTATTTTGGTTACACATTGACTCTTGCATGTTTTGAGAATTTAGCAATTTATCTTAATCCAATATAAAATTTGTTTGAACAAGAATGAGTTTCGCGATTTCAATTTTTTACCGCTTTTATAATGAAGAATGAAGGATATGCAAAATTTTCCAAATTATTCTTTAATGAGGTCGAAAAATATTCAAAATAACAGTAAATTATACTGCACTCGTTTGAAAGTATGTAATATATTGACTTGTGCTGAATACCCATCATATCCTCGATCTGATCAAGTTTGATTTATCAATCCAGACTAGTGCATCTAAAATCATCGCACACTTGGCCTGTTTAGTAAGTTTATTTTGCTTTATAATTTGTAATCAATCTGGCCACAACTTTTTAGAGGAGTTCTTATTCGAGAAATTCAATTCAAATCATCCAAATCTCAATAACACCCACATACCCCGCAAACTAAGTAAACAAAAGTTATCGAAGGTATTTTTTTCTTAATATCTACGATATTTCTTCAAGGAGCATAGATTCAATCAGACTGAGAAACAGATTTGTCTATATTTTCTGCAATGTAACCGTTGAGAACTGGAGGTCATGTAGATGTATATCTCGATATTCTATAAAGATGTATTTAAGGTGTTCGATCCCGAGAATAGAAGAACGCGATCTTTAGAATAGTATTCCCCTGATCGTAGTGCAAATCTAAAGAGAGTACGTGCCACCCGAAGTAAACAGATAAAAATCGAATTCAGTTCGTAGGACCGTTGCGATCGAACTGAGAAGTTTTCAAAATTCTAGGAAAATCAGAGAAAATGTTCCGTACAGAAGTTAGTTTACCCAGAATTGTAGAGCTAGATGGTTTTATTCAGAAGACTGACGATCGTTCTATAGAACACAAGTTTTTTGGTATTCTGTCGATTTAAGAACGCTTTCCCGGAGCCAGAGTAGATAGCAGAACTGTAAAAGATCAAGAGAAATCTGCGCGGCCGAGTTGCGAGGATCTATAAAAAGAATGTTCGTTTGGATCTTAAGTTTTTCGTGTTGGTGGCTTGTGCCCGAGTTTATTCTTTCCTTCGGGGAGAAAAACGTGAATGCAATCGTAACACTTAAGCAGTATCGTCTCTTCCAATAATCGGTATTGCTGTTCGACACGCCAAGATAAAAGGTACTATAATTTTCCGATCGGTCGATTATCACTATAGTGCAACGCACTTCCGACGCACTTCTAAGTTCTTGGATGCTATTTTGAAACGACGCATTCTGCACAAGTTTAAAAATATACTGTAGACGACAAAAGACATGAGATAAAAGTCTTTAATGGAATAAGAACGTCTAAGTTGACGGGTTATTGCATATGTGCTACCTTTGCGATCCATTGAAGATCGGTTCTATTTTTGAAAGAGTCGCAACTGGTTCGGTTCTTTTTCCGTGCCAATGTGATCGGTGAGTAAAATAGAATTCTCTTCAGTGGGTCAATTAGCTAAAAAGTAAAAATACAAAGTGCTCCGGATAGTGTAAAGGTGAATAGAACACCTTTTGAGTGATCTGCATTACGGTCAATGTCTCGTTCGAAAAGTAAAATTATAGTATAAGAAATGAAAATTTTGTGAACCGTTTTTTTTTTTTAAGAAAACGAGGAAATTCTTAACAATATGTTTGAATAATCGAAAAGGAGGATGGATAAAGACAAAACAACATCACGGAAAAAAATATCGGATCTACGTGATAATCTTGCGGCACCTGCTCATCAACATCATAATCAACAAAAGGCGAGTAGCAGTGCTCAGCCAATTCTACCTGAAGCTTTTCGACGACTATTCGATTACAAAGACCGCGAGGCGGCTTTTCTTAAGAATTTGAACGAAACAATTGCTATGGACTGTAAGAAGATAAAAAGTGAGAGTGAAAGATCTGTGCCAAATCCCATTTCTGGTGTTGGCAGTGATACTTTCGAAAATGTAAAGATTGCGGAAAAATCCGACTGTGAACTGTTGAAAGAGGAATGCGACAATTTTATTATGCCTCTGCTGAAAAGGACAGGACCATCAATTTCGGCCGCCTTAGTCACCTATGACGCATTCGAGCAGCTGAACCGACTGCATGGGCTCCTCGATCAAATGCTTACTATCCAGGAGCAGAATTATCAGATGCGGAGATACCTCACAGATGTTAGAACCCTCTGTGAACTTAAGAAATTGCAAAAGAAGGTTTGCCCACTTTTATTTTTAAAGATAAATGAAATTTTAGTGGTAAACCAAAGGTTCATTCAAAATCATTAACATAATTTGTTGCGATCAATTAGGTAGAGTTATCTTTGTAGGTTTTAAATACACAAGATTATTTATTTTTCCCATTAAAAATTCAGAATATATTTGTTAATACATTTTAAACGTAACTCTTTAGTTTCCCATTGATTTTTTCCAAGTATTCAAGTCGCTTCTGGTGTCGTTTTTGAAAGTCATTTTCAAAAACATTAATGCTCCGATTTTGAAAACAAAACTACGTCGAAGGTTCCTTTTTTAAAATATTAACAAAAAGACAAAAATTGTTCTTTTTGACCGAAACGTTCCAAAATTATATTGCATATATTTCTTCAAGGTGATTTTTCAAATATCAAAATCAAGATAAAATAAATTAAGGTTTTTTAAAAGAAGTTATATCAAAGTTAAAATAAATTAACATTGTATAAAAGAAGTATTATCAAATTTCATGTTTAATTAACATCGTTTCAAAAAAATATAAATTATGCTTTTGCTTTCATGTATCGACATCTTGTAAATAGACCTTTTATTTCATTTTTTTCTTTAAATTTTTGAGTTAGGAATTTTATAAACAGACACTTTGAAATGTAGAACCTCTAGAAACTTTAAGACGTTCTCAACGAAAATTAGTGTAAAATTTCGCAAGGCCTTAAGCTATTAAATCTTTATTACTTTTTAATGTAAGTTTCTAAAATCTCCTCGAAAACGTTTTTAGGATGGATAAAATTAGAGCGTTTTAAAAATCATGATGAAATGTTAATTTTTTGTTAAATTCATAATATTATAGTTCTAATTTATTTAAAATTAAAAAACTTTCTCGAATTTAAATAAAATTTAGCCAATTCTTTTCAAAGTAATTTTAATTGTCCCATTTTTGTATGTGATATTTTTAAAAACCAATTCATGAATATTGAAATAACGAAAATTAAAACTGACAACTTAATTTTGTAAAGGAATGTGAAAAGGAAATTAATATTTTATGTTTGAGGAAAGAGACTCGTAAAAATAACATAAAATAATATGACCATTGCTTTTGCCAACAATTTTTCGTTTTCTACCCATATGGTCTCGGTAAATAATTGTATAGGATCATATATGATTTCAAAATGCGAAAATAATTTTTATAACAGCTGAATATTCTTCAGAAAAGCGTTGTTTAAATATTTTTATCTGTTTTCCAAAAATTGTCTCTAATATTATTAAATTTAGAGAGACATTCCTTTCTTTTGGATCACTGTTAATAGCTTAATGCGTTTATTAGGAAAACCAAGAAGTTTATAATATTTATTTATTACAGAAACTATAATATCAATTTGAAATTCCTCTAGTTTGTGAAGCCAATTTTGAAATCACCTAATTCGAAATAGGATTTTGTATAATAACAATTGAATTTTATTGTGATTACTTTTTGTACTATTATGATCAATTTTTCAATTGTTTTTCAACATTTTAAACATAATAATCGTCATTCTAGATTCAGTTTTAGATTTTATAGGCTTTATAATTGATCTTAAAATTTGTGTAATATACTTTTCGAGTATAACGTAGTATATTTTTAAGTCAGCACATTTTTTAATGAACAGTAAATTAAGATTGCATCAGTGCAAAATATATCTGTTGAATATTTTTAAAATTTTGAAAACTATTTTTTCCCAAAAGGATGCAACGGATTTACTGAACGAAGGCGAAATTTCCGATACCGAATTAGATTTGGAAAGTCAAGTGTCTTTGCTGAGCACAATTCTCGCAGCAGGAAACAGTGCATCAACGAAGCGTAACAGCGCAAAAAGGTGATATATTTTGTTTTCTCCACTTAACATTTATTACAAGAAACCGAGAATAAAAGCCATCTGAAAATTTTTGTTTATTGAAAATCGAGTGTAAAGTAAACAGTCGTGCTGCTTTCTGCATATTCTGCAAGTTTTCAGTATTATTGATTACTAAACATTTCGCCGTTTTGTCTCATTATTGCAGACATTCGTTGTTGAGTGTTTATTTGAGTTCTAACATGAATAACCAACTTTTTTACAAGAATTATAAATGATTCGTCTTATCTTCAGGTATTACAATTTCTTTAATATTAATGAAAACTATAAACATCTATTCTAAGGAATATTCGGATTAGAATTCTAATTAAATTCCGACTAATAAAAAAACTATCGCTGAAATACTCATTTAGTCTCTATGTTTATATTCCACGTCTAAAGTTATTAAAATTGTAAAATGGGTACTCTAAAAAATAAATGTCGTCAATTAGATTATTACAATAAAATGCTTTTTTATAATTTGAAAACGATTTTTAACTTAATTTCTAAAAGGCGGCAACAAACAGACAAACAAAGAAACAAACTAGCATTATTAGCAATTTTGTCACAAATACGTCGAATGTAATTCCTTAAAAAGTTGCATTGACTTATAAATAAATTTTCTTAGATATATTAAGGATTTAACAAATTACGGAAATAAAAAACGGAAAAAAATTAAGTCGCTTTTAACAGAAGCTACTATATCACGTTAAAAATAAAATTTACTCGTAAATATCAAAAGTAAATATCAATTTTGCTTAAAGTATCAACACTGAATTTCATAGAACAGGTCGCGAATTGGGTTATTGGTTGTTGAAAAATATTTTAAAAAGACCAATCGCATCGAAAGCGAAATACATAAATTTTTTGAGATAAAAGCAAATGCTTTTTTTTTCACCGTGACTAAATTATAAAATGTATTTTTTAATAGGAGAGCCGAACAGATTTCCGTTGAATTAAAAAGTATTCGGTTCAATATGTCTACGAAATAATAAACGTTAATAATTTAGGGTTTATATATATATTAGTTTGTATTTAAAATTTAATAAAATTCAATTCCAAAATTTTCACATTTGTACCATGAAAATAGAGTTTATTCTTTTTGAAGTGTTTTTCGTACTTTAGACAAAGTTAGATAACAATTCGATATTTTATAAAACAATTATGCATCCAATGACCAAGAGGATTTATATTTAGTTTAAAGTATAGTATGTCTCTGAGTTTATGATATTTGGAAGTATTCTTCCTTAATGATTTTTGTATATATATGTAATTTTATTCAAGTTTGCGAAGAAGGTCAAGTGTTTTAGGTAGGAATTTTGCATATGCAAATGACTTTTCATAATGTCGATTTTGGATTTAAAGCTGATTTTTGACGAAAATTGAATTTTAGGCAGCGTGAACGAAGCAAGTCTGTGATGGCGGAAGATATACACACGGCCGTCGAAAAAGAAGCCAAACCGTCGCCAATTCGTCGGGCGAGCGCGTTTACAGAAAGCAAAGGAAAAGTGTCGAAATGGACGAAAGTGAAGGCTGCTTTCAAATGGGAACGTGCCAACGTTCCAGCACTGATCGAAGGAAAAAGTTCCGACTCGGGCATTGGTTTGACGCCTATTAATAACGAGGTTGCCAGGTGGGTGTTCCACGGATTCCCGAATCCGAATATGCATCTGAATTTGAATCTCGTGACGGCCTATAATATTTCTGTCCAATATTTGTTGATTCCAGATATTTACGAGTACCATCTGTTCCCTGCACCGCAAGTTCGGCCGATAGTGTTCTAAGTTCGTCATCGGGCCATTTTTTAAGTGGGGGATCAGTACCAGCCACACCAGGGACCATTAGTTCGGCCAGTTCTATCGAAGATGTCGGAGCTCCTGACGAAGCACGTAAGCTTAATACTTAAATTTTAATAATATCGTTTTTTCCCTAAGTGAATTCCGCAATTTCGCAAAAATAAACGCTTCTGTAATCAATGAAATATTCGACGAATTTTTATAGACATTTTTTTGCAGCACATAATTTTTCCCGGAGAGGATTGAGGGGGGTCTATTGTGGAGTTAATCAAAACAAATCTTTTAAGCTTGTACAAATTATCTGTGGCTATTTTGAGCCAGCGCGCAATATTGGGGAATCTTATACTCAATCCACTGTATAAAAAAAAGTTGAGAGTTTTGTACATTTTACTAAGAATATGGAAATCGAAATAAAAACAATCTGATCCAGATGCGTTTTCGATAACTTTGAATCTACATAAATAGAACTTTCTTTATCGACACCTCGTTTTTATGGTGACAGAATTATGTTACATGATAGGAACATTATTTATTATTATTTGCTCCTCTAGAAATATTAATGTGATTTTTTGTTGGAAACTTTTAATTTATTGGCTTTATTTACGCAAAAACTGTGTTCTTTAAAATTCTAGGATGAAAAATATGCGCTTGATGAATTTTGAATATTAAATTAAAATGACCAAAAAAAAGAATGCGGCTTTCCACATTTTGGTTACATTTAGGAGCTTTTTTATATTACGAATATATTAAAAGAAATCAACATAATTTAACAAAAATTATATGAAACAAATGTTTTGAAATGTGTTTTTTCTTTAAACTTATTTCATTAATTACGAAAACACGGCGAAGTTGTTGACTCTTCAATGATGAGTAAAATACTTAGAAACTCAAACACATTTTCAACTGATTTTTAACACAACAATGAGAAATTCCATGGACTCAAAAATGTGGCTTAAATTAAAACTTAATTTTAATCAACTACAAGAAATGAAAATCATTACTATTGCTATTAATGCTGTGTTATTTTTAGGTAAATCAGGTAAATCAATTGTTGACAATATTAAAATCGTTGTAAAATAAACACCCAAAATATAAAATTCATTTCAATTGAGTTTCTGGGTTATCCAATCCCAAATGTTTAGTCTTAACGAAAAAGCAGCCTTTTCAGTTTTGAAATTTATTTTTTTAAAAAGCGTACGTCATATGCATCATTCCCCGGTGAAGAAATTCGTGTAAACTAGTGAAAATATTAATTCAGAAAAAACAGTTTTGTCTACTCTGTCTATTTTGAGCGTATACTTTTTAAAACACGTTTATCCGGAAATCGTCTAAAATTTCGTTTTTGAAGTAAATACTTCCAAAAATTCTTCCGAATCGTGTGTGGTCAGTCGAATTTAAAAAAAAATTTTTTATATAAAGCTATTCCAAACTGGTAATGAAACTAATTTTTGAAATGCGTTCAGTGCTTTTTTAGTTTGTCAGATAAATCAAATCTCACTTAGAATTTATGATATTAAAAAACAACAATAATTTTCGTCGATTTTATCCGTTTATCTTCTTTAAAAAACATGGTTCTTGTTAATACGTGTTAAGAATATATGATATTGGACTTTTTAGCCATTGCATACTATACTTAAAGCTTCCTTGCTGAGAATGTATTTTCCTAATTTATTTAAGAACATGCAAATTGAATTTTCTGATAAATATATTTTTTTTTCTCAAGTTATTTTTAAATTTGTTGATTAAAAACTATGCCTACTACTTTACATCCGAAATGGAGTTCGTAGTCACAAAATAAACGAGCCGAAAACACAAGTAAAGAATTTGTAACTTAAAACTTACCTATTACACTATTTTTTGCAATTTAAAAAGAAAAGTAATAAATCGTTTGCACAGGTACAGAATCCTCAAGGCGCAAGGCTAACTCATACTTAATAAGGCTTTTTGAGTGTATAAATTCCGAATTAAGAATTTGAGCCGTCATTATTTATTTTTTACTAATTCGTTTAGGACAAATTTTAGGATATATACTGCAGTTTTTTACGAATTTACAGAAAGTAGTTTCCAAATGATTTATTACCTCTTGCGGGGCTAACAAAAATTCAAAAGTGCTAAAGAGGATAATTCGAAACTACCATAAATTCCTCAGCTATGCGCTTATTCTTGTATTTAAACGTGGTAATGGTCTCGGATTGGTTTTGCAAAGATTTATGCAGTTCCTTCCCATTTGGCCGACAAATTTACGGCGAGCGACCATCGTCACCCCAGTCGGTTACATTCGTGCTGCCACTGAAGAATTAGCGCACAAAATTAATGAAACGTTCACGCAGCATATGCTTGGTCGCGTCACGGCACCCTGCGTGTCCAGCACAGACATCACAGGTCTATATTGTCGGTGGCGTTGCATAAAATTAATATACCGCAGACATTTTGTCTATAAATATTTGAGGAATTTTTGGGAAATATTTACATGTGCCGGCGACGGCACCCCATCCCATTGCTATCGACTATTCTACAGCACGAGGAAGAGTCCGCTCTGACAGAAATGAGCCATACCGGTCAGAAATAGAAAATAATTTTTCGCCTAGCATTTCCATGTGGAAATGCTTCTCGCTGTTAGACTCATTAATAGATGCAATAAAAATCGCTTCACGCCGGAATATGTTCGAGATAAGGAATTGAAAAATGAAAGGAGGGAAAAAAACAATGTAAATTTTAAAAGTAAACACAAAAATACCCGGTTGCAGATTTTCGTCTAATTTTAAGTTGAACAGCTTCCGTTTGAGTTGGCTGCACAACTACGTGGTTGTCTATTTTCGTGGAATCTTGACCACTTGCCTCAAGGAAACATCCTAAGTGTTCCTTTTTTTGGCTTTTCTATTTTTAATTTTATAAGGTGGGAACTTAACTAAAAAATACACTTACTGCAATATTTAATTCTAAAAGAAATATAAATGAACCTCAGCCTACTTAAATTATTAAAACTTCCACTTTTCTTTTTTTTATGTACTTAATAACTGTTTCCTTCAGATATTTTTTTAATACATTACACAATAATTTGTCCTAATTAATTCTATCGCCTTATTTATTAATTATAGAGAGCTATTAAAAATAAAAGTCTTAAAATTCTAACTCTAGGCCATAATTTCAACAAATATTTTCTGTCGGAAATAACACTAATTAATAAATAAAGGGTATAAAAGGGTATTATTTGTTAAATAAAGGGTATTTTCTGTAGATTGAAAATTTGTACAAGAAAACATTATACGTCGCATGGTTTCTGAGAAAATCGAGTGCGGCAGACGGACAGAGGCGTAAGGGTTACGTTCTTATCCTTTTGAGGTACGGAACCCTAAAAAAACTGTGATTGGAAGTTCTAATTGTCAAGATATGACAATTATCCTCCAAGGTTATCCCAAATTTTTCTTTATATATAGTATGAAATGTTTCCTTAAGTTTCTTAGCCAAGTATTTAATGATTTCAAAAACTAATTGGCTTTTTTTTAAATTAAGTTTTTTCAATATTGAAGTGAAAGGTTTTATGGAAGTGTCCGTTGAGAAATCTTATCAAAAAATAATTGGTCAAAATATATTTCTGTAAGCTTTAGTACAAGCGATTAATTTTTTAGTAAGTTATTATATAAGTAAACTATAAAAACGACTCGTACATAGAACACTGGAATTGTTTTCCCAATTCTTCTCTTAGGCGGATGACGATTAAATGATGCGATTTTCAAGAAGAACTTTTTTATTTTCACTGAAAGTATACTTTAATGGTAAATTGCAAAGTACTTGAGCCGTCAATTAATTTCCACTGCATTTTTAATTTATCTGCGTACGCAAAGCGGTACTTCCTCTCTCAAATGATCACCAAGAACGTATCCATAAATTTTCAAACTGCTGGAGTTTTAACAGTATCTCGTATGGACTAATAAAATTCCCCTATATTCGTAAATAGGAATTAACCCGTTCGAATTTCAGAGTTTCCAATAGCTTCTATTTTATTTTTGCTTTTTTAAAGGGAGATTCGCCGTTCGCCAAAATCTGCGGCATGGAAACTTTCATTGAAAATCAAAGTCCGTGGCGCGCGGCTGTAAACACACAAGTGAGGCGTTAAGGATAGGCAAATAATAATAAATTTCGTCCAGGAGTTGGAGCGATGTTTGCTTACAACGGGCATTTTATAGGTCCGTCCACGTTTCAGATGGTTAAGTCGTAAATTGGTGATTTCAAATGAATTTCTCAGTGAGTGAGTGGCTTTTGATCCCCTGAAAGATCGCATGCTTGCTGGCAACTTATAGCCCGGTTATTACAAGATTATGACGAAGCCTGTTAAGACGCTAAGGAATAGTACTTGACTCAGCGGGCTATTCTTGACCGACCGGGCTATTCTTATCGAAAGACAATAATAAACATTTGAAATGAAGCTTTTGTCGCGGTGATAATTCATTCACATTTTGAATATCTGAGATATGACTTTGTTTATGTGTTTATTAAAAAATACGTACAGCCTGGTTTCTGTCTAGTACCTAAGTTCTAGATTTCAATTTCAAAGAATTTTTTGTAGTTTGTCATGGGACTAGGAACTATTTGGACTAAAAAACGTTGAGGTCTGTAGTATAAATATACAATTTGAATTTATTGCCCTGGCCGGCATACAATCTACTGAAACTCGAACAGTGTTCGAAAGACCCAGAATGCGTATAGTGTCTTAAGCAAAATATTATTCCTTTACGTAAAACAATCTCTGGGCTGCATTCGCTGCAACGCATCATTCGCGGTTTATTCTGAACGAACCCAGAAATTAGATTTAGCCATGGACATTAGTGTTCATCGAATTAAGCTTTCTTGCGCTCCCGGTTCAGTCTGACGGTGGTCTGCTTTTCTGCTTTAAATTTAGACTGACTCTCCGGATAATTATTTCCACACTTTCCTATCTTAGAAAACCTTTCTGTGGCCGATGAAAACTCAAGCGAAATATATCTTCACCATTTGGGAGAATTTGCCTGCCGACCCCCTCCGAATTGATATATGGATTCTACGAGCAGACCCGGCTGAGCGCCTTTCAACTATAAGTGTTTTTTGAGAGTCGCACTTTACGCCAAAAGATGTTTGTTTTTTTCGGGGACCTTGATTGCCGATTTGCATGGAAAAAATAAATTACGATACTTGAGATTTTTGCGTAATTCATTAATGTAGTATTGTACATCTTGAAGATCACAGATCTCTGTCAATCTGAAGGCCAGCGCCTTGTGTCGAGGTCGTCCATGATGTCCAACATTAATTGAGAGTGCGCTTTAAATGATATCAAGAAGAATTAAAAATAAAAACACCTGTTGAAAATGTAAATTATAAATAGACTCGGCACCGGAATGAAGTATCATAACGTCACGTTTTTTAATATCATATTAATGATGTGAACAAACAGACTGTCTGACTAGAACACAGTTCTTAGACATATTTTTTGATGTTCTGTTCCTTGGCAGAGGTGAAAGACCTTTATTTTTTAAAATGCAGGGAATTTGAATAAGTCAAAACTAATTTATAGCATATATTTAAGTATTTTAAATTATTTTTCATAATAAGTATATAAAAATATAATTTAAGAAATAATGTGTATTTTAAGTAGATTAAGGGATCAACAAAAGTTTTAGTTAGTAGCAAGTAAACAGGATACACCTAACTCTCTTTTAACGCGAATTCGGAGTTACATGAATTTTGATATGAAATATAATGTTTTTTACGCCATTTTTATTCACTTTAACGCGACCAAACTGAAACCAAAGTTAGGAAAAATATCCGTGATTTAAGAAAATTTTAAGATTAATAAATGCATGGAGTCAGTAGTTCCTTTCTCTGTAAATTCTATTAACGTGTATTTTTTTTGGGAACGTTAATATCAGTCGCTTAACAGAGATTGAGGTGTATTTTCATAGTTCAAATTTCCTTTGAATGAGTAAATATTTAATATTTTATGACTACAAAATCGAGAAAAACAAGCAAACAAGTAAGTTTTAGACAATCTATAAACGAACATATTTGGCCTTTTCAGCATACAAAAAATTTTATGGTTTTTTATTTATGTATATTTTGATTTGTTTTTTCCAATTTCTTTTATTTCGATGATATAGTTGAATGTAATAAAAATATGGAATTTAGTTCAATACTACTTAATGTGAACCTAAATGTTTTCGATTTTATATAATGGACTCTTGAAACCTAAACCATTAAAAAATATAAATTTATTTAAAATGGTCTTTTTCTTTACATATGCATTTAAAAATATTTGGGTTTGCTACAATGACAAAATCTATCGATCCTTTCCAAAGTAATTACAAAGCAAACTATTAAAATTTAGAAACAATCGTAATTAAATGTCAGTTAAAAAATTCAAATGAACTCAAAAATTTGCAAACTGAATTCTATTGTTCCTGAATCAGTTTTTAATTCAAAACATTTCTAACTTTACAGAAATCCATCGAGATTCATCAAAAAGTGATTCTCGTTGTGATTCGCGAGCCATTGATGAACAAACGCGACGTAGTCGGTCTTTAGACGGGGATACAATAATAAATCCCACTGGTCAACAAGTAAAAATGATTTTTTTTAAATACGAAATTATGATATTTATTAATGTTATTTATCTCAGAATAAAACACGAACACCATGGAAAAAGGTTAAGGATATAATTCAAACACATCGTGGGTCTTTCAAGAACAAAGCCCGATCACGTAGTATTAAATCGAGTGAGAGTATGGGGAGTCGTGATGCAAGTCCTTGTGGATCGATAGATACTATTAGTAACTTGGAGGTGATTTATTTTATACACCAGATGGATGTAAAATATATTTTAATAATGTTTACTTGAAGGACCGAAATGATGGCCAAATGACACCTAATCAGAAACACATTTCATCGAGTCCACAGGATCAAGAAAGTGGCAGTCTGCCAAGTTCACCTAGTGGTTTTATACCTGACTTAAGTGTAGATGAAAGTGACCCAAAAATTCCAAAGTCTCATATAAAGAGTTCTAGGAAAAGTCGAATGTTGTCCGACTTTGAATCGCTTCCTGAAGATGTTATAGTCGATCTAAGGACCCATTGCGCTGTTCACAAACAACCACCCAGTCCGTTGAATTTGAGTACACGACAGGTATTCTTTATATATGTAAATAATAAGCATTATGTTAAGGACTAAATACTTTAAAAGGACTCTAGCGATGCTGAATTCGCAGATCTGTCGTATTCACCGACAGTATTCTTAAAAAGTCCGAGTAAGTGTTTAAGATCTAAGAAGCCTCTTACCCCAGGAAACTCATCGGTTCCTAGTAGTCCATCTCGCCATTCCGAATTCTTTGGAGAATTTGGTAATTTTTGTCTTTTCGTAAAATGAATTTAAATCGTAAAGGTTAATAAATTTTAGAAAGTGAAGATTTTTCTAGTGGAGATTTTTCGGAGCCCACGACTCCACACAGGAAACTTTCACCAAAATCCAGCCTGCAGCAGCAGCAGGATGAAATTAATGAAAAGTATTTTGAACTACGAGAAAAACTTAAGGAGGAGTTTGAGACGAAGCGACAAGAATGGGAAAAGATTCGATCGGCGTGTGCTGCGTCGACATCTTGTGGTAAATAAGTGACCTGTATCATTACTTAGAAAATAACTATTGTTTTTTAAAGCATACCACCTTTTGTCCAAAGAGGACGTACTACCAACGAACAGAAATATTCCACCCAAAGTGCTTGAAGAAAATCTTTCAGCAGATTTTAAGAAAAAGCTTCATAAGTGGCGAGTCAAGGTAGATGATTAATTTAAACGTGTATGGTCTCAAGATTTAATTAAATTGAACATTGGCAGAAGCAAACTCCAGTATCAAACTACAAGGATCCTCAGATATCGCCAACAAAAGAGAACGAGTCCAAAAAAATAGATTGGAATCTTTGGAAAACAGGTCAAATAAAATTAGAGGGACAAGGTCTTAGACCACTTCCAGATCAAAAAGCTCTTCCTGAAGATTTTCAGAAGAAATTAGGTGGGCCTTTTTTGAAAAATTTAGGCGAGCTTTAAATTACTTGTAAATTCCAGAACAATGGAAGAAAATGAAAGAATCGAATATGGTGCCGCCCTATAATAGTCAAGATTCGCTTAAACGGTCTGCTGGTAAATCTGGACATTCATCTAAATCAGATGGAACCAAGAAACCCAAAGACGATGATAAAAGTGAACGAGAAAAACAACGTCCTGAACGCGATAAAATAAAAATGCATGAGAAAGAGAAATCAGAAAAGTAACAATGCTAAGTTCTGCAATTTATTTGTCCGCTAAATTTTTTAATTATAGGCTTTCCAAGTTAAAGGCTATCGTAGCAGATCCTCGCGTGAAGGAAATTGAAGTCCAGACGTCTGCTGGTGTAATGAAATTTGAAGGAATATCCAGAAAGTTTACAAGAAAACTTTACGAGTGGGAGAAGGCAAGAGGTATCGGTCCAGAGTCTTCGACGTTTGCCCTTTTGCATCCTGGTTATCGACCGTTGGACGTTGGAAATGCCACCCAAGATGTTAAATCGAGTAAGACACTTAGGTTAATAGAAATAATGTTTAATTATATTTATCTTATAAAATCACTAGATGAAAATTCTCCAACACTTGGACGATCATTATCGTTGGACAGTATTTCTCCGCATCCATCGGTACCGTCTATGTCTCACCAACCATCAAGTCTATCACTCAATGATATGGATGAGTTAAAAGATACAAGCGAGACGAGTGATAGGAATGAAATAGGCAAAGAAAATTTGGATGAACCAGAAGCTGTGATCGTTGAAGTGGAAGATGATATTGTCGAGACAGCGGCACCACTCGTTGCTGCTATTCCTATTATTGAACAACAAACACCGGTTTACAAATATGAAGTTCCGTGTCAAGAGTTATGGTAAGTTGAATCAATTTCGGCTAGGCTTCGAAATAGCTACTCTAAATATAGGAAAGCATTAATAATTTTTAAAGTTTAGCAAGTTGAATTATTACTTAATACTTAAGAGATTAATTGCATTTAGAGATTTCCAATATACTAGTATATTAAATAATATATCTTTTCAGTAATACCGGTGAAAATAAATCTTCTTACCACGATGGATACAACTATAACCAAGTCTCGCCGAAAACTTTGGCAAATGTAAACAGTCTAAAGAACTTTATCCAAGATCATAAGGCGGACTACTATGCAAATGTTCGACAAATTTATTCAGTTCTGTCTTCATTGAAAACGTCGCTACCAGAATTAGAACGATATGCAAAAGATGGCAATCAAAACATACGCGAAACTTTCGATATTACTAAAAAATGTGTGCGGGAAATTATGACTATGGTTTGTACAGAAAAAAATATATAATATATTTTTAACGTAATTATAACTTTTCATCAGCTTGATGCAATAAGTGAAGAAGGGGCCTGTAGTAAAGAAATTCTTTCTGAAAAGTCTCAGGATATAGGCAAAAAGTTACGAAGCTTGGAATCAAATATTAATACAATTTTTAAATATATCGGTAAAAGATAATCTGTTTTTATAAAAAATTAATAAAACATGTTACATTTTAGACTCAACAAAACGTTCGGAGAGAATTCCAGAAATTAATGTAACTTCTGATGATGGTGTGGACAAAAGTATAGCGATTGTTAGCACCACACCGACAGTGTTTCATTCGCAAATTGTCATTAATCAGCCAAAGGTACTAATAGGACAAGCTCCATCTTCATCTTCTGGGAATGTAGAATCTCCAGAAATACTAGAAATTGATTTACAATCAGAGGCATCACCGAAAAAGCTAAGTCGTAATGTTAGTAATGGCAGCAAAAAAAAGGCTAGGCTTCGAAAAATGGGCTCTCGACAGAATAGTAAAACAGAGAGTGATAGTAGCGATGAAGATACAACAAATGTTGTGTTAGAAGCACCGCGAAGGATGAAGAGGAAAACAAGTCGGGCGAAAAGGGCTCCTGACGATGAAAAAAAGGTTGAAGAAAAGAAAGATGATACTTTTCAAGGAGATGATGTGGTGTATGTTCTAAAAATTAAACCGGGAAAAGTTATAGAACAGCACGAAAGATCTAATGAATCATCTGTTCTAATATCACCTACAGAATCATGTATTCAACTTGTAGAAACACCAACAGAAAACGTATCGAGTTCCGCAAATGTTTTTGTTAAAACGAAGAGAACACTTTTTACTACAGTAGAGGATGCGCTAGGGGAATCGAAAAGCGTAATAGCACGAGATTTAGAATCGTCGAGTGCTTCAGATAAAAATGAAAAGGAAATGCCTACTACGATTAAGAACTTGCCACCGATTCCACAATCGCCGAACTCTCAAAGACGGATCAATGCAAAAGTCACTCCGCCTAAAGAACCTTCGCCCTCCATTCGAATGATGATTGCAAAATACAATCAAAAGGTTGCATCGGAACGATCAAACCCATCGCCAATGAGTTCGGGATCATGTTCACCGATAACAAGATCACCAAACCTAGACCATCGTGTTAAAGCACAGACGTCAAAATATCAAGAAACCATCGAGCGAGTGGTTAAGTCTGCTAGCGCAGGTAACATAAGACACAGTACAGAATTGGTTTCTATCGAAATAGATGACAAACAGAGGCAAGAGGATAACAAAATTCTAAAATCCTCCAGTGTTGAAACAATACCTTGTCACTGGAGAAGTGGTTCAAAGTCTAAAGAATCACCGGAATATGATTGCAAGCCGCCTCTGGCATGCGATAGCTTAAAACTTCTGAGCAAGCAAAGTAAAGTTATAAGTAGGAACACATCACAGGAGGATGCTACACCCAAAAAGGAACACATTTATAAAAAACATAAAGAGAAACCTACATATTTATTTACCAAAGGCGTTGGAAACACTGCTAAGAAAATTGGAACAAAATGTGTTAAGTCTGAATTTGAATGGCGACGGAGCTTGTCTAGTTCAGCAAGCGAAGTATGCTTTTCTACACCTGATAAATCAGATAATACAGTTCCCAAAATCACAAGGAAATTGGACAGTGGTAAAACACCATCTCCAAAACCGAAGCCGAGATCTGCAAGCATAGAACCCAGAATGATTTCAGCATCTGCCCCCACTACTCCACTGGAGGACGGAGGTAAGCCTAAAACGCCATTATCAGAACGAGCACTTAAACTTCAGAAAGCAAAGGAGGAATTCCTTAGAGGCCATGTTGCCCGAGCACCATCCCTTAGGGAAGAAGTTAAGGAAGATGTGTGGACCAAAAGGCTTAGCCAAGTCAGCGTTGGAAGTGACTCAAGCAACGACGACTGCGTTCTATCCAAGAGCGCCAGTGTCGGGGTGATAGAGTCTGGAACTGCCGACAATGAGCATATTGGCGGTTATGTGTCTTTACCGAGAACAATTTCAAAATCTGCGAAACTCTCTAGTAAATTTGGATTTTCCACATTAGCATCCAAATTCCGAAAAGTTAGGATGAGACGAGGCAGCAAGGAACAGCCCAAAATGAATGCGGTTTCGCAATTATGCCGGCAAAGTCTCTCTATCGAGGTTCCTCCAGGCGACACAGCGTCGGCGCAAAGTGATAAAATCTCAAGTTCCAGCACTACCAGCTTAAATAAGTCAGGAAGCACTCTAGGGCTGGGAACATTTTTCAGAAAGAACGACAAGAAATCGAAAAGTTCCATTATTATTGGCAATGAGCCCTTACAAAAGTAGATGTAAACATGTTTGTTGTGTATTATAGAAATTTGTTTAAAGGAATATATGACTTGTGCGTATTGAAGATAATGTTTTTTCTCCTGAGACCTCATGGATTCTGAAGTTTCTCTCAATAGAGAACGGAAGGTTTTAGTCCAATCACTTGATAGCCTTTTAAAGGAAATTTCAATTTTGATTTATATTTAATTTTAGATTAGAATATTACATGAATTAAAATAAAATTATTAAACGTTTATTGGCTTTAGTAGTAGCTTTAATTTTATAAAAGTAGTGAGTATAATTTAGGACAAACAAGTTATATAAATGTACTGCGATTTAGGTTTGAAGTTTTGCAACTTTGTAGGTAAAACACAGAATTTTCAATTTTTAAAAATATCTTCTTTTACAACAATTTTCCATTGCTTGCTTTTTAAAATGACCTTGGACAAATTCGTAATATTTTAGCAATCAAAAATTGCATTTCTTTTTTAAGGACACTCATTACATTATTTGTGCATTCCAACGTCTTTTCGGCAATAATTTCAATTTCACGTCTAGTCTCGTATAAGTTCCTGTAGCCATTTTTGAGTGCTAAGTGACTTTGATTCTGTACAGCAGTGGCCTAGAATTTTTAAACATGACTTTAGTTATTACAGAAACTAAACTTCATAAAAATACCACCTACTTCTGTCTCAGTGCATTCAGTTGACCCTTGTTTAATGATACACTTGTCGATGAGATGGAAAAGTCCGATTCCATGAAGAGTTTGGATAGTTTTACTTCTTAAACTTCACATCGTTGGTTGCTGAGCTTTAGAATTTTGAGAGATCCGCATTTTTTTCCATACATTGCTTAAACCTCGTTGTCGTTATGTAGATTTTTACTCCATGTCGCTACGTTGGTTAAATTCTTGTGAGCCGCTTTCATTGAGGGGTTTCATTTGGAATTCAATACTTTGAATAATTGCTTTAGCTTCGAAGTGTATAAAATTAATTTCTCCGACAAGTTTAGGAAATATTCTTTAGTAGCATCTGATAGGGCGAATGTTTCCGTAGCTTCCTCACCCTTACAAATTAATTTTTTCAAGCAATTTCATGTGAATTCAAAGCTACTCGGTTAGTCATCTTAACCAAAAAGGCTAGATCAATATAACGATTTCAAAACTTCATCTTTATTGACTATTATTAGTGAAAAAGTCACACTTCTTTCGTTGTCGTTTGGACTTATAATTAAAATTGCGTTTCAATAATTTGATCGTCGATCTTATCATTACAAAATTGCAATAATCTTAAATATACTCTTAATTAAAATGACCGGCGTCGAGCATGAAGATAAAATTGTTTCCGGTTTTATTTATAACGCCTGTTAAGCATCACTTAGCAAAATTGCTGCTCATGATTTTATCACCATTTTGATTCTTGATTAATATTGATAAACAAGTTGTTTTGTTTTTGTATTACATTTGTGAAATTATTTAATCTTATTTGAATTTTAAATAGAAGTTCACTATTCTTAATTTATTATAAAATTGTGTACATTTGATAAAAACTGGAGTTCCTAAGGAACCAATTCAACCCAACCCAAACTAGGGTATTTATAATTTCAAAATTATAAAGTACTAAAATCAAAAGATCTAATACCCTAATAAATGATTTATAAATAAAAATATTAGTTTTCTCAAAAACATAGCTTTTTCTATTTTTCTAAAATTTCGAAAAGCACTATTAAAACCCAATTCATATCTTTGAATTAAGTGCTGGAACTAATCCTATTTAATCAGTAAATAACACATGTTACATGATTTCCTAAAAATGAATAAAGTATATTGGTAAAATTAAAACTAGAAAAGAATGAACAATGTTCCTTTATTTATAAAATATATAACGAAATTATTATTATTTTATTTCAGATAGTCCCGATCTATCCATTGTTTATGTTGATTTTGAAATTTACTATTCAAAAAACATCTTTTTAAAGATAGATTTCAAAAAAATTTAAAAAAATTCAAAAAGTTCGACAATTGAGCTTCAATTTTGACTGCATATTTTTATCTTTTTTGTACTATTTCTCAAAAGAAAATTTTTAGTTACTTTTTTTTTGGATAAGATAAAATGTGTTGCAATTTCATGCATATCACACTGAAATCTTATCTTTAAAACCTTTTAAAAAGTAGCAAACATTGATTTTTCCAATTGAAAGAGAAAATTGTTTATTAAACTCTGCACTGGACTTAAATTGAAGTATTTTTTATGTAGTTCTTTCTGAAGATAATAACGAAGTACCTAAAAAAATTTATTTCCTCCATATTTTTGAAAACAACAACACCTACGGTTGATATGGTAGTAAAAGTGAAAACAAATCAAGCAATTTTCACAGATTGCAATATAAAAACAATTGAGTTCTAGTAGATATGCAAGTTTGTAACGGCGCACCGTTCTATTAATGTTTTATATCCTTACCTTTAGTATATTTAGATCTTGTGAAATAAGCCAACAAATTTCAAGACATCTTAACGAAATAAACAAAAACATTTTTCAAATATCACTAAAAACATTTATGCAGAGCAAAATTTCTATTCTTGGAAATGCTTTTCGTAGTATTACTCAGTTTATAAATAGTTTAAAACATTAGAGAAATCCATAGATAGTTTTTGAAAATGAAAACATAAAGCACGTGAATATAAGAGCTACAAGCACGTGATTATAAGAGCTAGGGAAATTTACGGGCTAGGGTGCATCTAGAGACTATAGGCATCTAGAAGCTTGGAGTATCTAGACCCTGAACTTTACATTCGCCCTATATCTTTCAATTGCCTACGAAAAACTATCTATTATCAGATGATATTTCCGCTTGTGTTAAATAAAGTATAATATATTTTTATTAATTATTGTCTCTTAAAATTCGTACATTTTCTTACTAGTTCGTCTTTACTTATAGCCATATCGATGATAAATCACAGCTATTCTAGATCTTAGACATATACAGCGACTGTATGAATTCCATATCGGTCGGTTCAGTAGTGAATCTAGCAAGTAACAAATAAATAAATAATTGAACACGCTTTCATATTTGTAATATTAATCATTGTTTACTTTTTAAGGTTTGTATCTCCGCATGTTGTGCACTGCTTTTCCCTGAATCTTCATAAATAATATTAGAAAAAAATAGTAAGATTGTTGAGGAGGTATTATGCAGATATTACACAATCGGACGTATATTACTTCTTTTTTAATTTGCATTTGATTTTACTGCGCGTGTAATTGATATTTCGATAAATAAATTGACTAAGAATCGTATTAAAACACCAGACGTACGATTATAAAGTAAATAAAATAAACGACTAAAAATAATTGATTTATTCTTGATATTAAACTTAAAGCCATTTCATAAAGCTAAGATAAGCTACACCTACTTTTGTAATCTAATAAATCAAGAACTAACTCATTCATTCTCGTTTCTCCGGACAATTTCAATAATTAAATCCATTTGAGGTGAACAATTTTATAAGCATGAAAACAAGAAAAACAACTTCGCTGTTGAACTTAGTCACCAGTCTTATCTTGATCATGTCTTGATAAGATCACTCGGGTTGCAATTTCGCTAAGTGCTATCTTTCTTTACGGAGAGATTATCACGAGAATCGGAAACAATTGTGAAATTTTACTTATATATTTATCGCCGGTAATTTTAATTGTTTGATATTGTTACTACT
Source organism: Proctacanthus coquilletti (assembly GCA_001932985.1). Lineage (NCBI taxonomy): Eukaryota > Metazoa > Arthropoda > Insecta > Diptera > Asilidae > Proctacanthus > Proctacanthus coquilletti. Next base: position 207,445 of record MNCL01000040.1, on the reverse strand, counting down.
TCGTATTGATAAGACCAAGATACGATAGAAACTCTGTCGGCTGGAAATTAAATTAGTGAAATAAATAAGACACTGCAAATTGAGGAGGTGAATCGTTCGGAAGTGTACTTGAATCAGTTAGCAAAGATGAAGTTTGAAATTTTTATTTTGTTCATTTATGCAGTTTTTGTGAGCAAGGTTAGTGGATTTGTTATTCATCTACAGTTCCTATGAAAAAAGTTATATTTTAAGGGGGAAGAAGACATAGAGGCATATGCTCTATCGAAGGGTACTAAAGAATACCTGTTGAAACTAGCTGAAGGAGTTAATTTCATGCACGAAAGAGCTGAAGAAATCCTACACAGTGTTGAATTTCAAATGAAATCACTCAATGCAAGCGCAAATGTGAATTTGGCTGAGATCAATGAAAAGGCTACAGCTCAATTGGACAAGATTGCTGAAAATAAGGAATATAAACACTGCATTGATGGACAAAGGATACACCTTCGCATTATCATTCACAGAGCAATGGCTGATGTGAACCAATGCCTTCGATCTGCGCTAAATCGGGGCCAGGCTCTAAGAAATAACACCATCCAGCCATTCGATGGAATTAGACTTCTTCATTTTATTGACCAGTGTGTTCTTAACGAGGGAACTAGTGGATGTACTGAAGAGGAGGTAGGTGACATGTTCATGAGATTTTCTACTTCCAGTAACTAACATATATACTCTCTAAAATTTCTAGGCTGCTGCTGTAAAAAAGGAGGGCATCACAGCATTCAGACAGGCATACGAAAATTTGTATAAGGCTGGAAGTGAAGTTGAACCTCTTGCTAAAGGAACTCTAGAATGTATCAATAGAAGAGTTAACGTCGCTAAAACAAAATCAAAAGATTTTCTAGAGGCAACATGGGAGAGGTGTGTTGATGTCAAGTAATATGACAATGTAAACAAGTAAAAAAAAATTATGGTTGGACGGATTCTGATACAGAATTTTATAAAAAGCACTTTTTTCTTTGATTTCTTATAAGTTCAGTAGTTCATATTCTCAGAAAACCTAATTTTTACTATTTAGGGTATTTTGAGTACTGATTCTGCATACTAAGGTCTGTTCGCGGATGCGCACGGGACAATGCAGACAGGCAGTGGTTCTTCTCGATTAAAGTTCATCTTCGGAACGAAGAGCATTATCTGGCTCAATTGTTCTGATCCTTAAACTGTGCTAAGGACGAAGGGTCCTTCTGACCATATGCCGTCGGGCGTCATCTGGTCTTATCACTTAAGACCGTAACCCTCAAGATCTGTTACACTTCGGAATTAAACACGAGACACACTTTTTCATCGGTTTGCCCCCGAAATTCTTTTTCTTAATCGTTTTTTTTTAGTCGAGGAAGTTTACGATGTGGCTAAATTGAGAAAAAAATTATAAGAAAAAATAAAAGAAGAAAAATTCTTATACAAATTGTAACGAATTTATTTTCAATATCAAATACGAGATGGAGATGGAGAAGGTAATCGCTGTTTCCTCAAAGTCGAACAGGTTAGTGGTTGATTCGTAGACGGTGAAGCGATGTAGAGAACCCTCTTGCCGCTGATTTCCTTCGGATGTGAAGAGGTTCAAGAAAACACGTGTACAAATGAGACGACGTGTGCCAGATGGTAGCACCCGCCAGGATAACAATTAGCCGCTCTTATTCCAACGCAAAAAAACACTGAATTCATTGGTATATTTTCAGAGGGTTTTCGCGGCTTAGTTTTGTACGTTATTTAAGGCAGGTAATTATTTATCCCTGTATAAAAGACGACAAAAGTTAATATTTTTGCTTGAATTGGCTTTGTCTTGAATTCCTAAACTAAGGGATTTCTAATTTGTTCATTTTTACATATGATCAAAGCACAACATCTTGATGGTATGGTATTATTAAGTTTGTATAAGAATAGAGAAAATATGTTTCATCAGTTTATGTTTTAATGGTGCATGAATATTACTTTTGTTTTACCTAGTAAATAATTCACAAAAAACCACTTAGTACAGAAAATATGCCTAAAACTGCTGGAATTGGTTTGACGAAATTTTTATAATAGTGTCTATCCCTTAGGATGACTGAAATATAATACGCTATAGATTATATTTTTATATCATTTGTTTAGCATACATGTTCATATATTGCCACTTTTTTATGGATGGATGAAAAAGTGTGCAAAATGTCTATCAACCCTTCTTCCGAAAATCTAATTTACATACCTTACCTGTTCCATTTTTATTTTACATGGCATCGAAAATACAGAAAATTTTGTGGAATAAAATTGTTACTTTAATGTTTGAATTTATTTTTGGAGCTCCATATATTCAAAAAAGAATAAAATTAAAATCTCACGTCTGTTGACCCCTAGCAAAAGTGGTATTATTTAAAATATTTTAATTTGAAAGATCCAGCACTGGATTTGTTTAGATATTTAATTTATCATTTCGATAGATAATAAAGAAATTTGCTCAAAAATTGTATTTTATTTCTGAAAGTAAATATTAAGAAATGTTTTGGAACAAATAAAGATTGCAGGAAAAACTTGTAACCAATTTCGGTGAAAGGTGGAAACGCAGAAAAGATATTACCACAATTGAAATCATTAAGTCGAAATCAAACAACCGACAAATTTCAAAATATTCTGGAAAAGTTATTCCCGTTATAGCGCGTTAAATATTTTTTAAATTACGTGCAGTTGCTGCGGATATGCAATTTAAGAGGGAAAACTAACATTATAAATGTATTTAATATCGCTTTACGTCGCGATTTCTCTAATTATAATTAAGTTAAAAGCACGTAAGCGAAATACAGAACAGTTCTTTATTTTAGTACTGCAAATAACTCGAAATATAAACAGCTATTTCGAAATAAGCTACAATTTCAAATATGACCCTAATTCGTATCTGACCAGATTTACCTCATTTTTTAAGGCATATAATTTTTTAGATGTAGATGTTCGCTCATACCCCCAAAATTTTTGTAGTTTAACATGTTAGCAAATAATTGTTATTTAAGGAAACTTACTTAAGCGATTTGTACAACTTTTATTTCGTTTAAAAACTTAAATGATCATTTACAACAGCAATTTTATTCGACCCTTAATACAAAAAAAGTATTTGTACTGATCGGATAATATTTCACTTGGCTTTTCCTTATAATGCAATTGAATTTTTAAGGTCATTGTAATATAAAAATAAATAAAAAAAAAGATAGATATAGCATTTGAATGTTATTTTTATACCCAAGACTGGATCGTATTTTTTATTCCCAAAATTTTCAAATATGATTTTCACAATATCTGTTTTCTTAGGTGTTTGAATATAATTTTAATTTTGAATATTTTCATTTTTGGTCAATTTTGTCGCACTTGTGAAGAAGTAAGCCTGTATCAAATTAATTTTTATCTGTTGACCATCAATCTGTATTTTTCCCAACCTTTTTTTTTTTTAATGAAAAAGATATGTGTAACCTTACAAAACTGTAATATGAAAAAATCTAAATGCTATATATTTTATATGAATTGCGAAAAGCATAAATAAATATCTAAAGGAGTGTTTCAGAAAAATCGTTGTAAATTGAGATCTCTCTGAAGACGACCACTTCAAAAAAGGGAATATAAAAAAAATCGAGAATGAAGATTTTTTTCTGGACTGCATCTCACTCGTTCGACCAATTATCCCACAATATTTCAGACAATTAATTCGCAGACAGCAATGAGCCGTGATGGCCCATCTTCAGGTCTTGCGAGAGGTAAATGCCTCCGAATTACCTGAAGTGTCCCACCATGTCATTGACTGGGACCAAGACCCGATTTTTGGTGTTTTTTTTTAAGCCCGAAAAATTCCTGGAGCCACTCTCCGTCTATATAGACCGGCCGTATGCGTATCAGGGGAGATTGTGTGAGGTACAATTGGGGAGTCCTGTCCTGAATCAAAAATTTAACAAAAATTGCCACACGCAAGTCATCTCAGGTCATTTGATACAATTTTCCACTTCATTTACCTGGCGATTGGGCAACAAACGTCAGAGCCGTGTGAAAGTCGGTCTCGGACCTCGGTGCAATACGGAACGGGATGTTTTGATTTTTCAGCAATTGCGGAGTCCCACAGGGGCCGCAATGAAGACTTTTGCTTTTGCCCACCTCATCTCACATGTCCTGCAATAAGAAATGAACAAGATGCGAAAAAATCAGGACGACTGAGATGCTGCGCTGTCTGAGTCTGGCCGGTGTGTTGCTCGTAGGACTTTGACACCTTAGCACAACCTGAAGGTAATCCGTTTCGCTTAACTCTTAGCACTTTTTAGGTCACTATATCCGCATTGTCAGTAACCTAAGACGAACGCCGCAATTAGGATAAGTTAAGACTGCCGCGCGTATCAAGTTCGCGCTGTCTGCGGCGGCCGAGATTGACGCCAGCAAAAAAATAAAGAATCGAGTCCGCAGTCGCGAAGACGAGGAGTTGAGGTCGAAGATGAAAATTGTCGCATTTTGCTAGAACGAACCAGTTACTTCAGGAGAACTTCTATACATGGGACTATGCGCTCGACCGTACTTCAGCGGCTTCAGTTTAATTTTGGACTACCATAACGCTCGAAACCACACGTAGAATTTACACATTTAGAAATTGATTTCGAAAATTTCAAACTCATAACAAAATCCTAGAAAGTCCTAATACCGTATCCAGGCACAAACATTTTGATTGAGATAAATTTTCAAAAGCAATTTGTAAATGCTATATCAGAAGTTCTAAGTAACTGAGTGATATATTACAACGTCTGGGATTTAAATATTCATTTTATTAACAAAGTAAAGAATTCAGTAGAAGAACTAAAGTCCGTTTCGAATTTCAAGATGTTTTTACGTATTGAAAAGCTGTGGTTTATAACTCACATGGATCTTTAATCAATTGCCTGTAATACATGGAATTACAAATCGTGCATAGTATAGAAAAAGTATTTGAAACCCAAATCTGAATTGTGAATTCACACCTAACGTACGTTACAGCCTTCATCGACTTTCGATTCTGATGGAGGTGTATTTCATAGGAGCTGAATAAGTAATTAATATTTCGGCCTTCATTATTTATATACAATTTTAATTCTTATTTTGCGCTTGAGCACTCTGTTGAACATGATTTGAAAAATAAAACGTTTGCAATACTTTTTATTCAAAATTGAGTTGGACGAAGTTTTTTAAAATCATATGAAAATCCATTTAATACTTTCTCAAGGTTTTCCAAGCATAAAAATCCATCAAATAATACGTAAAAATAGTATTTTTCGCGTCTTATTTTTACCTATCAAGACAAAATATTATTTTCTTAAATTTGTGATACGTTTTTATAATTTTTAATATCATTCTTATCATTTTAAATGCCATTTCAACCAAAATAATGTAAAACTTGGTACTTCCCCCTTCCTTCCTCAATCTAGGAATATTGGTGTTGCTTTACAATGATTTTACTTTTTAGTTTATTAAGAAAATCACATTCATATCTTGATTGAAAAGTATCAATAACACAATAGAAAAATTAAGTTTTAATTCAACAACTATAGAAAAAAATCATCACTATGTCTTGCACTATTTTTGTTTAAACGTTGTGATTGATAAATTATGTTTTTCCTATTTTTGAAATGAACGCAATTTATTTGGCCTACGTAAAAAGGACCATGGGAACAGGATTTCCAGGTTCGTGCAGATAAAAGGGCAAGAAGAAATTTGTCCGTTGCGACTGTAATTGACTCCTTCGCTCTGACGGCGGAAAACAATCATCTCCTGGCAAGGGGGTCCTTCGGGACTTCGCGCACAAAAGGACCACCTTCCAGGATAACAATAAAATCGGGATGATATTAAGAAACTTGAAAGGAGCCGATTTCATATTTTCCCGGCATTCGGAAATTTATGTTTATTGTTGGTGGACTTTATCCAATTTTATAGGAATCAGGAAAAGAAAGGACGCTCCACGGCCGCTCCATGAGATCTGCGCACAAAGCCGGGCGCGCCTGCGCATCGCTCCGGGATGGCAATTGATATATTGGCCCTTGTTTATTGTGGCAGGGGCGTGTAACGCCTGTCAACATTGAGCGCTGGTGGTCACTGGTCAGTCGGATCTGCGCCACCATTGTCCTCCCTCGGACGGACGTGCACTTGGTGCTGCGGCCAGCGATCTTGCGAGGAATGTTGCTCCTTTTTTCGTTCGAAGTGTGAAACTAAGTGGACCAAGACAAATTTTATTGCTTAATCTGTTGGAGGATATGGAGGATAGTCTTTAATTTTCCTATTCATTGAAACATATGTGGAATTTGAGTTATAATTATTCTTTTCAGGGTTTTCAAAATATAATATTAAAGATTACTTTTCCTTTTCTGTTTTATTTTCTTCAAAACGATCTAACCCTTCTTGGATTTGCATGATTAAAAATTGGCTAAAATATTTATAAGGGTTTTAAGCCTACAAGATTCCGCTAGTATTTTTTTAATGAACGCTTATCACAGATTACTACAAATATACTTCAAAAACGAAAAACAATACCAAAAAACAATTACATTGTTCCACTTTATTTAAACTTTAATTTGTAAAACGACAATAAAAATTTATTTTCATTTTTATTCATTTATTCTAAATTTAAAAGTGAAAAAATCGTTTTCTTTGGCCTGGGTTTTGAAAAGTTTGCGGTTTTAAAAATATTTTATGAAAATCTGGAAGGGATTGAACGAAAATTGACGGATCTACGACCATAAATAAATAATAAATAATAATAAATCCATAAATGCAAAGGGAACTGTAGAACTTTAAACGCCTTTTTCTCGAAACTATGTTTTCAAATTCGGTGACCACTATTTCTCGAAAACAGGTCAACCGATCTTTTTAAAAATTTTTCCACTTTTTTAAACATAAAGAACTAGTGCTTAAGCGAAAGAATTTTTATTGCAACGTATACTTTTTTGAATGAACGAAAACTGAGAGCTTTTCAGTTAAAATCAACTATTTCAATTGGAGCATCTGCCATCGTTAAAAAAAAATTTCCAAAGAGCTTCCATTAAGCACTAGATTAACTATTTAAGTAACTAAACATTTGTGATTTTTTCGTTTTCGATATGTCTGTTCGGGGCAGGAGTGGTTCCCGCGAAGCACCATTGCAAAAAACATCTACATAAAAGGCTATAACTTCGTTAAATATTAATATTTTTCAAAAAATTTATGATTAATTAATAAATGTACAAAATTGTAAAAAACAATATTAATAAATATTAAATCTCAAAAAAGTTCTGATTTTTGTTCTTCCTAACTGCCCCTAACCCCTTAACTTCATAAGTATGTCGAAATTTAACTTGAGATCTTTATCCAGTCCAGTGATCTTTTAAAGACTCCTGCTTTCTGCAGGGCCCTAAAAACAGAGTTTCCATTTCGCAATCAAAAATCGACTTTCATTTTTTTCTATGATTTAGTCTTTTATGATTCGTAATTGAATCTGGAACAAAATACATAGTTTTTATTAAAAAATGTATCAAGAACCTCCCTAAACTCCTATTAAAATAGCTCAATTTATTTTTTATTTCCAATAATTTGCACATACTTACACACATTTTCAAAATGGGATTCAGCACTGCAAAATAATCTTTGGGGAATATCCCAATATTTCCGGCTTCCTTGTTCCTTCTGGGATCTCAGCATTTATTTTATTCATAAGTTAATGATTTTCGCATCTTGGCTGTGACTAACTTACTACCGGAGAGGTTAAAATCCCACGAGATAATTCGTTCACAGGAGTTGGGTCAAAGTTTATCTCAGACCAATTTCTGAGAGGAAATTAAAATAAAACCTTTTTATCAGATAATTCACAGGGGTCCCGTTCTTCTGCCGCACGTTTCTCTCTTATTCCTTTTGCGAAAATTACTGAGACCCAATGTGGAAACTTGCTTTTATATGCGCTTTTTTATTTAAAGGCGAGATAATTCATCCGACGAAGGTGATCGATTTGGCGCTTTGGCAGGCACTTCCAAGACGATTCCTTGCTATCTTTAGCCATAAGAAGCGTCAGGTCGACCGAAAAGGCGCACATTAAGTTAAATATTTGATTATTTGATCACCATCCGGTAACGTCCGATCAATTTAAAGAACCTTTCAGAACCCTGTTTTAACCCGAAAAGTTCTTGAGGTTTTTCGGCAGCTCCCTGAGACCCCGTGATCAAAGGGCACGAAGGCTTCAAATGAAGTTGCTAGCAAACGCCTGGAGTACCGAAAGCCGAAACTTATGGGGTTTTCGCAAGCCGCTAATCAACGCGGGATCATCATAATGAACCTAAATTGATAGTCTGCGCGAAGGTGTAATTTTGAAAACAAACACTCAATTTAGGACGTTCGCGCCGAGATGGGGTTTTTGATTAGGGCGCATCTTCATCGTTTTGGATAATTAAAGAGAAATTTTGAAATTTTTGAGCCAAGTAAACTGTAGCTGCCTCTCCAGCAGAGTAAAGCTACATCAAGATAAGTATGTTTGTTTTAAAACTATCTGTTCTATCACTTAATCAAATATAAAATACAAGATTACACTATCAATGACTACATTTGATTTATAGTTAAATTTTGATGTTGGGAATTTATTTTTTTCCGGCATTGTAGATTATAGATTCTGATTCTGATAGTGGTACACAGTTCATTTTTTTTTGTTTTTTAACAATTTTAAAGGTAAAATAAAAATATGGTAATCATTTAATCACTGAAGTCATACTGAGCTATTAAACTAACCATAATTTCTTCAATATCAAGCAAATTTAAGTTCTTCTTCAGACGTTGTAAACTTGGGTAACAAGAAAACTGCTCCCGGTCACACATGAACAGTCTTAGCTATAGAAGAAAGCAATTTCGGCTACGGAGAGAACCGGTGGAGGCTATTGAAAGAACCAACTATGGCTATCAAAGAAGCTAGGTCAGCGCGACTAACCACTGTTTGGGGCTCTCTTCAACAGACTGATAATTATTTAAAATTCAACAAAAAATCAAACAATTCTTTTCCCACATTTTGACAATCTCTTTTTAAAAACCATTTAATAAAATCTTTTTATATATAGAAGTTTTTATTTATGCTGCATTGCGATAGTTGTAGAACACACATAGTAATATTTATAATTGATTATTAGATTACCTTTTTATTTAGTCACATTATATGAAATGTGGTTTGTAAGTTTAACTTTAAAAAAAAAATTGTTCCTAATGTTTTAGACAATGGGATCTAATGAACCAATTTAAATCCTTTGTTGCGACAATCGCCGCTGGTTGTGAGCCAGGTAGAACCAGCAAGAACCGCAATGGAGTGCACCTTGTCACTGGTCCGCACGATGAACACCTCGAACCTCGACACGCTTTCGCTTAACCCTCCTGGGTCACCGAATGCGGTCGGGGTTTTTTCAACCCTCGACTATCTTCAACAAAGGCGCGAGACGTCACCGTAAATCTTTCGCTCTGCTGGTTTTATGCAAATTTTTGGGCATGTGCCGTCGCCGAACAGGTGCAAAATTCGTTAGAGACATCCTAAGTGGCCGGTCGCAGCAATACAGGGCTTCTGCAGTCTGGGTTGACCACCAGAGCTAGCCTGCGATCGGATGCTCCAGATCACGGGCTCCGCGGAAATCTTTTTGACATTCATTTGACAAGTTGAGAGATTAATTTTTCATCTGGTTGCCCGGTGACAAGTTGATTTCGTTTTTATGGAAATCGACCGTGTCCGCAGAGGAAGTCCTGGACATCGTCGCCGGTGATCTTGCAGGAAGTTGCGAAAGATGCAGCCTGAGGGCGAATTTTTCATATTTAAATTTCATATAAAATCGAAAACTACTTTGTAACTATCAATTGAAAGCATTTATCAATATTTTGCACAATATTTTTTAATATATTTAAGAGTAATCAAAATGCCTCGCAAGGATCTAGTCATCTGAAATACATTTCTATGTAAAGTATATGCAGTGTTGTGTTAATAATTAAAAAAATTTTGGGTTAATAATTAAAAAAAAGGAAAAATAACTACTTTTGGACTATTTTAAAAGTTGTAAAGGTTACAAAAAATGTTCACTTAGAGTAGTTTTGACGCTGATATCATGAAAATAATTTCGAAAAAATTTACATAAATTTTCTTATTTTATATTATAAAGTTTGGCATGATCTACGCAGCACTATTTGGGGGACCATTCTTGAGGTCCTATAACTTTGTAAAAGCGAATTCTACAGAATTCTAATGCAGACACATTTCTTAACCTATTAATTTTAAGAAAACATTGAATAAACAAGTGCTTTTAAGCTACCAGAACAGAATAGAAAGATTTAAAAAAATCATAAGATACAAATATTGTATGTTTTCTTGTCTCAGTAAATAATTTAAGCTTTTACATTTTGGACTATTCGAAAGGCACAAATATATATGATTTACTGATGTTTAATTAAAATAATTTGTTGTACAATCTGTAAACATGTAGAGTTATAGAAATTTTGGGTGCTGATCATAGACTACTAATCGCTGATCACTGATATAATTACTTCCTCTAGCTAATTTTTGATACGTAGTAATTTGTAATAGCCACTATAATTTATAAAAATCATATTATCGTAAAAGGACAGCAAAAAGGTGTCTTTGGTAGAACTAAAAAAGATGTTATCTCATTTCTTTTCGAATTGAGTAATATGATTATAATCTCTTCCCTGAGCTGTGTACTTAAAAATTAAGACTGATGTATGTAAGTATTTAGCTTAGTGATAAGGAAAACTAACAAATGAAGACAACGGAACTTACGAAATTATTGGTTGCAAAACACCTAGAGACTTAGTTCGGTACCGAAAGAAGTTAAGAGCCGCACGCACCTTGTAATTAGCAACTCTGTTGCAGGGTCCTCCTCTTCCTCCGGTCAATTAAGACATTTGAAGACGGAGTGTGTGAGGTCCTTGGAAGACTTCCTGTGCATCTTCGGTACTGATCATTTCTCGACTTGACTCTTTATTTGCTTTTGGCGCCTGCAGAGCGATTAAGTGAAATTTACGATTGAAAAGGAGGAAGAACTCTTTAAAACCTTTTTTCCAGTTCATAAAAGCCGAGTAATTTTCAAAAATTTATTGATTTTTAAATTTCTGGTACCTTTTCGTTTAGGTTTTTTTTATTCTCGTCAAAAAGAATTACATAATGTAGATACAGGTAAGCAGCTCCTGAGGGAAAATCAAATCTCGCCGCAAATTAGTAACTTCCCTACGAAATTGATACCGGAGGCCTCGATCTTTCTCGTTAACCTGTCTACTCTCATTATCGGAAGTAAAATTCGAGTACGCAAGTCCCGACGTACTAAAATCGTGCTCGCCCAACCTGGGAGGCATGTCGACTTGCTTAAGCCCATTAAACCTGCATCAATCAATCACAAATCGATCTTAACAATGCCTGGCTACGGAGCACGCAAGTCTAATTTTGCGGTTGCACTTTTAAGATTATAAACTAAAGAATTGTTTACATGTCTTGCGAAAGGTAACACTGATCTCCAGGACGGTTTTCAAAAAATGTCCAAGACGCGCCCTTACCAGGGAAATTGCAAAAGGTAAAAATGAAAATGAAAAGAAAAACGCATGCAGTCCGTGGACCCTTCCCGATTCCTGAAATGACTTTCTATTTAAATGTGGCGGATCCCGGCCAAAGGTAGATGAACAAATTTTCGTAGCCCTGGAGCATATGGTCGGAATCGGGAAGGAATAATCATTGGATGTCCGATTATTGACCATCTGGCTCCGTTAGAAGTGTGGCCGGCACGCGTTTAGTCCGGCTCTGTACAGGTTAAGGTTTACCTGATCGCCTGATGCTCCGAGGGCATCACCGCATTATCAGCGAAATTCACAGGATGCTTCCCGGCCTAAATATCTTAAGATCATATTACTTGCTATGTGAAAACAAAAAATCATAGCATAATAATATTGCAAACATTTGTAATATTGTCCTCAGTTTTAGAATTTTCTATGAATGAGAATAGGTAAATTTTATGGATCTGAAATTTATAAACAAGCTTAAATATTTAGATTTAGCGATAGTAGTCCTCAAACCTGTTTAAATCCCATATGCTCTTTTCAAAGAAAAAATGGTATAAGACACGGGGATATAACGAACCTCTATGTATACAAAACACGTAGTATCATTTTTTGAATTAAGTTATCTGACCTATTAAAATAATAGAGATATGTACATGTCAAGCCAACCTTCTAATAGAATTCAAAAGAAATTTTAAAGTGAAAAAAAACATAATTTATATATGCATAATCATTAGTCATTTTTTATCTGAATGCTCAAGAGTGTAAAACTTAATTAAAACTTGAAATAAAATATTTTGCTCCTGCAGTGGTAACTCTGCTTCATTTCTGGAAAAAGATTATTTGGTACAGACATCAATTTTTATAAAGTAATTTAAAAATGTTTGAATGCATTGTTTTTTTTAATATACGCCTTTTTAAATCACAGGTAGTGCATAGATCATTTTTTAAACAAAAGTCACTTCCATCTCTAAATCTTGACTCATTGTTGAGGTAAGATTGTTATTATGCATTACTAACTCTAATTAGCTATGCTTAATAAATTTGTTAGGATTCGCACGGACCAACTACTAATAAAGGTAATAAAGGACTGATTAAATCAAAGGTTTAGATGCAGTTTTAGCTGCAATAGGTACCAAGTTACTATCGCTTGGAAATTGATACAGGAAAAGTTAGAAACGCAATAATTTGCTTATTTCTTGTTTATTTTATTCCCTTTCACTGTTCCAAAGTATATAGTTAAATACATAAATAAATAGTCTAAAATGTTCGATTATTGTTTTGTACATTGTTGAATGTTCCATGCACGAGATTCTGATTAAAGCGCCAGTTATTTCCCAAGTGTCCAGTCCAATTTAGTTCTGTTGGCAGTTGATTTCGAAGACATCATTCACGGCTGACCTGAAGACGGAGTGAACGCAGCTCCTCGATGAGTTTAGCAGTTCCCTAAATCTCGGAGCAAAAGTGTTGTAAATTTCAACAAAATTCTTTTCAATGCCGGCACGAGCTTTTTGGGTCTCCTCAATCTGCAATGGATAGAAAATCTCATGGACCAAATTCATTAAGAAGAAGAAATTTCAGAAAATCTTACGCTGTCTGCAAAGCACTGAATGTAGTCAAAGTAGGAGGCATTTGCGCAATTGGCTTGGAAGGAGGCGCGAATGAAGTTCACATGCTCCCTAATGTTGCTAATGTAATCCTGGATCGCCTGGTAGGTGTAGTAGGCTTCTATATAGATAGAGTCGCTACACTTTTCAAAGCCCTTCGCTATTTCAGTTCGGATCAGTTGCAATTCGCCTGAAACGTGGTTGTAACAATTGCCCATTTCTTCAGCTAGAATAGGAGTCTGGTCGGACAGCACTTGCATCTGATTCTTGAGCGTATTCAGTTTAGAAACAACTTCAGGAACAAAACCGTTGTAGTTCTAAGGACGAAAGTTTTGATTATCCTGAAGGTATGAGGAAGTAATTATCCTTAATTACCTTTGAGTACATTTGATCCGGCCGAGGATCAGACGCAACGAACGCGAAAAGGCCGTAAAGGACAAAGATACCTGCGAAGACTTTCATTTTTGTTTTTTGAAGATAACAAATTAATTAAACGAATTAAATGATTATTAATATTCAAATTTCGGCGGACTGAATGAAGACCACATCTGGCTAAGACTCTTTTATACAAAATTCTCCGCCTTATCTAATATTTTATCTTTGGATTCGCACGGAATCCAAGAAGTCTTAACAACCTTTTTGATTTACAATATCCAAAGTGGATGCTGTATCAGTTAGTGCGTACGAAAAACAAAGAAAAAAATTATATGAAATTATTAATCCAAGGTAATAATGAGTTAGTTTTTAAATAATTAAGTTGTAGTGATAAGCGAATATTTATTTGTTTTTATGAGTAGTTATGATTAATGCAAAGCATCACTATACTTTGAATATTTACCTTTTTTTTATTAAAGTTTGTTATTTTAGGAACATTTACATTTATGAAGGTTGGCAAAATGTTTGGATGTTTGGAAGTTCTACAAGCTCGAACTTTTATTCTTTGTTTTATTTAATATTTATTTTTAAAAAGTTATGAATTTTCGGCCTTATAATACTTAAGGAATATTTGTTGGAATTGTTTTTAAATTATATATATATATAAATAAAAAATAAATTATATATATATATATAAACAGTTTAGTTTGGAATAGAGGTAGGTACTTTTTATATATGCGATATAGCAAAATTTGTGGACAAACTGGAGTCTGTATCTCTATATGTACATGTGATTAATTATCGGATAGGGCTAATCTAGTTCTACAACTTTAACATGATCAACATCAAAGAGCGAAATTTACTTTTCCGACTGGAACCAAGGCCAAGATAGCCTTTTAGGAAAATTTCGATACAAAAGTCTACCTATTTATTATTAGTGTCTTGTTTAAGTCTTTAGAAATGTGACCTCAGTTCCAAGAAATAAAACATTTGCCAAGTTGTTTAAATTCATAAGTAAAAAAATCGAAGATTTGCTTAAAAATAATAGCGAGATTAATAAAATATAGTGTACTGGAAAAATTAAATAACAGTAATAATCTATGCCTGAATTTTTGTTCAATATTTTTCCACATTACGCGGTCTTCGTAGGCGGTTGTATTTCATAAAGTTTTGCAAATAATTATACTACCTTAATTAATTAAATATACTTTTAAAGTTCTCACATTTTATCCTTTTTAATAACATGTAGAAGAAACTGAATTCAGAAGAAAATTTACAGACAAGTTAGGGCAAGTCTTTTAATCAACTGAACATTTTATATACTCGAAAATTTTAAATGAAATACGAAATTTACAAGCAAATGTGAACCTAAGAAAATTTTCGAAATGGTTTGTTCAAAGTTTAGTTCAACAACTATTTTGAAATACAATACAATTATATTTAGGTATTGAAAAAAAATATTTTAGTTATAAATGAAATCGTTTGACAAATTCACTATCATTTATGTCTATCTATTCCAAAAGAATCTAAAAAATTATTATTAAGAAACAAAATAGAGTGAACGTCTTTTGGAGCACCCAGTGTCAAGATTGGTTTCAGAATTTGTATTGCTATGCACAAAAGCAATTTTAATCAATCACAAATGAATTTCGAAGTAGGTATTTAAAGTGCGCAAATATCTTTGCTTATCTGTCTACAGTAGTGAACTTCGTCCATGGCACTGTAATTGTTTATGAAGATGTGAGATATCAAAATCCTCGATTAATCGTATCATGTAAGTAACAGGCAATCGCTCATCCAATCGGAGAGTTGAGAAATTGATATTGATAAAAGTTCACTTTATATAAATAATCATCATCCATTGTCAACGCTATTAGTTGTAGTTGAAGTAACCCCTAGGTTAAATCAATATGAAAATTGCTCTCCTGGCATTCCTCGCGCTCTGCAGTTATACTGTGAGTTTTAATTTAATTAACTTATTGTGCAATAGAGATTAATAAAGGTGTGCTCTTTATAGGCAACAGCACAAGATGCAGACCCGTTCGACATCGCATATTTAAACGATTTGGAAATCCAATCAAGAGGTCCCATTCTCGATGCCATTCTAGGTGTTGTGAAAAGCATTACCACTGAAGTAAAGAAAGCTATAGAAGCAATTATCGTGAAGACGGAGGAAATTATAAAAACTGTGCGCGTGAAAATCGAAGAAGCAGCCAAAATCGCACTGGACAAA
This sequence comes from Proctacanthus coquilletti, assembly GCA_001932985.1. Taxonomy (NCBI): domain Eukaryota; kingdom Metazoa; phylum Arthropoda; class Insecta; order Diptera; family Asilidae; genus Proctacanthus; species Proctacanthus coquilletti. Next base: position 191,671 of record MNCL01000040.1, on the reverse strand, counting down.
CTCCGAGTGATTGCTGAGAATATTGAAAACAGATTCGCCAAATTGGTCAAACAGGGCAAGGCTGCAAAGGCTTGCGTCGATGCTGGAAGACCTCAGATCAAAGATGCCATCTCAAAGGCTGAAAATGACAACAAGGAGTGCATTAGAGGAGCAATTGAGCAGGCCAAGAACATCGTTAATGAAATAAAGGAACATATTGAAAAGATCCAGGATAAGATTGATGCAATGAACGACATGGTTCAGGACTGTTTGGAGAAAAACGGAAAAGTTTTGGGCGCGGCCAAGTGCATTACAAGTCAAGTAGGCTTATTTGTTTAGAAAACGCGAGCATGGCTAATATTTTTCTGATTCTAGGTGTGGGACTTCAATAAGAACATCCTTGGAATGATTGGAGACGTTAAAGATCTTCTGGTCCAGGCCACTAAGAGTTCTATTAAGGTGGTAGCCAATGGAATTGCTTGTCTTGCCGACGTTAGTAGAACAACAGAAAAGCAGATTTCTAGAACTGTAAAAGACATTGAAAATTGCATAACTTCAAAGAAGTTCGAAGACTTTGAAAATCAAATACACTTCTCGCCAAACTAAAGAAAAAATGAAATTAATTTATTTGAAAATAAATACAAACATTGTTTCCGAAGTGTTTAAGGTTAAACTTCTTTTAAGATTATTTTAGATACTTATTTTGATTGCTTTACTTTGTTTAGTGAGTCAAATCAGGCTCACGTACTGTTTCGGATCTTTCAGACGAAACCTCATTCCGAAGAAAAGTAAACTTTTTACTGCAAATTTACAAGACGCTGTTGCCCTAACCTAACCTAAGTCTAACCTTGTGGATTTGTTTCTTCTTCCGAAAAGCGTTAAGGCGTGCTACTTTACGATAAGAAACTTAAACGGAAGTGTTTACCTTTAGAATTAGTACACCGGCCATGATAATGATTTTTAATGTTATCTTTTCCCTCAAATGAGAAACAGATTTTTAGCTGGAGTTACTTTGATGTATTAGATAAAATTTTTTATGGAAGAACCACATGTTCTTTTATAAGATAAGAATGGTACGCAGATAATCAGCAGATATAATAGAAAAAATATATAGACTCATGTTTCACATACAAATATGATATTGCGATTTGATAAGAGCGTAAATCAAATATGGTTTCACAAAATAAAAGTATTACTGAAAAATATAACATTTTAATCAATGTATTTATAAAATAACTGAAATTATTTAACCTACTTTAGACGCGATCTCTTTACCTGCCTTAGGAAGAAAAGCGGAAGAGTTTAGGGCTGATAGTTGAACAGGGAGCACTTGTTAGTCGTGTATCTATTTCTGCACATTGAAAATATTTAAGAAAAAACATTTTTGTGAGACAATTTAAACCATTAGCAACCAAAAATACCATTTTTGAAATTTTTGTTTGGCTATTGCACGTATCACAAAAAACTAGTGGACGAATTTTGATTAAATTTGATATAGTTGTAGGTTATGGCTCCACCGAACATTTAGGATAACTCTTATTACAAAAATCCCAATTTTAGGGATAAATTTGAGTCACCTAAAAGGTTTACGGAGTTTTTCTTTGCTCACATATTGATTGAATGGGCTATCAAATGGAAGCCTTTTATTGTTGAACAATGTAAGGTTTTACGGAATTTATAAAAATAGTTGTAAGAAATTTTTCAAAGTCTAGTTTGCAATTAGTACGAATATGTAGCTTAAATTCCAACCTTCGATTTGTTAGCGCGAAAGGTATGGGCAGAAGGTTTTGCTTTCCAATCCCGTGGTTTATTTATATGTTTCATGATCGCGTGAAAATATTAAATTTATAATTTACAAACATGTCAGAGGCTATTTTAATTTCTGTTTTTATAAAACGTGAAGTCCACGCGTACGAAATTTTGGGCACAACTAATTTTTCCTAAATAAAATATACTATGAGATTGTAGACATTCAAAAACAAATCTAATAAAAAAAATTTTACTTACTATTAATATTGCTACTTTGTGATAATTCTGTAACTGAATTAAACGATAACAAAACATCGTGAGCTCAGGTTTTAACCCAACCGACCCTTTGGACATTTTTGTTTAAGATTTTAGATAAATGTGCGTATAAACAAATAAATAAATAAATAAATGGATACATACTTGTTGAGTGTTCTTCATCCGAAACTTGGTCTGTGAGAAAAGTATCCTTCAAAGGAAGAGTACTGCGCAGATAATAGCGGTCATTAAGCATGAACAATTTGTCTGCGGTATCCTTTTCCTCCAGTCCAGAAAGACTCTACTGGAAAACGCTGAAAAATTCATCAGTTCCAACTCATTAGTCGCAACCGAAAGCCGCAAAAGATGATCAGAAAAAGCGGCCCTAAGACGCAGAGCCTGTCCTTGAGCAAAAGCCGAACCTCAAGATCGTTGTGGTGTAATTTGAGCCCAATTGTGGATACTTTTGTTTACCTTTTTACCTCTTACCTGGAAGACATCGTCAAGGTAGCCCAGCCCTGTCAATCACTTGGAGCTTATAATTATTTCCTTCCAATTAAGTAGATTCGTTCCTCTATCTTTTGACTCCTCGGCTCTGGAGAGCCAATTTCCTTACGAAGGAGTCCCTACGAGTGACGGCAAACATTTTTCGTAATTTCCTGTTTTGTGTCATATTCCTGTTCCTTTTTTTAATTAATTCATCCACTTTCGCTGCAAGGAAAAAACTGTGAAGAATTAGGAAAAAAAGGATAAGCCCCTTCCGATGAATGCGCCGAATCGAGTCAACGAACAAAACCTTCATCGATTTGGCTACCTAAGAGCAGGCAAATTTTTATGTTGACTTTAGGAAGCAAAAAGGTTTCCTTTCATTAATTCACTGAAATTCCGGTTTTATTCCTCGATCAAAGGAAACCTGGGAGCTCCTTTAAGGATATACACCATACCGGTTTGATTAAAGATATCTTTCAGAGATTGAAATAATTGCAATAGTTTTTATGCGTGAGCATATTTTCACCAGCTTATATTAAGTGTAGACAAGTTTTTCCTTATAACAAGACTCTAAAAAATAGTGTAAAACAATATTTGATCCCCTCTCCCCTTCGTTTTTTTCCAATAATTGACTTCCTGCGACCTTACTAACATTTCCAGCATGCTTCAGTTTACCCATAGGTTTCTAAGCTATTCAATTCTGAAAATGTGATAAAAACTCATCCAGTAGATTTCATAGCATCTCGGACAAAAGGACTGTTAAATTTAGTGTTTTAACATCTCCTGCATCAAATACAAAATAATATAAGATTTTCAAAAATATTTTTATTGCAAATTAGCATTTCCATTATAATTTTATTGTTATAAGTTTAAGTATCAAACTTTATGTTTTTTATATAAAAGTTTATTAAATTTTGTTACACCAATTATACTACATTTTACACAACAATATTCGATTTAATCCGCCGCTGCTCTGATTTGTTTCAAAATTCAGAATTTTTAAACCAAAAATTCTTAGTTATAATTTGATACTAAATTAACTCGAAATTTTTTATACACATCAGTTCCCATCTATGCCCATTTTTAGTAATAAATAAATATATTATATAAACCAATTTTTCAAACTAACCAATTAACTAGGAATTCAGAAAATTTTATAATTTTAAAAATATTATTTAATAATTGTTATATAAGTTTATACATGAATATTGGCTCTAAGTCATTTTTGAATGTAAAAAATTTTTGAATTATGATAATATACATTTTTGTAACACTAATTCCAAGGAAATAAAATATGTAACTTTTAATTTTAAACAACCTACTGTGAAATTTTAGGTCAATAGTACACATCACGATCTACTTAGCTTCTATTTCTTCTGAAGACAGTGTTCAAGTCTACGAATGACCTCCTCCACTTGCTTTTTCGCTGATCTTGATACCTTCTTGTTGCAGTGGTGGTAGGTCCTCATGATAGTGGAGATAGAATTCAATGCCAGACGAACTCTGTCTCGAGCTTCTAGTATCTCATCCCCAATGGAGTTCTTCAACGTTTGGCACTGCAAAGAAAGTCTTAAGTTTTCCCTTAAGTAAGTAACAAACTGAAAGTGGAACCTACCCTTGTGGAAATGCATTGGGTAATCTCACTAGCCTTGGCAGCATCCTCCTTCGTTCCATTGCAGTACTTTAGAGCGTCTTTCATATCATTGATGTAACGACGAGCTGCCTCGATATGTCTCATCGCTCCGTCGTGATTGTGCTTCCATCGTTTTTTGGGCTGCTCCTCGCACTTCTTCAAATTGTCTTTAGCAGTAGAAACAATTTTATGAATTTCTGATTTCTGGTGTTTAGAGACACATTTTGGACGTTTAACTCCGTTTAGAAGATCATCAAATTTCTCTTCATTTTTTACGCGTAATTCCTCCAATCTCTTATTTGCGTCGTTGATCGCTGAATCACTCTGCTGTTGCAATTTCTGGTCGGCAATCTTTAGTTGACCAACGACGTGATTCAGAGCGTCTCTTTCAAAACCAGTCAACGTCAAAGACAGATTATACACGCGCTCGATGATCTCCTTACCTTGGTCAACAGTAGATGTTGATGCACACACCTGATTTTGATAAAAAATTTTATTACAGGCCTAGGATTTAAATACTTTGAATATTATCTTACTACACTCGCTATACACGCTATTGACAAAAGAATGAAGAAGTAGACCTTCATTTTGGGCTTTCTTTTGTGGCTACCTGTTAAGAAATGTTTTCTTAAACTTCTGAAACACTGGACTGAAGGAATGTAACTGCTTTCTTTATTGGCGAAATGGCAGGTGCTTATCACACGATTACAGGAATTACTGATAGCAGAATTCCTTGGAAACGTTAATCTCTCTGATTAATGTTCTATTTATGAGTAGAAAAAAAAACTACAGACAATAGAGGCGTACGAATCAATAATTTTATAAGCATTTTATAATAACATTTAGATAAAATTTTGTTGTATGACTTCGATTTTAGTTGAAGATATTTTAACTGACGCCTTGTCGTATTTATTGTTGATTATTGGTAATAATAGCCTCTTGACCAAGGTAATTAAAAAAAAATTCAATAACATTTCAATTTGGTAATAATAAACTGGTAGCCAATAAAATGCTTCGAGTCACATTACAATCAGTGAAGAGTTTACAGGCTTGAGAGAATATCTTAAAAATGATAAAAGAAATTTGGACACCTGTAGGAAAATCAATTTTCTTAATGACCATTTCACCAAAAGTCCAAAGTCTACCTGAGTTAAGGTAATTGTTCAATCAACTTAGAAAGAATAATATCAAAGTTAGTCATATTATAATTGAGAAAAGTGGTTTACTAACCACAGGATTGTAGAGGTATTTCACAAAATTCGTAATTGACCTGGCCGCCTGCCATTTTATATGTTTTCATGGCGGCTTTTAATTGCATTTAAAGTGTAATAGGTGTGATAAGATACACGTTGAGTACGTTGTTTTGATACACGACCTATAAATGAATATTATATCTGTTGACTAGAGTTGTTATAGCAGTGTTTTAGTAATTGATTTATTGCATCTGCTTTGAATAGGAAGTAAAATAGCAGATTTAGAAAACTAATCACTAGTAGATTTTGAGTCTGCATTTAAATACATGGCATTTAGAAAAAAAATTAAATTTGATATTATTAATGATATTACAAACGATTTCAGCAATCAAAAATGTAGGATAAAAGCTAGAACATTCCTTTAAGTTGGATAACTTCTTTTCATTGCAATAGCACTTCCGGCGAATTAAATTAATTTTAAATATTTAGATACAGAGTAGTAGTTATTTTATACACTTTAGAGCCTTATTTTTAAAATTGCTTTTATTTGTCCTTTAAAAAGTTTTTATTTAGCCTTCTTCTTAATAATCTTCCAAATAAAAAATTAATTAATAAAAATTTTCTCATATTAAGAGAAGTTCAGAAAATAACCAATTTTTTTTAGAATTGAAATTTCCTTTCTTGCAACTACTTTAGAATCGAAATAATTACCTAAAGCCATTTCTATATTTATTCTTATTTATAAATTTAAATTTATTTTTAAATTTTCGCAAAGAAAAACTAATTTATTTTATTAATAATAAATTATTATTATTCAGCAGTGAGCCTAGATGAATTATTTTCAAAATTTTGAAAATAAGTTTTTTGCAGGAATTAAGAAAATAAGTGTGCGTCTACATATCTTGTATTTATTTTTTTAGAAAACATCAAATCAATTTACTTTGAAGTAATTTGAAAACATGTAAAATTCTACTATAGAGCCGAACACAGTATTTAATTAAGAGGAAAAAATGTTTCTCATAAACACCAGTCCAGAAAATAAAATTCGTGCGTAGTGTGAACACAATCCAGTGTTATTTTGATTGATAATTTTATGGAAAATTTTTATATGTAGGTCTCGTTCCGTAGCGGGGTTCGTGAGAACCTGTTTTATAAGCACTATTAGCACTAAGAATAGAAAGGTAAGTTTTACTTATTACTCACTACAATAAAATTCATTTTTCATTTCACATTTTATTATTATTTTATTGTAAGAACATTTCGAAGTTTCAACATTTAGAAAGCTTCTGATTCAATTCATCGATCTTGGCTTTAGCCCGAGACACCGCCTGCGCATTGCAAGCGTGAGTCTCGCTCGAGATCTGAACAGATTTGAACTGTGCAATTCGAAGAGCTGCCTGAATGGAATTCACGATATCATCGACGACTACTTTGAATTCGCTGATCTGCAAAGAAATATGATATAAATGAATTTACAATGGCAGAACAAATAAGATTTATTTTACCTTCTCATGAATGCATTTAACACCAAGAATTGGATTCCAGTTAAGACAGTCTCCAAGCATCTCCCGGAAAGTTTTAGTATGACTCCTAACAGTTTCAATACCCTTTAAGACATCTTTAGGGATTTCCTTCGAAGCGGCTAGGGCTTGTACACCGCACTCCTTGATCTCATCCAAGAAGACCTTTTCAACTTTCAAATACTCTGGTTCGAGTTTATCTGCGCAGGCAGCGGCTGCACCGCCCTGTTTCCTTACAGCGTCAAGTTTTCCCTGGATCTCGGTTCTCACAGCATGGACTTTTTCTTTAGCCCTCTCAAGATGCTCACCAATTTGTCCATTGAGGGTTGCAACAATAGCATCAATTCTTCCCGCGATAAAGTTAAGATCATCGGAGATCTTATCAAGGAATTTATCAATCTTTGCTCGAATGTGGTCAGGAAGTTTCTCTATAGGTACTTTATATTCAGGTGTTTGAAAGGTGCTCTATTGATTAATTCAATTAATAAATAATACAATAAAAATAAACATTTCAAAAGTGTATTATTTTATTGTAATAAAATACTTACAGCGATAGCACAGAGGCTCAAAATTACTAAGATGGTCAATTTCATTTTAGTTCTCCGACTTCGATTTGTTCTTCTTCAGTAGATTTATCCAAATGTTTTAATAGGCGATATCTGTTGTCTTATATACGCTAAATGATATTTCGATAGCTTGATTTCTTATCACATGTGATTTCGCTATTAAGTATTTAGCCTCCGTGAAGAGTTTGAACAAATATCTAATTTCAATTAAGTATTTACGAAGATCAAGTAGATTATGTAATTGATATTTGTTAATATTGACAATAGTTTTGTAACAAAGTCTGTTTTATTTGAACAAATAAGCAAACTAAACACGATGCTCTTAAGTAAGAATTGTTGCATACAACAGATTTTTAATGCTATAAAAAAATTAATTACTCGCACTATATGTAGTAATATTTTCACGTACTTGACTTCGTTTTAAAATTATAAATAAATCGCAATAAAATCAAATATAAATTATTTATTTTATTCAATAAAATCCCCTAATTTGAATAAACTTAAATAATTTAAAAACCTGATAAACAAAAACTATTTATTTGATTTTACCTATAGGAATAAAACTTTAAAAATTTTATTTTTCCAAATAGTTTCAAGTGCTCCAGTAGAAAAATATCCTTTCGAAAATTGTTAACTTAACAAAGTAATCCAAATAACACTCAATTCCTTTTACAGATAAGGTTAATATTATTTTAATTAATTAATTTTTCTCGTAATTATACTTCTTTAAATACATAGGGGCAATTTTCAAGTAGAAAGAATTATAGTTTATGACATTGTTATTTACGATTATTGAAAAGTTGATTTAAAATTAATTACGTTGCATTATTCAGATGCAATTACTAAAACTTTTAAATTGCCTGGTTCTAGATGCCCTAGGTTGCAAAATGATATGCGCTTTTGTTGCAATTTTTTTATTTATTTTCTTTTATTGCTAAAAAATTATAAAAAATGTATTCAAATAATCTAAAGGCGCTTTTTAAAAAAATATCCAAGAAATGTGGATCTTAAATAATCATGCTCGCTTATTTTTGAATTAGACTTAATATTGAATACACGTTTTTACACAATTTGGCTTTTATAATATTTTGTGAGTTGGTATAGTATTTTAATGCATAATTAAAATCTCTTTTTCTCGACAATACATCCGAGATGATTTTTAGGATAAAAGGATTGTAAAAATTAAAGCAATTAAAAGGCAAGTTTTAATTTTGAAGGTACATTTAATTTAATCCAACGTTAACAAGGATTTAGTAATAGATGGTGTAGCAGTTGGCGAGTTTTTGATTCAATTCCTTTACCCTCATGTGGGCCTTGGAGAGAGCCTTAGCGTTGCATTGCTGGGCATTGTTCATGATTTCAACGGCCTTCTGTTGAGCAGCAACAAGGGCTTGCTTAGCACTAGACATGATCCCACCCATGATCTTCTTAAGCTCATCGAACTGCATTAAATAATGCAATCAAAAATTATAGGAATTAACCAATCTAAGCACAATTTTTACCTTATCATAGACACATTTGGTGGTGCTGATTGGATTCCAGCCAAGGCAGTCTCCAACCATATCACGGAAATCCCTGATTTTGCTGTTGATGAGGGACATACCCCTGGCGACTTGGTCTTGCATCTCATTAGCTTCGACGTAGACTTCGCCGGCGCAGGTTTTCACATCGGCCATTGCGTCCTTCTCGACCTGCATGTAATCTGGCTCTAGCTTCTTGGCGCACTCGGCGACCTCACCACCTTTTTTCTTCATTTCGTTGATCTTACCCTCAACTTCGGCCTTGATGCCGTTAGCCTTGTTTTTGGCAGCCATGACCAGGTCAGCGGCTCCCTCGTTGAGTTTCCCGATGACTGCCTTAGCTTTGCTAGCAACAACGCTGAAGTCGTCAGTAGCCCTCTTGAGGAGTTCTTCGATTTTAGCCTTGATCGTATCGGCGACGTTTTGGGGTTCGATCTCAACACCCACGTACTCATATTCTACGTCATAGGCAGCCTGTAATTAAACGTTACGATAAATATTGCTGAGAACGACTAGATGTATTCCTTTAAGTCGTCGAATTAACTCTAGTATGTAATTCAGATCTTCAGCAAACGAGTCCAAGCACACGAATTGATCAAATAACTAAACAGACCTATTTCATTTTCATAAAGGAAACTTACAGCAACGGCACAGAGGCCCAAGAAAGCAAGAATAGCGAACTTCATGGTGAAACAGTGGCTGAATTGGCTTTCACGTAAGAAATCGGTCCAAACACTAATGCCGGCAGTGCAATTACTCCCTTTTATACTAAAGTCTTCACTTTGCTTATCAGAAAAAATCGACCGCTTTTGAAGTAGTTTTCCTTCCTAGATGTTTTCAATTAAGCTCTCGATATGAACATGATTGCACAATTTTTCAAACTTCCTTTTGTTTCTAATTGCATTTAAGTACAATATGAGGAAGTAATTTAGTTAAATTCTCTAAATAAGAAGTAGCACTTAGCAACTGGAGATTTACGAAGCTTGAGGACGAGAAAAATTCTTTAAAAAAAGTGTATGTCTATATAAGAAACAAGAGGAATTGGATGTGTTAACAAATTTTTCTGAAAATGTTAACTTAATTACATAGCGATATATGAACAGAAGTTTTTGCAAATTAAAGTAGCATATTATTATACTAATGATTGTAAATTGATATATATTTTACCAACTCTGTCGCTCCATGTCTATAATTGGATATATAAAAATTAAAAAAGAAAGCCTAATACTTCGTATTAGGGATCGTAAATAGAGAAAAGCATTTCAAAATTTAAATAATAAAAACTTAATACTTTCAGGATTCGAATGCTTGAAATTCCTAAGAATCCTTAATGGCAGATACGAACTTAAACTTAAACATATTCGTAATAATTGAAAATCAAACTGAAAAATTTGTTGTAACTGATTTTATACATTCCCGGAAACCTAACTTCATCCCCAAAAATTGGGATTTGTATAATAAAGACTATCCTAGACGAAGCTAGAGTCATAATTTCATCAAAATTCGTTCAGTAGTTTTCTTATGATATGTGAACAGACAAACAACAATTTCAAAAATGGTATTTTTAGCTTCTCTTTTTTTAAATATTTAATCTCATGAAAGTTTTATTACATGTGTAGATTTTCCTTTTGCCTTAGTAACAAAATTAAACAAACCGGTCAAGTGCAGTAAGTAAGATATGTTTGTACGTATAGGGTTTGGAAGTATTTCTGCTTGATAGTTTCATTTAGTCTAATTCTATCGTAGGTTTTCATATTACAAGTGAATTTTCAAACAAAGGTGTAAGAAATTCAAAATTTTTCCAAGTTGATAATAAGAATTTTTAATAATTGTGTTAATTTTAAGAAAGTGAACTACTACTATGCTACTATGTAGTGTTATTGAGTCTTTTGTTAGACTACTTTTTTACTAAATGTATTATAAGAGATACAAGACACTTGAGGTAAATTTTTATCCGATAAACTTTCCATTACTAGCAATTACTTTCCTATAAATAGTTCCTTGGCCCATTAATCGCCATTAGTTGAATTGACTTCTTGAACAAGCATTCAGCAGTAACTAGCAAAATGAAATTCGCTCTCTTCGTTCTTTTGGGTCTCTGTGCTGTTGTAGTAAGTTAACTAAAAAACAAAATTTTCTCACATAATTAAATCAATTTTTTCACAGGCACACGCTTCCTATGAAGTTCCCGAATTCGATGAATTCGAAATTGAACCCCAAAATAAGATCACTGATGAGATCAAAGCTAAAATTGAGGAGCTAATCAAAAGGGCTACCGACGAATTCGGAAGGATTTCTGACAGGGTCAACAGAATCATGAGCCGTCTCCGTGAATACACCCGCCAGATGATGATGAAGGCCAAAGAAATTATCGGAAAGGCCAAGGATGACATTGAAGGTAAATTGGACGAACTCAAAAAGAAGGGTGGTGCCTTCGCTGAATGCGCCAAGAAGCTCCGTCCTGAATACAGGGAAGTTGAAAAGGATGCTATGACCGGATTGAAGAAGTGTGCTGGTGAGGCCATGGTTTCTAACGAGGAACATCGTGAAGCCGTTGGAAAAGACATCGCTGCCATTAAGGCCAATCTCCGCGACATCCGCGACAAGGTTGCCGATTGTCTTGGCTGGAACCCAATCAAGACTGGCAAGTGTATCTTCGAGAAGGTAAACATATCCTCCCTTTTCTTATTAGAAACTTGATAACCGTCGTTTTAACTTCAGACCAGCGAATTGAAGAAGCATGTCGACGCAATCGCCACTGCTAGCCGCGACGCCCTCCGCCTCACCCGCCGACGTGGACATGAAATCCTTACCAAGACCAAGCAATGTAATAGGGCAGTTCTTACTAAAGCATCCGAAAGGGTTAAGATCCTCAACGAGAAGCTCTCTGATTGCTACAAGAACGCTGGATATTTCTTCTAAAGACTTTATGTTTTTTGAACAAATAAAAAAATAGCAATGTATTCCTATGTTTTTTTTCGATTTTTTATTATAGTGAAAGAGAAAGTAGAAGATGATATCCTTAAAGGGGTGAAGAAGTTGAATTGGTTCAAAAAAGTAGATATCTCGAAAAGGAAACATTTTGTGAGTCAATATTTGATATATACAAAAGAGAACTGCATTTATAACTTAAAAACGACTTGAAGGGCATACAAGAGTTAACTTTAGTTTTACAAATGGGGTCTTTTGCTCGAAATTTATTAAAAAAAAAAAACTCGATATGTTTAAAATTACTTAGTACAATTTTCTTAACAAATTTGTCAGAAAGGTAAATCAATAATAACTTACATCTTCTGAATTATAGTCCAAATGTGAGCAAGTGCCACTCTTCAATACACTATCTTACTAAGAATAGCTTATTGTTATTATTGGAGACAGAACCTAAAATAATTTGAAATAATCCCTAAATCCACTAAATCCATAACGAAACAGTAAGTCTTTTACACTGACTTTGCACTACAACTGGAATATTAAAAACATTTATTGCGACTTAACTTTCATTCCTAATTAAAGTTCATTATGTTTACTTTCTAATAATTAATTTAGTATTAAAATATAAGAGAGATAAAAATCGTGAGTTAGCCTATAATTTTAGACGAATTCATAATTTCCGTTTTCCAGACAATACTATTTTTTCTGATATCAAGAGACATGAATACGCGGCATTATATTCTTATAGAAACCAAAAGGCTGGCTGAAAAATTAACAATAAAATTATTAGAAGGAAAGAAAAAATCTCTTTTAAATTATCTTTTTTAATAATAATAAAATATGATGAGAGTAACATTGAAAACAATAAAAATTACATTAAAAGTTATTAAATACGATATGTTGTTTTGTTGGTCAAATATTTAACGCGAGAAATGTTAATGGTTAAACGATGAATTTTTTTCGTTAAGTGCTAAGATTAAACGGGCAGTTCTCATTTTTTAGTTTATACATTTATATACAGAACTTTCATCATCTACAGTTGCAGTATTTGAATGAAATATTTTTAATAATATCGACAAGCATATGTTTTAGCGTATAAAATTAATAAATTAATAAGAACCCTTTGAAGACAAAGTAAAAAGATTAATTCATTTAAAATAGCTAAACTATATCCAAATGTACGTAAACAATTTGTGACTTACATTTCTTCCATACCTGGTCCTACATGATTCTCATCAACATGATCTGTGATATGACTCATATAGGATAGATCAAAGGCTTTCTGCAGGAAAGCCCAATTGAAAGACCAATTGACCCACCAAACGCCTGACTATCTCACCACTAGAAAAATTGACCGCCTCTAACTTATGATCAGTTAAAGTCCCCATCCATTCCCTTTTTAAATACGTAAATACTTGCTAAATAAAAGCAGAAAACACGTAAAACTAACAAATAACATTTAGAATTAACTTCATTCTCAATTCTTTCCATTGTAATATTAATATAAACCATCTAGAACGCAAAATTTCAAAGTATAGTTCTATTTTGGTGCTAGTTGTTGAAATCTTGTTTTACTATATTCAGTTTTTAATAAAAATATAAAACCTCGTTTCTATTGCAGCTTTTCAAAGACTGCTTGACTTAAGTTATTAAGCCTCTGATTACAAACTCTACAAATTCATAATTTATAAATAAAATATGCCATCAGAATAATGTACGTCTTAGACGGTACAAAAATCACTATTAACTTATGTCTTAATTATAATTTTATTTTTTGCGTTTTTTTCTAAAATGATCTACGGTTTTTTTCCTCCTATCCAGACAACAATAAACCAATTGTTTGTTTATAAACTGTAGTTTTATAAAATTATATATATGAATTTCGGAACTGTGTTTCTAGAAACTTATTTTCAATAGTCTAGATAATGCAATTACAGACAGTACACGTAGTTACCAATTATCGAAAAATTAATTGCATAACACCCTATGGAAAACTCCTTAACAAGATACTTGAGATAAATTTTTATCCGATAAACTTCCTTTTACTAGCAATTATTTTCCTATAAATAGTTGTCTCTGCTCTCAATTTTCATTAGTTGAATTAACTTCTTGTGCAAGCATTCAGCAATATCCAGCAAAATGAAATTCGCTCTCTTCGTTCTTTTGGGCCTCTGTGCTGTTGTAGTAAGTTAACTAAGGGATAGCCAAAATATTTCGCTAATATTCAAATCAATTTGTTTACAGGCACATGCTTCCTACGAAGTTCCCGAATTCGATGAGTTCGAAATCGAACCCCAGAACAAGATCACCGATGAGATCAAGGCTAAGATTGGAGAACTCATCAACAAGGCCTCCGAAGAATTCGGCAAAATTTCCGACAAGGTCAGCGAAATTATGAGCAACATCCGCGAACAAGTCCGCAAGGTCATCATGAAGGGCAAGGATTCTGTTGACAAGGCCAAGGATGACATTGAAGGAAAATTGGACGAACTCAAAAAGAAGGGTGGTGCTTTCGCTGAATGCGCCAAGAAGCTCCGTCCTGAATACAGACAAGTCGAGAAGGACGCCATGAGCGGACTAAAGAAATGCGCTGGTGACGCCATGGTCTCTGACGAAGAATACCGCCAAGCCATTGGAAAATCCTTAGCTGTCATCAGGAAGGAACTCACTGACCTCCGTGACATGGTTGCCGATTGCCTTGGCTGGAACCCAATCAAGACTGGCAAATGCATTTTCGAAAAGGTAAAAATAATTTTAAATTTCTTAGAACTCTAATAAAAGCATTGTTTTCAATTTTAGACCAGCGAATTGAAAAAGCATGTTGATAACATCATCTCTGCCAGCCGTGACGGACTTCGCTTCACCCACAAACGTGGACAAGAGATCCTTACCAAGGCCAAGGAATGCAATAGCGCTGTCCTCAACAACGCTGCCCAAAAGGTTAAGGACCTCAACCAGAAGCTCTCTGACTGCTACAAGAGCGCTGGTTACCTTTTCTAAACACATTATGTTTTTTTTTTGAATAAATAAAAACATATAGTAGCAAAAATATATTACTTTTCATTTAGATAGTGAAACTATTACGTTTTACAATTTTTAAAATCTTTGTTGCAAGTAAACACAATCCCACTTCAGTTACTATTTTATCATTTGCAATCATTAGAACTATGTAAACATAAGTAAACTGGAGATCTGATCGTTCTTAGAAATAGATAACACGTTTACGGTAACATTTCTAATGTATAAAGTTGTTGACATGATCGTAGACAACGTGAAAACGTCGACAAACTACACAACGATTGAATTGAATTGATTGAAAAAAAAAAAAATACCAAGAATTTTCTATCACGATTTTGGAATTAAAAAGGAGGTATGAACATCAACATATTTTATAAAATTATCGAATTTGATTATGTATATGTATCAAATAGCTTTTCAATATTCGTCATAGCATTCTCCTTTTACAGGCTATTTAGCGAGTTAGGCTATGATTCAGGCAAAGCCAATCGTGCACGACAACGCCTTAGTGCAGGTATCAATAGGGAGAGCAACCTACAAATCATTCAAAAATTAATTAAACTGCAATCTCAAAGTGTGGTTAGTGTAGTTAAGAAAAAGACACAACTTATCACTTAATTCTCGAACGTGTAGACACCCGAGCAGATAAGCAGAGATTAATAGATATTAATAATTATATATTGAGGATTCAATTCATTGGGTAAAAACCATGCTAATGGCGATAAAATCGCACATGATAATAAAATCAATCAAATTGACAACGTCCGTCGATTATTGCTCTATAAAAGACGTCTTCTGACACAACTTTAAATTAGTTGAATATTCGGTTCCGACTTCCACTACAGCATTCAACATGAAACTCGCAATTGTTGTACTTTTGGGCCTCTGTGCTTTTGCCGTAAGTTAGAAAGTAAATTATCAAATTGTGGACAGTATTTTATAAAATGTATTTTTATTTCTTAGTCTGCCCAAGAATCTCTTGAAGAGCAAATCGCCGTGTCTCCTCTTCGCAGCGAGATCGTTGATACCGTCCTGGAAAAAGTGAACGTGCTCATTCAGAAGATCACCGGTGAATTGGACGTTATTGGCAAGAAAGTTAAGAACATCATCGCTAATGTCCAAGCAAGCTTGGTCTCCTTCGGCCAACAGACTAAGGAAAAGCTCCACGGTCTGAAGGCTGAAGCCGTTGAGAAAATCCAAGAACTCGTGCTGAAGGGAGGCGAATTCAAGGAATGCGCTAAAAAACTCATTCCTGAGTACGAGGAGGTCGAGAAGGAAGCCCGCGCTGATTTCCACACCTGCGCCAAGGACGTCGAAACCGAATACCAGAGATTCTCCAGGTTGGTTGGACACGATCTTGATGGAGTCAAGGCTGAAGTCCAGAAGTTCAACGAGGAGGTCAAGGAATGCCTCAGCTGGAACATAATCGCTTTCATCAAATGCGCTAAGGAAAAGGTAACCTCGCTTAGAAAAATTTGGATTTTCAAGTGTTAATTATTGTATGCATTTTCTGAAAACAGTCTGACGAATTCGAATCCGTCTTCAATGGCATTAAGGCTTCAGTTGAAGATGCTCTCGTCGTTGCCCGTGACTCAGCTGCTGAGATTGTGTCCCAGGTAAAACTCTGCAACGGTGCACTTCTTAAAAAGGCCACTTCACGAGTCGATGAACTTAACCAGAAGCTTCTACAATGCTACAAACACTAAATTTAAAAATTTGAACATCAACTAAATAAAAGTTATATTGCACTAAACTTCGTGTTTTATTCAAATTCCTTCTTTTGTTCTTCTACTGATTCCTTCAGGTAGATGAAAAAAGAAGAAGTATTATAATAAAAATAATTATCTGATCCAACGACAACTTAAAAGATCTGCTCTAAATTTTTCAGAGCTAACTAACTAACTAACTTGTATTTATATTTTCTAACGACTCTAAGCTAAGTCGTTTATTTTTTTATAAGAAGGCGATCAAAATAAAGTAAAATACAAATAGGCACTAAATCAAAGTTTAGATTCAAATTCAGATAAAACTAAGTGTAGAATTATTATTAGGTCTACTTTTATTAATTTTCTTGAATATGATATTCTTTAACTGACTTCATTTATATGCATAAAAAGGCTAGTCTTACAAAGTGAAATAGTAACAACTTGTTATTTTTATTGTAATTATTAAGACAATGTTTATATTTAAGCCTTCTATTTATTCATTTCTTTAAATAATATTAAAGAAGTATACATTTAAAAATAATGTAACTTTTTACATTCAATTGAGAAAATTTTATAAATTTGAGGAAATATGTAAACTTCGACTAGATTACTTTTTTATAATTAATTTAACAAAGGAAATCTAAATTCATCAACAATAAAACTTTGCATGTATTGGCTAAATTTAATTTGATATCGTAGTAAATTGATTTTAAAAACAAGTTAATAAACAATTGAATGAAAGTTATTACATTGCCGAATATAAGCTTTATTTGTACTTAACATTTACTTTTAAAAGTGGAATTTAATCCCTTTGGATCCTTTGACTTGTTATTCTTGTGTTTAAATTGTTTAAAACAAAAATGAAACAAATAACAATATTTGTCCTAAATAATAGAAAATGCACTATACGAAAGAGCAAAAGCATCTATTGAACAAGAAATTTCAACTATTCACATCTGCTCAGAATTCATCTGTTTAAACATTTTATATAATTTTGTTCCAAAATTGTGAAATCGAAATTTAAATAATTAAACAAACTCATTTTAAAAGTACCTTCAGTATGTCTAAATTAAAATAAAAAAAAAATTAATTTGTGATTTCGGCAGACGATAATTTAAACTATGTTATTACTTACTCGTTGTCAAGTTTAAAACAAAACGTCGACTACCATTGATACATCTTATAGAATACTTTTAAATAAATTTAGAAGAATTCCTATTATTAAATTTATCTTCAGTAGCTTTGTAGTTATCAGCAGGAAAAGTAGATAAAGATTTATCTAGATAACTTTAATAATTATAGAGGTATTAGAATATAAAGAAATAAAGCATCCAAAACGATTGGATCATAATTTAACTTGATTAGAGAGTTCTTCAGTGAGCATGTGAGGTAATCTTAAAATACAATTTTAAGAAAAAACTTCACTTTTATACGAAAGTAGTATTCTTAAATCCTTCCTAATTTTAATAATTAACATATTGATTTTGAAATAAAAGACATATTTAAGTTTTTAAGAATTAAGAACACAATTGGCTGTTAGTTAGATCGTAAATAAATCAAAAGAAATTAAAATGGCCTTAAATTTTTTATCGTGTACACTTTTTAGTTCATTTTCAAAAACTTAATCAAAGTCGGATACTGAATCATAGCCAAACTGGAAATCGACACTCGTAGCGGGGAGATTTCCGAAAAACTCCATGTGTACTTTGAGCTTGTCTTAAGACAAAGGAATCATACGAGCAACAGCTCGGTTATTACCAACCAGTCGCAGATTTGCAAGTCGATAGGGAAAGATAAATGTTTGTGAAGATGATACTCGGTGAAGCCCACATAATCAGACTGATAGTAACTCAAGATGCAGTGATTCGATAATACACGATATAAAAGACTTACTCGAATACGTTCTACTAGTTAGATTTTTTCTTCAACATCGGCAATCAACATGAAATTCTCGATCCTTGTACTTTTAGGCCTTTGCGCTCTTGCTGTAAGTCGTTGGGTTTTAGTAATTTTACGACATTTTTTCTAAGATCTACGTTTGTATAGGCTGCTCAGGGCTCTGTTGCCAGGCCCGGTTACGAAATTGAAAACCCGGATGTTGTTTACGAAGAAACAACCGGTGTTTTGGGAAACGTTCAACATGCTGTGGATGATGTCGTCAAGAAGGCTACCCATGAATTCGACGTTGTCGCCCAGAAGGCTAAGGAACTTTTCCACAAGATTCAAGAGCACCTATTGGCCCTCGGCTCTAACATCAAGGGAAAATTGGAACATGTGAAGGAAGACATTGTCGTCAAAGTAAACGAAATCAAGCAAAAGGGAGAAGCCTTCAGGAAGTGCGCCAAACCAATCATACCTGAATTCGAGGAAATCGAAAAGGAAGCTGGCAGCGACTTCGAACTCTGTGCCAAGGATGTTTCCGAGGAATACAAGAAGTTCCAAAAGAATGTTCACGAAGACGTTGAAGATATCAAAACTGAAATCAAGGAATTCACCGGAGAAGTAAAGAGCTGCTTCAGCTTCGACATCTTCGCTTTCGTCAAGTGTGTCAAGGCTAAGGTAAGTTTTTGGTATTTCTTAAGACTGTCTGCTGTTCTAAAGCATGTATTTCAATTTAGGTAGAAATTCTTAAGGGTGTAGTCAATGAATTCAAAGCTTCCTCTTTGGATGCTATCAGCATTGGTCACGATATCGCTCATGAGGCCCTTACTGAAGTCAACAATTGCAACAAGGCCCTAGTGAAGAAGGTCGTCTCAAGGGTTTCGGAATTGAACAAGAAACTTGTTCAATGCTATAAGCAGTAAATTAGTATTTAATAAACTTAATTAAAAACTGAGCAGCATCATTCGAAATGTTTCATTGTTTTTTTTTCCTCACTTGTAAAAATAATATGGGGCCTTTAAAATTATTGTGTACTAACCACAATTACAAGTATTATATTGTTTTTAAATTTATTATATTTTTAAATTTTGGATCTGTCTGCATCCGTTTGAGCAAATCGAAATAAATTAATGACAACGTCATTAATAAGGAAAATTCAATATTTATTTATTTTTGAAAAAGTGTTTCTAAAGAATTTGAAAGCATTTTTATAGATCGTGTTTAAAGTTATTAATAGCTGATTTAACAAGAATTTATTAAATTAAAAAAAACATTAAAAAATTAAATTTACACTTTTGTGTATTTTATTAATTTTTAATTCGATTGTGTGAGACCCTTTCATGGAAACCATAAAATCGATCATTTAAAATTAAATAAACGGGGTTACTCTAATTAAAAATATTCAAATGTTATGCCAAAAATATTTTAAAGTATGAGATTTTGTCGATCATTTTCCAAATTCTATTTATCTTTAACGATTGCAATGTATAAGAGATTAAAAACAAATTAGTTCTTTCTTAATTAATTTTATAAGATTAGAAAAGAAAACAAATTTAAAAGGTATTGAATAATTGATTTATCGGAAGTTCGATTATATTAATTACAGATACTGAAATTGATTGTCATTTGATTAATCTGATCGGTTTCAAATTTTATAAATTATATAAAATTTTATCAAAAATACTGAGAAATAATTTGATTGAAAAAAACTATGTCCGACCACATGAATATTCCCAAATAAAGTCGAATAAGTTTATATAAATTTATTTACTTCAGAACCTGAGAAAAAGAAAAAAAAAACAGAGAGATCGTAAAGGTAAGCGCCAGAACATGTGCGTAACCAAGTCACACAATTCGTGAAGTGTTGCGTGCAGAGGTCTAAGCCGGTGGTCCGAAATTGGCGGAGAGTCAAAGCGAGCCCTCGACAAATTAGTGATATTTCAAAGGGAATCAATAAAAGGGAGGAGGACGAGGATGAAAAGTGTTGCCGCAACAGTACAGGTACGGGAATCAAAGGCGTGATTCGGATACCTGTCGGTATCTCAAAGGCCCAGCGAAATTTCGTTAAATTATCTAATCGGACCCTTGAGGTATAAAGACGTGCTAATCGTCTTGAATGACCAAATGAGGAACATACCTGAACTTATCTGGCAGACCATGCAGATGGCAAAAATGAAAAATTTGCCATTGTCAGTGGCTCTCATTCCACTTGTTAGAAGGTGCCTCTTGTTAGCAGAGCACCTGTTTTCATCTGCTTTGAGGTGTTGAGTCGCACGCGTGCCTTGTGCAAATGTCGCTCCTTGGAAATTGCAACATGCGAGGAGGAATCGTGAATACCTGAACATAAGATGGCCATGCGTGTGATTAGGGTGAAATGAGCTCTGAATTCCCACAATTACGACCAGAAGGATAATTTATCACAGGAGCGCTATAAAAATCGCCCCATGGACAATTTCTTTTATTCAAAGAAATACCCTGTCTCCGGCATACCCTTCTGCGGTGTCTTTAAGATGCCACTTGCTAGGGGTTGGGTCAAGCTCTTGAAGAATCTTTTTTTGTCTCGGATTATATTGTCCAGGGCAGTATGCTAACGAGCCGCATTTCAAAGGCGTTTATCATTTAATTTCCGTCAGATCGGTTAGTTTCACAGGTGCCGCGCCATTCAAGAAGTCCTCCAGGAGCCAAAGGAACAATGATACCTTTTTAGTCTAACGGTTTGTTAGAATGTTCCCGTTTAGGTGCTATTCTTTCCCGGATCATAATTGAAATCAATGAACTTTTGTATGTTTGATTTCCATTTCATTTATTTTCAATGAGCGATAAGCACCGCCGATTTCCAATTGACTTACTTTCTTAGCACTGAATACTATTTAATAAACTTCCGATAACTAGCAAGGTATTTTATGTTTATTTCGTAAAAAGGATGTAGATAAGTTTTAAATTACTTTTGAATGCCATACTGAACCTCTCAGTGTTAAATCTTATGAATTATATTGCTATAGTACATTAGACCCTTCAGTTTACCATTTCAGAGGTTTTGGGTTCGATTTCCGTCTTAATCATCATTTACTAATAACCTTAAATAAGTAACTACTGAATATAAAAATATTAATTTATCACTATGCAATAAACTTTAACCCCTAACTATACTTAAATACATGCAGTACCTATACGAGGAACACAGTTGCAAATTGTTTTGAACCTTAACTTCCATTTTATTGTTTTAATTAAATGTTAGATGCTTATTTTATATTTTTTATTTGGTATGAAAGAAACCGATATTTATAGGTTCCCTTTTAAGCGATATTTCCAATTCCGTATTTTAAAGGGACTTTTACCAGAATGTAATAGAATAGAATACATCTTAAAATATGGCCTAATTTCATCTTGATTAAAGGTAATAATAAAATCCTGTTTGCATTGTTTACGCCATTATAGAATCACTTTTGGAAACGTAAGGGTCATTTTTTATAGTTTTATAAGCGATCTATAAGCTACATGAATGTTATAAAGTGGCATTATATACATAAGAAAAGTGTTGACAGTTTTATCCGGGTAGTAAAACGAACCAGTTTTGGTTGATTTTAAAAATTTTTTTTTTAAGTTTAAAACTTAGATTTCCCTATTTCATAAGGACACATAAAAAGTCCAACTCTGCTTTTATTCCTCAAAAGAATTTTATATATTTAACATAAAAATTACAAATGTTTTACATTAAGATAATTTAATGTTCTTTGATACACTTCTTCATACTTTCCTCGTAGAGCTCGAGTTTTTCAGCAATAGCAGCGAAATTCTTGACCTTGCACACATTAACGTCCTTGATCAAGGGCTGGGCCTTTTCCCGCACGACAGCTACCAAAGTCTTGAATTCTTCAATTGTACTAGTTACCAAGGTCTTAGCCTGCTCGATATGCGTAAGGGCGCACTTAGCAGCGAGAAGGACATTCCCAGTAACGCATTCTTCAATAAGTTGAACCAATTCAGCCAAAGTTTTTACAAGCTCGGTGGAGTGACCAGCAGCGTTCTTTTCGAATTCAACAAGGGCTTCGAAGACATTCTTGCCACAGGACTCCAAATTGGTCACGGTGGTCTTTGTAAGATCCTTGAACTCTGGGAAGTTCTGTTTTACGCATTTGAAGAAAACCTCTCCCTTGTGATAGATCTGCTTGAATTTTCCTTCAACTGTTGAAACTGCTTGCTGGATCTTCGCTTTTGTCTTCTTGGCCAACTGGACCGTGTCCTCTTTCAGTTTGTGGGCAGCCCTCTGGAAGCTCTCTTCAACATGGTGGAATTCATTGATCGATTTGCGAACAAAGTCGTTGGTGGCTTTCTTAATGCTGTCGATCAATTTAGCTCGGGGTATGGGGAGGAACTAAGCAATAGAAATGTTTCTACAACGCAAAATCATTACAAATTATTTTTTAAATCTTACCACTTCATTGTGTTCTGGATCAGGGTCAACCTCAGTATGTTCGAAGATATCAGCATGCGCCTGTTAAAATGAATTTAGTAGAATTTACTATAAGACCTGTGCATATTTTTAAACTCACTGATATTGCGAAGATGGCCAACAAGACAAAAATTGCGATTTTCATTGTCTGGCAAGAGGTTAAAGACTGTAAATCAAGTTTAAGTTTTCGACTTATATATTGAAAATAATTTAAATCAAACGAACGGTTAGATAACACAAATTATGGTTTTACGCGTGGAGAACAATGAGTTTTGTGATTTTATCACTGGCTTTTAAGTATACTTTAAAAAATAATCAGTATCCATTGACGCATTTTGGCTGGTGATAATTTCAGAATCTCAATTTTAATTACAATTATTTTTTTCTTTTGAGTTTTATGTGAGAGGCTCGTATTTCTTTCCGTCTACATAACAACATAAAAAAATATTTACATTTCATTCAAAAGAAGCACTCGACACTTCTTATAATAGCTACTTTTAAAAAAGACCCCCAAAGGAATTTGGTATTCCTTCAAGGTCAACTTAGTCTTTATGTACGTGCTCAGTTCTATGCACTGGTTTGAGTTTAGCTAAAAATGTGCACATCACTTCAAACAACCTAAAATATTAGATCTATAAGATTAGAAAATAATCAGGATTTACTTGAAAACTGCTTAAACTTGTCCCCTGGTGAAATGAATTAGAATTAGCACGTATTTTAATTACATTTTATCTGGATTATCCTGATCTAAATTTTGATTAACTTTTATTGAAGATTTTATTATAGAATGAAACTTTGTTTTTGAGGAAATAATACTACGACATAGTTCAAAAATTAAATAAACAACTTATTTTGAAAGTGGCATATTTGACATAATTTGAGTTTCTATAGGTTTAGAAAATGCAATTCGACTATTTTCAAAAATTTACGGTTCAATTTAATAATTTTACTTTGGAGAATTCAATTCATATACGTCTTTTAACATTCTTTAATTTTTGAAATTTAAAAAAAATACGCTTATTCTGCATTTACAAAATAAAAGGGTCATTCCTTTCAAATGAAAAACATTTTAAAAGTTTTGAAGTAAAAGTAATACTTTAAATTAATCTGAAAAAAACAATAGTGAACAATAAAGCTAGCAACACAGTGAGTTGTTTTGCTGCATAAAGTGTACTATCACAAAGACGTCTTCTTTTAAATGTTTCTAGAGAAACTGAAAAGTGTACCACGCTCTGCAAACACAACTCTATAAAAGAGAGTCATAGTTTCTACTTAAGTAGTGCAAATTTGAAAGTGATTGCAAATTATATTAAAAGTAATTTTTTTTAATTTTCTGTTAATCCTATGCTGCTAAATTTCCTTCCTATTTCCATAGACTTGTACTGTTCGTCACGTCACGTTTTTCTTGCAAATTATTTTATTTTAAACTCGTTAAAATGTTTATTTACTGAGAATTGAAAACTTCTAGATTCCAAAAGCTTAAATCAACCTGAGTGCATTTTTTCATTGCTTTATTTATAAAAAATTAAAAAAAAAGTCAAACGAAGCGACGACGATTTTTTATTATAATTTCCTTCTGAAGTGCACAGTTTAAAAAAAATTGGCCTAGAAGAACGAAAACTCATTTTACAGATCAACGACAAGAAATAGGAACTTTAAAATAACTCTCCCATATCGACAATAGAATAAAAACAAAGTAATTTTAGCATAAAATAATATATTAGCATTATTAAATAAACTTAATCAAATACTGTTAACTTTGTACAAAAATTTGTAACTATTCGGTGTCTAGAGACGGCTCGGGTCGCTGGGTAATAATACTATTAAATAGCTTATAGGTGGGCTCATAGGGCATTTTTACATTGTACTATATACAAACAAAATATATCATAAATAAATAACATTCCGTATAAAAATTCATCTAGATCTAGACTAACAAATGGCGGATCTAGCCTCGATCGAATAATGTACACAAAGTGCTCTTTCTAACAGTGGGGATGGAGATTCGGGTTTCTTACTGCAGGAGTTCGTACAGGGCAGTGATGTAGGTTTGTGCCATTTGTAGGGTTTCGTGCTTTGAGAGCTGGCGGTCATTTCCGAGGGAAGGAAGGTACTGGCGAAGGCGATCGAAGGCCTGGTTCAAATTCTGCATGCGGCGTCTTTCGCGGGCGTTCGCAGCTAGCCGACGTTTTCTCTTGACCAAAGGGGACACTTGCTTCCCTCGGCGCTTCTTGCCAACTGCTGTTGAACTCAAGTTGTCCGTAGGATCAGAAACTGCGTCCAGATCTCCATGAAAGAGAGCAATGTCGTCTTCACCACTGTCTTCGAACAGATTAGTGTCCGAAAAGTCCAAATGATTTAGATCACCACTAACAATGCTGCTGCAAACACTTTCATCCTGGACTTCAACTTTTGTCATCGAGCGTCTGTTGTAAGTCTTTTTCTTAACAGTCGTGCAAGTAATCGCCGAAGAGTCCTGGGAAGATGCTGGATTCATCTGCATCTGCTGCACCATCAAATTCTGCTTCCCAGTGGCCATAATTGGCAATCCTGCGTGATTCATGTTGCCGGAGTAAACCATGGTATTCAGGTCCACATATTCGGGACTTGATGATCTAAAACTAGCTGGGCTCGGGGTACTCCAACCGTCCGAAAAGGAATTCTCGTAACCAGTAACATTGGAATTTGTGTAATGCTGTAGACCGTAGTTATTCACATAACAATTTTCCATCTTCACAGACGGGCCTTCTTCGGTATTGCAAGGCAAATAAAAATAGCGATACATTTCACTAGTTGCCATCTTCTAAAGCGTTTGCTTTTCACACGCGTGCTTCCAAACTTTGAGAGTTGCAACAACGTTTTCAAAAGTTCAAAGTACCGTGATATTTCTCCAGAACGAAACTGGCTGGAGCTACTCCTTCAGAATGTGAATTGAATCTGACTGACCATGCCTGGATCTCTGCGAATATATACCCCAGAATACAGGACCCCCTCCTAAAGGAACACGTGCCAGTCGACCAATCCCAGCAAGCGCCAACCCCAGCCTAAGTAAATAGAACCCAAGCCGAGGATTGGTGCAGGTTACTTTTGTTGTTGCGCCCTTTCGCCTTCGCCTCATTTTTCTCTTTGGACGAACAAATTCAGGTCTGTTATTGGGCAGTTCGGTTCGGGCCGAAAGCAACCTGCACCAGGTAACTGGTGGATAAAAAGACCAAAACCTGGCCTCATCCAGCGCAGTGAAGGCGAAAAGGAATCAACGATTAATTTTTTGTGCAGACAACGTGAAGTACGAACAACCGAAAAAAGGATCTCTCTTGTGATGTGCCTATAAAAATTTGTAAAAATTTAAATTGCCGAGCATATGGAGGAAGATGCCCCTTTACAGGTATTTCGGGGCTCTTGGTATGGCCAGGTAACCACCTCAGGGTCTCAGGGATGCAGGCTGTCACGTCAAGGGGTTACTTCGCTACTATAATTGCTCTCGAGCTGCACAGCGAAAGGAAAGCACACGTGCATTTTGTCCTTTTGGAATGAAATGCAACAAATGTGCACGCTCTTTTTTATTCATTTCTTTTTGAATTTGAAATTTTATTGTTTCAAATGGAAATTTATGATATATCGAAAAGTCCTCCACATGATCCATTCACGAAATTTATAAAGTTCGAAGTAAGAACTGCATCTTTTCTAGTTAAATCCTTTTGTACAATAGCGACTGTATCCATGGGCATCCATAGAACAACACAGTCATTACTCATAAAACATTATACACATACTTTGCATATGAAGCGTACACAGTTTATCATTTTTTCACACTTCTAATTTCATTTATTTATTTTAAGAACACGTAACTATCCATTTTCTTACTTTTCTCTTATTTAAAAAATTCGTTTTTTCTTAAATATACTTTTGTGATAATAGAAAATAAATGAAAATGTAATAAACAAACAAGGAAAATTATTTCAATTGTCTAGTAAATGCAAAAAGAATAATCGCGTAAGTGATTTTAGCAATAATTTACTAGTACCTTGCAACTACCACCACTAGTCCTGAAGTAAAATTTTATTGCGCCCACATTTCATCTTAAACTTGTATTTAAGTCAATAAGTAATAAGAAAATATTACAATGATCTCTCAAAGTAGTTTTACGGAAAAATTAAATACGATAACAATGACAGAAAAATTAATTAAAACATTTATAAAAAGCTGGGAGAATTAAAGACTTAACCACGTAGTCTTATATTCCACTATTCATTAGAACTAAAATTAGCCGTCATTGCTATTGAGGAGTCGCGTACAGAAATCTAGGAGGCACTGGAAACAGAAATACAACTCAATAGTAAAAAGCCTAGTTGTTCGGCTTTCAGAACTATGATCGATAGCGTACCAATTACAGGTCTAATCCGTAAGAAGTATATTTATCTAATTTAACTTAGGTATCACTTCTTATCGGATTAGAAGGCTAAAAATCAGTTCAATATTCTAAGTAGAATAAATGTTTACCCGCACATTAATTCTGAGGGTTTTTTATTGTACACTTATTTGAGAAAAAAATGTTAAGGTAACGTGCCTAATTTTTCGTTATTAATTGTATATTTTATTTAACTTTTTAATTAAGCAACACCAATAATAAATCAAATTTGGCAATTATTTATTGTGATTACATTACTCAATAAACCCAACACATACATAAGCATAAAAATTGATTCATGTTGGAGATCATCTCCAATTAGTTCCGTATCAAAAGAATTTCGCACTTCGCATTTTTTAATACACGTTTCGGAAGGTATACTACGCTAAAACAGCAGCCACTCATTTTAAGGTCCTGGGACCGTCATCAAACCATACTAACAAGATCGTGATTAAGAGCATCATTAAGTCTGTCTGGTTTGAAAATTTGGCATGGCAAAAAACTTGAACTGCTAGACAAATATTCATCGGCAAATCACTAAGAACTAGGATTCTGGCGCCTTTTTTTTACCTGAATCCGATGGCTGAGGTGACCTTCTGAAATCTACCGCAAAGATACGCCTGGTTACAGATACCTCTGATACCTTTGTTTTAAGTGAAAGCGTGACGAGATCGTGCTATACCACCGCTAGTACAAGCATTTCACAAAGGACGCGTAGAAGAACGTGACTAGTGATTTGCTGTCGGCATGACTTTGAAATTCGATAATGACAACGATGAGCCGTTGTGATAAGACCTTAAGCCGGCAAAAGTGCGCCGATTCAGAATTTGATTATTGGGTAGTGATTTTTGCGTTAAATGCGTGATCATCGATGATTGTCACTTTTATGAATATTGCTTTGTTAAGTAACGTAAACCGTAATGGTTGAGCTTTTCCTAAGTTTATTTCTAAAATTCTGTCTTAATTGTTAACGAGAATTAGTCAATTAAGACCTGATCAAAACCAATGCCCCAGATGAGACCTTTTGTTCAGAATTAGAGAAGGCATACTTAAATATATTTCACAAAACGCTAACTAAATTTAGCAAGTCTTTTCATTTCTTAAAGAGATCCTGTCTAAGTCATTTAAATATACAAGCTATATAAACAAAATCGAAAAGCACAAGGTATAAAAGGACACGTAAAAGACATAAGCAAAATTATTCCAAAGTGCTGGAATTCTGTTATCACATTGTCATCGCCCTACTTCTACATTTGTTTACATTTAGATAAGTATCAGCGCTTCTTAAGGAGCTACAGCAGAAGATGCTTAAATCGATCTTGAAGGGATTCTAGCAACATTCCCGGGAGCAGATCTGACAAATATTAATCGTTTTATAAAATTTACGATGGGAATTCATTCAACCGCCCAGAAGGATTGCTTAGAAAGAAGGGTTGCGCCCATTCCGTCCTTTGCTAGTAAATCTTGCAAGAATGAATGAAATCGAGATGAAATGTAATGAAATCAAAAGTGGCAACGAAATTTATTGAAGGACTCGAAGATCAGCCGATCTGATAGGAATCTGATGCGGCTGAAGGACCAACTTTCCTCCGAGAATTCAGAGAGGGGCGCCAATAACTTGAATATTTCAAAAATCTATTGAATCTGCCTGACCCAGCAGGTGATCCTGGATATCGTGTCCCTGTGTCGATGCAGCTTATCGCATTCATCAGAAGACATAAATTCTTAAAGATTTTATAATCTTTGAATTTTCAGAGATGAATGAATTGTAAGCAATGCTGAGATGATGATGCTTGCTTCCAATAGAATACCTTGAATATACATATTACCTAATAATCTCAATCGTAGGTTCTACGACTAAACTCTAGCCTCATGAACAATTCCACTAATTCCATATGTTTTCTCTTCAAATTGGACGCTTAAACAACTTTAAAAATTCATTATATTGACTTACTTTTAAAATTGTGGATTTTAGTGCTTAAATTTTTGATGAAAAATATTTTTATTTTTGATTTCGAGAAGTTTACTTTTAAAGTAACTAAATAAATCCTTTCAAGAAAACTGTTGCATTAGATAAAAATTAATTGTTTTTAGAATGTAGTTACGTAAAATAAATGTTTATAAAAACTTGGGCGGTTTTTACGTAAAATTCAATAACAATAGCACGTTTATACATTCTAATTTTTATTAAATCAAGTGAACTCAGTAAATTGAATTAAATATAGACTTTTGTTTATCTGCATTTATAGTTGTTACCTAATCAAGGTAAACCTTCTTCATTAGATAGCACTTAGACTAAGTTAGGTTATTTTCTTTTACCTCCCATTATTCTAAAATAAGAACTATTATGAATAAAAAACGTTTTCGTTCATGTGATCATGTAAATTAAGACCTTCAAACAAAATAAATTCTAGATCACTTAAAATAAAAATAAATGTGTTGAATAAAATTATTATATAGAAATCCAAGGCTATGTCTAGTATAATGTGTCTACGGCTTTAAAAAAACAGTTACTTATTGCTTTAAATTGTAATTAAGACATAATGTGGTTCAATAAATACTCTAGGAATTTTTTTTTTTATTTTTACAATTGACATATCACTTGTGATAATAAAAAGATTTACAACTAAAATAAGTTTATTTTCGATAATGAAATTTAGGAAACTTTGCGAGGTATTTTATCTGTTTGAATATAAAATAAATCAAGAAATACAGGTGTTAAATAAATTAGTTAAATAAAAAGATGATTACGCAAACTGTCAACAGTCCTTTTGTCTAATTATTTGTTATCTGAGGGCTACAAAATAAGTATCTGGTAGCAACATTTTGATTCGGAGCTAGTTTTTTCCCTAATTTTGTGTAATTTTAATGAAACCATATTTTTCTACTTTTCAATTCTATCCTATTTTGCAAAGATCACAAGCTTTTCATATTGAAGACGTACAATTTTCAAATGATAGAAAAGGAATTTTAATTTCCTTAAAAAACGATCGTATGATCAAACGATCCTTCGCAACACAACGAAATACAGGCCCAAGTAAAAAAGTGTTTACTCAATCATAAATCTTCCCCTTGTTTAATGGTTCGATAATTGACAATTTCACAGTTTTATAAATTCATTATCGATCAGCTCGGCCTGTCCAGAAGTCGTAATTGATCTGATTTCCCCTGCAATTACGAAGATTAAACCGCGTCGTCTGTGGCTGAAACGTGATACGAAAATTACTTTTAAATGGCATTTAACTTCTTCTTCGGCTTCTTTAGCTCTCAATTTAAGATTAACCGATCAATTGGCGGAGGAGACGCTGAAAAAGCGACGAGGCCGCTGGGAGATGTCGCAAAAACGAGCAGCCTAAAGTTCGACAAAAAGGCGAAAGAAAACAAAAGTTAGCCCCGTGTGTAACTTAAGAAGTTGAGGACGCTATCGCCGAAGTGTTCAAAACGGCTGAACTGCGGCTGAGACCGGGTCTTAGGGCCCCAGGGGGACCTAAGCGCAATGACGAATTTTATATGCACCCTGCGTATCAAATTTTCACTGAGAAGGTACAAATTTTCTCAAATATTTTTGTTGGTGGCTCGATTGATTTTTTTTTCTTAAGCTGTTGTTTCGTCGCCGCCGCCGTCTTGTCCTCCGAAGACGTTCGACTTTACGCTCTCAAAAATTCTTCTGATGCTGGTGTGGTCCGGCATGAAGCCGCCGATGCGAGCTCGTTGTCCGCCGGAGTTGTTCCCGAAGGATATTAAAGACCCCCCGGGATAAATCCTTTCGGCTAACATTGTTTTAGGGTTGTATAACAGCCTTAACATCGTGCACTCAACAGTGAAATTTAGGCAGCATCACAGCGATGTGACTGTCACTGTTTTCAAACGATTCACTCTTCACGGATTGTCTTTCACAACAATTCGTGAATTCAGATACGCGACGTGTCGAACTACGTTGTCCTTTCGGAAATATTAAATTTGTCTGATGATCATGTTCAGCATCGTCTTACTTGATTTAACTTTATTATTATAAAAGAATAAACAATTCGTGGTGTTTAAACTCCAGCCTAGAGTTAAAGACCGTTTAACATTTTATGCAATGCAAAGTTAAGTTAAAATTCCACTGTTACTTTCCTATGATTTGGAATACTTATGAAATTCAGTAGACCTCAAATTTCGAATTCCATCCTTAAAACTTCTACTGCACAAATATTGTTTTTCGTTAATATTATCTACATGCAATAGACACATTCTAAAATCGTTCACGATTTTCCTGTATATTGAATATTCTTTGGAAATTCCATGGCGGGGATGTCTCAGCAGTTTAGATAATTGTTTGTCTGTTCGTGCATCAAAACTTTAAAACTATTAAAGGAATTCGCTGGTACTTTCGATGTAAATCAAAACATTTAGAATTCAGGCCACATTTTATCCTAATCACATGTTTCTACAGATAAGTTTACTAAGGCATCTGTACTTAATTCCCATTGATGATATGATTTTATTAGGATTTTGTTCTCCAAACCGCGAGGAGCATCCTATGTTTTGTTTTATTATTATCCTATTTAATGGTTTCTCCATAAAATTTATAGTATAACATTTGTTGGAACTGTTTATAAGTTTTATTTAATTAATCTTCCCTTCTCCCTAATTCCACATGGACAAAACCGCCGTTGAGTCCTATTGTTAAGAAAAATTATCTATGGGATTTTTTTAGAATCTAAAATAGAACATAAAATAGAAGTCGAGTAGCCCAAAAATGAGTTAAAAATTAAAAAAACAATTTTCAGAGATTAAAAAAAGATAAAAAATTAACAGAAACCAATCTCTCGAAAGAACTATTGGAGGGACCTCTGGAGATCTACAGCAAACAAATTACAAATCCGAGCAAAACTAAGAAATCTAAATGAATCCAATCCCAATCCCAATCATTGAACCACCAAAAATATATTTATTTATTTACTAGCGTTGCCCGCGACTTCATTCGCATGGACCTTAGGCCTTTGTTCCATAGGGTAATGAAATGTTGTAGGTAGGGTGTTAGATATATAAGGTATAACAGACCAGTATAGTAATATTTCTGGGGATGGATGTGCTGATGAAATGATGAACAATTTTCTTAAATAAACATTTCAGTATTCCGTACTAATTCACCAACTGGGCGAGCGGTTTTGAATGGGATGTTGTGATTTTTTGTTTAGATTCTGACATTGTTTTTCGGAGAAAGTTGTTCATTGTCATGAGCGTATTACCCCCAGAAGTATTACTATACCATTCTGTTAAACCTTGTACGTAGTATTTATAGTAATTTGCGTCGAATAGTCGCTCCAATAACGTTGGCTTTTTGGTACAACCTTGTGCCCTTGCACAATTTCGGTAGATCAAGGAAGCCGTCTCCGGACTCCTATGATATTTTTGAACTTTTACTGAGTTTTGGCTATCGTGCAAATTTCGATGGGGTGAAACTCAGTGAAGGGGTTGAAGGTCAGATTGTATTTAAGAGTGCCTATGCAAAGTTTCATTTCAAGAGTCTGATGGTTAAGAGGCAGGATACGCCAAGTTTAAGGCATTTTAAAAACACAATTTGAGGAGCTGAAGGTAAAAGTGGCTTTAATAAATTTAATATCATTTTTTGCTAAGACACGGCCTTTAAGCTAAAAAACTAGAAGAAACTTTAAATTTTCAATATCATATACTTACCTCTATTTCATGTAAACAATATGTTTCATATTTCTAGTAAATTCACTACTTTTAAAACGTTTCAAAATAAAAACTTTGCCTAACTAATTCGAGCAATATTCTGCACTAAGTAGGATTAATTATTCCCTATAAGTGCATGCCTAGGTCGAAAAATAATATAAAGTTAAAATATAAATGAATATCAAAAAAATAAAATTAAAGAAAAGACGACTTTAATATATTTCCATAAATTACCTTCAATTGTACTTAAAATGTATGTTTTTTTTCGTTTCTTCCGAAATACATAAAAATGACAATAAACCATCGTAAACCTTGAATGATATGAATTTGATGACTAATTACAAAACATTGAAAGGATTCGATCAGCAGGGACGTTATATGCAAACTGTGTGTTTTCTTTAGTGAACTCTTTCAGTTCTTGTCTGGGTTGCAGATGACGGATGAAACAGGTGGTCCAGGTCCGGACCTCATCTCCTACGTGAATATCAAAAAGTAAGAGAAAACCTGGAAACCCCGCAATCAAATGAAAAAATATATCGAAAGCGTAAAAAGATAGACGGACCTCAGGAAATTCAAGTAGTGAAGGGTTCAGTCTTTTAATTATAGTCAAAGAGGAAAGAAAACAACATCCGGAAGGTCCTGTGATCACAAAAAAGTCACTACTTCCAACTTCCCAGCTTCTTACCACGTGTGCTCACTTTGTGGAATTGATGGCGATCACGGGGTGCTCCCAAAAAAAGGATTTATCAAGATCATCCCGCCGTTTTTGTTACTTTTTTCCTTAAAAGTTCTAAGGAATTGAGAGCGGTGGAGATATTAAAATAATTCGACGTGAAGATCTTTGAAATTTATGGCATTTCTCAAAAATGGGAACATGTGAATATGGCCGTATTAAAAAAAATTATAGCCTGTCTTGTTTTTCGTCCACATCCACGTTTATGCCACATTCTACACGTTTACCTTCGCGAATGATGGTGGTAAAAACAAATAAAACAAGTACGTCCAGGAGTGCTCTTAAAACATGTAAACAATTCCGAAGAGATGTTAAGAATAAGCGTAGTAATAATAAAGGACCTCCTTGTTACGGCTTGTCGTAAAACAATTTAAGGAATCACTTGTGCAGTCTTTCAATGGACGTGGTTGTAAAAAGGTTGAGGTTTTCCAAAGAATCACTTCGGCTTTGAAATGTGCCAAAACAATTAGACCAGAACAACACGTTCTTGTGGCCAAGGACCCTTTAGGTGATTTGGGCCGCACTCTGAGACGTGCGTTTCCACTGACCTGCATGCACGCGTTATCCTTTTCCTCCAGCTCCCGCGGTAATTGGCCGCAATAGTTTCCTTTGTTATACTCCTCGGTTGATTCAAGGATAATCTTAAATCTCAACAGTGTTGCTCCTTGCCATGGTATTACAATTAGTAATTTTAGTAGTCATTGTTGTATTTCATGTGCCACTTTACTATTTTAATGAATTTTATAATATAACACATTTGTTTGGAAGACGTCTATTTATTATTTATCATTTTATCTAAGGCTTCATTTAGCCATAAATTTATATTTACGCAATAATATACTTGATACACACACCTACTGACATGCTCTATATCTATTAAATTATGTTAATTTATTATTTATAATATTAGGAAAATATAAAGCCTTAATTTAAACTAAGAAGTAAAATAAATAAATAATAATGTATACGCATTTAATTTAAAAAAGTTCGAATAAAGTACTGTCACGAATGTAAACTAGTAATTTTGAAATGTTTATCAAAATTTTAAAAATTGGTAATTTCTTTTTGAAAATCTCAAAATATGTTGAATGATGAACATAATTTTGTTTATTTGTTAAAATGAAACAATTCTTGAGTTACCATATATTAACTATTACAATATTTGATATGTGGTCTATTGGTGATGGTCACATGCCTAGGAGAAATAAGACTTTTTAAATTGTTCTCTTCAGACAAGATATAATTATCTATAAATATAAAGATGCAATTTGATTTTTTCTTTAAAAACCTAAATGCACAACAATACAAATGAATTTAAATACTTTTCAAGCACATTATGCCATAGTAATTTAGACTAGTCACGAATTTTAGATCATTCATAAGAAATATTATTACTATATTTAATTGAAATGAATAATTCAAATAAAATAATTTATTTTTACCTTGTAACTTTTCCCCATACTTTTGTAGTATGATCGTATAATAACAATTATATATTTTGTTTTTTAAACAATACCAATTATCTCATATTCAGTCAATGTCTCCAATTAATTACATACTTTAAGTTAGAAAACAGTTGATTAAACCAAATAAAAATAATTTTTAAAAAGCATATAATCTGTCGAATTTTAACGTTCTTAGTTTTACTTAATCATTTTTTGACTACCTTAAAATTTCAGAATTTCGACATTATTTTAAGAGACTATATCCAAACACTCAGTAGCTTATTTTCCCGAAAAGATCTGTAGTTAAAGTTATAAAAACAGCATGAATTACACACCTCGCATAGGAAGTCATTTGAAATCTGTATCAAAGCCAATAAGCTACGATATACATAGCGTTCAACATTACCTTCTACATAGCCATTTTTCATCTTGATCTTATATTCGTCCTTTGTAGTCTACCTTTTTTTCATTCAGGCGATCAAAAGTGTACCGATCTTTGGGATAATCGAAAGAAATACACACCATGAAATTTCGATATTCAATCGCTCGGCAGTAGTAGATATCAATAGGTACCCACAGCGACATGGGAAGCCATGTTCCGGGAACGAATTATTTATTTTGTGAGCAGCGACGTCCTACAGATCGGTAGCAAAAATTGAAATATCTCTTCATTTTGCAGACGGCAGGATATCTTTGTTTATTGAACCATCTTTTCCCGAAGGATTTGGCAAGTGGTAGTCAGTGCCGACCCTATTAATTGCCGTCATTAGAATTTTGACCCAAATATTTCTCGACGAGCAACATTGATTTATAACTATGAAATGCTTGTGTCCAATAAAAGAAAAAATGAATTCACCAAAACGCTGGCAGTTCTATCTCAAAAGAAAGGACATTCGATTAGAGGAGAATAATTGCCATAATGCATAATACCACCGGGGTGTGATCAGATATTTGTGGGAAAATTAAAACTGACCCTTGGGGCAAATCTCTAATTGGATTCGAGTCCCGGCTGGGGTTAGGAAATGTGCACATGTGGGGATGGGCACGAGGGATCAGGATATCCACACGTAGGTGCACAGTAAGCACCCCTCGATTTTAATAATTGTTAACGGCAGAGGGGTTCAAACAAGCACGGTCAATATTGACTTTGGAAAATCAATTTCAAAAAATAAAAAGAGTGGAAATTGTGCCTGCAAAGCCCTTCTGGGTGCCTCCCGTGCCTGCAGTTGTAATTGCTTCATGTCATCTTTTTGTGGCATTTATTGAACTCGATTTAATTGGCGCTCATTCGATTCATTTAAAGCAGATAAAACGACAGGGATGATTTGGTTTAGTTTAAATTATAAAATTTTTTCTTTAGTAAATTGCAATCTGATGGTGGTTTAGTTAAAATTAACTGAAAATAATTAAGTATTTACCTAATCTTTTAAAATCTCTTAAAAGGCTAGCGCGACGACTCACTTTCTTAGACCTCACGAATGCGACAGGGGTAAAAAAGTAAAGTTTTCTTTAATATCTGACTATAGTCAACAGAACTTATAAGAATTATGAAGGTCTTCCTTGTCATTTTTGATTTTATTTGAAATATCGCTCTTGCCTGTGCTTGTGTGTACTGCGAATGTTTCTGTTTGTTAATGTAAATTACTAAATATGAGGCAATTGACTCCAAAATAATAAATTAGTATCGCTATAATAATGCTTTTGTTGTTGTTGATTTGTTGAAAATACCTTTAAATCCCTACAATTTTCGTATAAAACTATGATTGAAACAACTGAAAGAATCATTTCATATGGGAAAAAAAGTAAAAATGCATGTGTAATATTCAACTATTTTTAATTTTGGTAAAGTATTAAAATAAGCTGAATCAAATTTAAAATAATATTTCAGCTTTTAAAAAACCAAAATCTGCTTGAATTTGTAATAACTTTTATATAAAATTTGTTGGTTTGATTTTACGAAACACGTTTAAAACCACGCAATGTGTTTTTACTGGAAGTTTTTCTTCATCGGTTCGAGGATGCCCGCTTTTTGGAAGCAAATAAATGTCCTGTAAGCCCGAACATCCAAATCCTTCAACTTTTCGTTAAGATCCATACATCTATGAATTTTCTCGCGAAGAACTTGATCAGGGTGATTTTCTTCCAGAACGTCTAGCACCTTGTCCATGATAAATCCGGTGTTATCGTTCCATAATCCCAATTTGGTAGTAGCACACCTGATGTAGCGATGAACAACGTCTACGTCGGGATAGATATACTTCCCAATTTGTTGTTGAATATCTTCAGGTACATGAAACTCCTCGAAACAATGCTGACGAGACTCGGGGAAATCTTGTTTTGATGGACCATTGTGGTGTGCAGTAGCCTGGGGTTTATATCATATATTTACATAAACAAACAAACAATTTTTATTATTTTCTTACAACAACTGCTAAAACGGCGATGACAAGGAATGTCTTCATTTTACTGACTATTCTTTGACTTAGAATTATACTGAAGCACTTTAAAAACAATTTTCTGTTTTATAGTCCAAGAAGGGGTTTGAAAGTGCATTTAGATATCTTTGTCTAAAATCAAAAACAAATGTTATCTTAAATGTGGATTGATTGAATTGTATTCTGTTACTCGAAATTTTTTTTTTATTTTAACTTAAAAATAAAAAACAATTATCTATGAATGAATAATAATTGATAACGCAATTCAAGGCCTTTTGATATGATAGAGGTTTCAAAAGCGTTGAACTTTTAAATTCATAATATCAGTTTAGAAAAATTCAACTTATTTAAGAATGTTAACGATTTATTTATTATTTATTTAGTTATTCTAGTTATTGTTTCTAGCTTGAAATTATTCTGAAATTGAAAAACTTCATAAAACACAAATATTAGCAAAAATTAATACACGAGACTAGTTATGAAATGAATATAAAAAGCGCTAACATTTTGTTTATTTACTAAATCATACTTTTTGTACTAGATTTTCTAGTAAGCAACAATTATGCATTTCTTTTGATTCTTAATATTCTATTATTTATATCTATTTTATATATTCATTTCTTCGTAAGCTTGTATTTTTGCACAATAGAAAACTGCTGAAATTCTAAAATGTTTAAAATTTGTTCATTTTGTGATGATTTTATTTTATTCAGCATAAGCTACGAAATAATTCAGATCCCGGGTATTCAACTTCATCAAAATTTGACTCTTTTTGAAAAACTACCAGCAGGGGTAAAATACTTTCCAGATTGTGAAAAAATTTAGAAAATTGGTTCAATACTATGAACCAATACTGAGATTATGGCGACACAAAGGAACATAGTAAATATACGATGAAAAAGCAGAAGGAACCTATAAAATATGTTTTGAATTATCACACCAGTTTCATTAATAGCACGGTATATTTATTGTTTTATATATTTTTATATTAACAATTAACAAGGACCAAATTTCATTAGACATTCTAATCCAAATTAGTGTCTCAGGATTCTTTCTTTAACCGAGTCATATACTCCGGATCGCAAGAAGCAGCTATGCTGTCTGAAGGCCCAAACAGCCACATCAGATTTCTGTTCGTTGTTATCTATACAATCTGAAACTTTCTTGCGAAGTTCTTCATCAGGATGAACTTCTTCCACAATATCTAGGAATCTTTCCACATCAACACCATTCTTATCGTCCCAGGTTCCTAATTTTAAACCAACACATCTGGAATATTGATGAACAACGTCAACATCTTCATATTCAAAATCCTTGATTTTTTCACGAATATCCTCTGGTGCATTGACTTCGTTAAGACAATCATCCCGCACCTTTAGAAGCTCCTCAACGGGTGGACTTTTATGATGGGCATTACACTGGAATTTACCAATTTATTTATAAATGGAGTAACTAATAAACAGGAATTATCAACTCACGAGCACAACCGAAATGGTGACGAATAGAACTAGTTTCATCATACTGAGGCTTGTAGCAACGCTTAAAAAACGATACTGGCCGGCAGCTCACAGAACTTCTTATTTTATAGATTCCGAACGAACTTCTATTCTCAGTAATTTTTATTCCCCGTAATTTCAAAGAAAAATCTTATTAGTGAAGTGTATATTATTCTGTTTCGCTTTGAGCACATATAATCCCTCGACTGGTGTGAAAAAATTAAATAATTACATTGATTGATAAGTAGCTTCCTCAGGTCAGATGATGTCGCGGTTAAGGTCTTCCGAATGTTGAGCGCTTTAATAATCAAAACAAAACTTAGTCTTTTTTCTCTTGAATGTTAATTTAGCCAATCGTTTCTTTTCTACGAAATGAAAAATTGCTCATTTGTAATTAAAATTTGTTACATAGTAAAAAATTATTTCAAGAGATAATTCCCAAGAAAAACAATGCTGACAAGAATCATTAAAAAGCAATTTTTTCTTTAACCATTAAGGCTTCGGCAATTTTTGTAAAAATTCCTAGGTAAGGTTCTTATCTTGTAATTATTTGTGCTCGGTAATTTTCACACCTTCTTGGCTTTTCTCAGGTATACCCGAAGAAGCCTCCATTTTCGAATGATCCTGTTGAAATTAGAGCAAAGGAAGCTAGTGGCAACAAACTTCCGGTATCAGATTATAACACCGCAAAACTTCACTAGTCTATAATGACTGGTGTCCTTTTTTTTCTGGTAACTTATAGCTATAATTTGCTCAAAGAATAATTCGCCGACGAAAACCGAAAAGTCGCCAGTTAATCACAGCACAGCCGGACTTCAGACAAGGAGAGTAATCCGTAAAACAAATATTCTAGGGTCTTGAGATTTCGAGTACCTTTCGGATAGAAGACAAAAAATAATTTTTGAAGATTTGGCTACAAACTGATTTAAATTAGTTAAGGGATGGTGATCTAGGCCAGAAAGAAAGGCGCAA
This sequence comes from Proctacanthus coquilletti, assembly GCA_001932985.1. Lineage (NCBI taxonomy): Eukaryota > Metazoa > Arthropoda > Insecta > Diptera > Asilidae > Proctacanthus > Proctacanthus coquilletti. Next base: position 151,607 of record MNCL01000040.1, on the reverse strand, counting down.
GTAGAAAGGGGTAATAATTGCTGGTGAAATTAATCAAAGGAGGAAACAACCTGCCGCGGGGGCTTGTTCTGAAAGCGTGACCAGGGAGCACGTGTTCCTCCAATCAGGCATGACTTATTTTGTTACGTTGTTAAGTCGGTTAAACTCGGCCGCAGTTCGATCAACAGGAAAACGTGGCTATGGCCGTAAGCACGAGTCGACCAGGGGAATAAATAAGGGGATAATTATGCCGGCATGAGGGCCACCACGAGTGCTGTCACTCCAGTTGACCCTCCTGCATTCCGTCTAGGCAAATTTCAACCTTTTGAGAATGTAAGCCAGGTGCCGGACAGGTAGGAAAGTTGGCACTTTAAATAAGGTCAACTCTTCGATCCGTGAAACGATCAACGTAATGTCTTCAAAAGATCTAACGTACTAGGCATATTCCAAAACTACACATTTATTCATAAATTTACTTTTATTTATTTTTTGAATATAAGCAAAAATATAGAAGTAAATTAGTTAGAAAGAAAAATCAAACTTAAAAATAACCAGAAGGAAGCCAACATGCACTACATTTGGCAAATAAATAAATTTATAAATTAGTTCGATCTAGACTCTTGGTTTAATGAAAATTGCCACCCACATCTTAAAATTTCAAACTAGACTAAAAACTACTGGTCTGCATAGATTTTGCTATTGGACTGAGGAACATGACGTCCATAGTGTCATTTATCAAACGTGAAAGGGGACGGACTTGTGATAAAATCGTATTGCATTTTTGTGTCCATTCTTAATTCATGTATATTTCCGAAATTAACACCCTTTTATTTATTTATTTTTTTTTTTAATTTTCAAATCAATTTTTTTTCAACCTATTTCTTTTTTATTTACAATTTTTTTTTTCTCAAAAATCAAAACTAGAAAACTTTCATGCTCAGATAAATAATAAAATTAGACCAAAAAATGCACTCTATAAGAAGAATTCAGTTTTTGCAATTGCATGTGGGTAGTTAAAATTCCCAATTGGTAAAACATTCGCTCTATACAATTCAAAATTAAACACAGAGAATTTTATTTTGTTTGTAATAACTTTTGCAAGTACATTTATTAATTATGCCACTTTATTCAATTATTTCATTTAAATTAACCACAGCAGTTAGCATAAATTTGTTGTTGGAAGATATACTTTTTACTTATTCAATAATTCATTTTTTAATTTTATCTAAACAATTAAAACATTATATTACTCTTCGTGCAGGTAATTGCAAAAATTAATAGGTTACGTACTCCATGCACATAAATTTCATTTCATTTCTAAATAACATCCGTAAATTTAGAAGAAAAGAATTGAGAAATTATTTAGATGCTGATAGTATTCATGTTATTTAGGAGTTTTCTATACTTCATTACTAGGTGCACTGTTTTTTATGTCTACTTCTATTTATTATATAAGTGTATGCACATTGTTTGCTTTTCTTTTTATAAATCTGTTTTAAAAAGATGTTCAAAGAGTAGAATAAGCTCTCTTCGTTCGAAGAAAACTACATTTCGGTCCACAACTATTGATTTATAATAAATTATGATATGACGTAATTACCGAAGGTTCTTTAACTCTTCTCAGAAGAGCGTAGACGTGAGATATTCAACACGGTATTTATCATGCGTTCAATTTCCATGTAAATATTTTAATTAGTTCATAGAGTACGAGAATTCAAAAAAAATGATCAAGTTTTTCCCCTCTTAGGAAATCCCCCGATAGCGAGTGGCATACTAAAATCAACTGGTGAGTGAGGTTCCAACTATGGCGAGATTATGTATCCACTTCCATGCACACTTGAAGTACGAGTATAAGTATCAAGAGTCACCTTAATAAGATCAGTAGTCTCTGATCTTCCGTTGAAGAAGTAGGTGGAGGATATTCACTATTTCTTTTGACTACTTTTTGCTCGTATCGTTCTATGGATGCCTTAAAGAGGAACCTCTCATAAATCCAAAACCGGCTGGGTGGTAACTGATTTCGAAAGAAAACACTTAACGATTAGGAAAAGTGGAATCTGTAATTTCTGTTCTAAGGGCAAGGATAAACAATTTTCTTTTTAACACATAGAAATAACAAGATAATTAAGAAAAGCATTACGGTTAAAAAGAAGCCTCTTTTCTATCTGTTTTCTATTATATTATTACAAACAATTTCTAACATTCAAAATATTTCTCATAAAAATGCGAGGTGTTTAAAAATTTATGCAAGATTTCAGCCGAAGTTTTTCTATAGACTTTGAATTCAAGGGCTTAAATTGCCCTTCTAGTCCGCTTTTCTAGAAAAATTTGTTTTGCTATATTTAAAGATTTTTGGAAAATTAAATATCATAAAAAGTAGAAATATAGTGCTAATCAAAGTGTAAATATATAAATAAGACGTAATATGTATTTAGCAAATAAAAGAACAAAAAACCTAATATATTGGAATATTTGTTATTTATATCGTATAAATAATATACCTTTGCGATTATAGCAAATACAATAGTATGCATTTTGTCCCATGAATTAGGAAAACATTATAAGACAGACGTTTACTATAAAGAAATTTTTAATAGCGTGGAGAAATATCTGAGCTCAAGCTAAATGTTAAATATTAAGGATCAAGTTAACAAACTTAGCAAGCTTTTTTTAAAGTTATGAAGACTTTATTTAATAGTAATATCATGTTTTAAATCCAGCTTTTCTGATAAAAAATTTGATATAAAACGTACAAGATGTAACAACCTATGTCTACGTTGCAGCAGTACATTTTCAGAATATTATCTTAAATAAGAATATTATACAGTATATTTATATACAAATAAATATGCAATAAAAAATCGAAATAGTGTTGTTAAATTTCAAATAAAATGAATTAGATTATAATTGCATACGCATTGAATGATAGAAAATTCACAAGTTTAACAATCACATTTCTTAAAAGAAATCACCACCAATAAAATCAACAATCTGTGTAATTATTTTGGCGGGAAATTTACTCTCAACGGGTCGAGAACATCAGATCGCTTGAAGCACACAAGCGATGATGTTTATAGGCCTAGGCATCCAAATCCGCCTCATGTCCAATAGTATCTACGCATAGGTGCCAGCGAATTTCTTCGACAGAGTGGCGTTGTTCGATAACGTCTGCCAGTTTGTTAGCATCGAACCCATCATCCCACAATCCCAATTGAGTGGTAGTACACCTGATGTACCGGTGAACGACTGTCGTATTTAAATAAACGTATCTTTTAATCTGATCTTGAAACTTCTTCGGCACTGGAACCTCCTCGAAACAACGTTGACGAGCATCGTGGAAGTCCTTTGGCCTTTGGAGCTAAGGCGTAGCGACGAGCAGTACACTGCAATGTTACGATTTTTTTATGTCATCATGAGAAATTAATTAAATTGCTCCTACAGTACTGTCAAGGTGGCGATGACTAAAAATAATTTTATGATACTAAACTGATGCGCCAACGAAAAAATATTGTGCTTTTGTTTATTTATATATATTTTTTATGGCTCAAATTAAAAGCACATTCAAGACTCGTTATCTGTACTTAGACATTTTGTCTACAGAGTTATATTAAGTTGCTCTGTGATTTTATAATATATTTTTTTACAAAAGTCAATTATCTGTTAATTATGGAGTCAGAGGATTTGTTTCGGTCAAGGTTTCACTAGCTTCCTTATCACAAATATAAAAATAATCAAACATTTTTATTTGCTCACAATTTTGAAAGAATGAAAATCGTATTTCATAATTCCTAAATTTTTCGACTCAGTCTTTGCGTTCTGTGAACCACTTCTTTAAACATGATCTTTTATAAAATAAACCTAATTTTTAGTTAGCGATACTTTTAACTTTAATGAGTAGATATTGAACTAATATGTAATTTTATTTTTTAACATAAGTTATTATAAAAGCAATTTAGTTTATGGCAGTCTCAGTGATACTGACTCATTATCTGCAAGCAGCTGAAAGCAATTCCAAAATTACATTGTTGAAAAAATATTTTCAGTTAATGTTAATACAATTAAAGTCGGAATGCATAGGGAATAAAAAAACTCCTTATTTTATTGTGGTATTATATTTCATAGCTGTTGAATTAACCATTCACCCTATTCAACACACAACCTAGAAAAGGGGCAATGCCTGTCTATCTTAATTATCTTTAACGCGAAATTAAAGAGGAAACTAGAAACTTTGATTTGAAACTTAAATTACCTCACCAGAAAATTTACAACTTTCATATTAAATATAAATTATAAAAGTATTTACTCGAAGAATTTGTAAACTTTGCAATTTGTTCGGATTTTATACAAAACTTGTAGAAGCCGTAAAACTCAGAACGATGGTAATTAGCATAATTAATTTTATTTTATGAAATCTGAAAAGAGAATTATTTTCATACATAATCATTGTTTTAATTTTCATAAATTTTAAATTCTTTAATGATACAAAAATAATGAATGCACGAATCGTGAGATAAATATAATACTAAATAATACTACATCTCTAAGGTTAATTTTAAAATGTAACTTTATTAAATTACTCCTCACTTTATTCTCCAAAAGGTTTCTTCTATAAAATTTAAACGCATTAATCATAACATCGTTTCGTAATCAGCCTTTGAAGATTAAAATTAATGTTCAAAAAGTAATACTTTTGAATAACTCTTATTGATATTTATCTCTCATCGAATTGTATATTAAACATTGTTAAATTTTTTAGCACACTTAACAAAATAAGTACAAAATTATTTTTATCATAAAATTCGATGAGAAATAAATTAAATCTGAAAATAATTTCTTCATAAAACTAAAATTTCTGTTGTTGAGACTCTTGCATGTTTATTTATTGCTATAATAATTGTTTTTTTTTATTACATCGTAGTAGACAGGGAGAGTGGTCTCAGGGAGAAATGGCGTGGTATTTCTTATGTTATTGATTCATGTTATAATGTTGCTTTAAGAAGAATTAAAATTATTATTAAAACAACAATCCAAATTGGCTCTTTCGACTTTAGACCTCCTTGTGACTTTAATTTCACAAATGTTGTTCTAAATCTCTTACTCTGTTTAAATGTATTTGAGTCCCTACACCCCTTCTTCGAATTTGGGACTGCAATTAAAGCAAAACACAAGAAAAAAAAACGAAAACTCCCATCAGTCAAAATGAATCTCACGGGAAGGTTGCACGTCAGACCCAAAAGGGTTTACAACATTCAATCTTCGTGAAAATATATCAAATTTCCCAGGCGAAATACATCAAATATCGAAATTAAAAGTCGATAAAATTATCTTATCTTCGAATCAGTGCCTGGAGTCCTTTCGGCCGTTTTGTTGATGTCAACCACACTACAGAAGTCATGTTGACAAAAACAGAAGGCCGAAAAAACATGGTCATGGGTAATACATCTTTCTAAGACGTTGTACCTGCCGTCCGCCCTGGAATCCTTGAGCCTTTGTCACAGCAGGTGAGTTGCGGTTGTCGACACGGTTTGAGTATCTCGTCCTACGATCTCAAAACGGCATACACGACCTGCTCAAGTGAGGAGGAATATTTTCAGAAGCGTAAAACGATTAAATTCGACCTTATTGAGCGAATGGCTTATCGATCGAATCGAATCGAAGTCTTTGTCGAACTAAAATTACAATCGAATAAGGAGGACCTCTTCCGCTTGTTGAGCCGCTTCCTGTGTAATTAGGTCGATTCAGTCCTTTTCATTCATGGACGCCCGTTCCCTGAAACGCAAATACAAAATCGAAAGAAAACTAATAGTAAAAGGTAATTGGAAAATTGACCGGAGTCGATGCTCAACGCTTTTGTCAACGAAACCACAAAATTAGATAATCGGGATAATCCCGTCGAGGACCCATTGTCTGAGGTGGCTTCCCTTGTTTGGAAAGTATGAAAAATTGAGGGTCATCCCCTCATGAATTTGTAAATTCATGGAAATAAAGTCTCCAAGCAAGAATTTTACTTTCTCGAGAAATTTTCGGAGAGGAAGTAATTTTTCTTGGTTTGTTTGAATTATGTTACAGACAGATAACAAGTAAATTTCTTTAGTTTTTTTTAGATTTAAGAAGAACGAGAAAATGTTTTCTGTTTTTCAGTTATTTAGTTTCTCATGCAGGTTTTCAGATTAGGCATTTAGTTTAGAATAAAATAATAAATATGTAAAACATAAAAACCCTACCTTTTATTGAATTATGGATAAGAATATATGCACTTTTAAATTTTATTTAAAAAATTTATAAAGACGCGCAACTTCTTCGAATTTGAACTAATACAGAGAGCATAAAAATAACAAGATTTTTGCTTTTTCTTCTAACTTAACTAACCCTTTCGATTCTGCTGGTGGCAATTGCCATCGCTATTTTTAGCGCTCGGCTATGTTATCTTTGTTTTAATTTTTGTAAAATTTTATGGTGGACATAAAAAAATTGAGGGCTGAAAGGATTAATATAGTGAAAATAGTTAAAATTAAATATAATGTAGACGTCGAAGCTAAACTATGAGTTTTTTATTAGTTTTTAAGTATGTGAAGAACTGAATTAGCATTTTGTAAACAAAAAACTAAAAAACATCAATTACTGCTCACTATAGAGTGTGTTTAAAAAAGTATACGTCCAGGAGACATCCAGTCCAGTGGTAGAGCAAGTAAATATACGTCAGTAGTTGAGGATTAATCTGCAAAATCTTTAATATTTTTTGAAAATACCACTTAATCTTAGAAGACATCTGCAATTCTTTCCAAAAACTACTTTTTATTTTATTACTTAAAATCACTCCGTATACCACGGAGACTGCGTACAAATATAATTTTTCTAAACGCGAATAAATACGAATAGTGTGTATTTCTTATTTCTATTTAATTATTAAATTAGTGTGAAAATAATCAGCACTAAGCAAGTTAAAATTAGTAAAATCATGTAATACTTCTAAATTCCTTTTACTAAAAAATCTCCCAACTTTGATAAATCTACTTATTCTCGGATCAAGTGTTTTTTATAAAAAACTATATTCAAATGTATTTATATAAATCCGAAAGCTGGCGAATATAAAAACTTATTATTGCTGATAAAGTGCGAATTAATGATGTGTAAGGAAGAGCCGCACTGACTGGACCCTGCTTTATCACTTTGTTTGTAAACTTCCGTAAAAAGTGAGACCACGGCTAGACGACGACATGCCCCTTTTAATCTTATCTCACCTGTTTACTGGCTTCATAAAAACTGAGTTTCGTGCCTCATCACTTTTTACTCGCCCGCCGTTGTCGTGCTTCGGAAGTTAGAAGACGCAACGAATGAGCTTCCGGTTGGTGTTCCCCGAAGGTCCGCCTAGCCCTTGCCAGACCCGCTCTTGGAAGCCCGGTGCCTCCTCGGGCGCCCGTCTGTGTGTGGTCTGCACCTAATGAAGCGTTGGCTAATTGGCGCAAGGTGTCTCGTGAACCCCGTACGTCACGGTGGGTGAAAAAAAGGCGAATTCGCACAAAAAGCGCTCGATATGTGGTCCGAAAATGAGCAGCAAGCTGCCACAATAACAACGTTTTTTGACTATTGATTTGATGCCATTTTCTTCAATCTCGTCCGGGTGGCAATTCGAAGTGCCGCCAGATGTCGAACCTTTTTTCTACGAGTTTTTCTTGCAATTAAAATTTTCGTGAAAGTTATAAAAATCTGATTACCCAGCGATCGATATAATTTAGCACGTATAGGAACAGATGCAGATGCGCATCGGTAGATTAATTTACTAATTAGTTACTCCTGTTAAAAAATCACCCCAGAGGGAGAACCATTGTGGGTCACTTTTGATCTTAGAGTTCAGGTCTTAGTAATTTTTCAGAAATTGAATATTCAGTTTGATTTTAATTTGGTCCGTAATTTTCGCATTTTAAAAAATTCTGAAATCGTTTCGATCTTCTAGAAGTTTCATTTTTAAAACAAATATACCCAATGCACAGCGCATCAGTGGGCCGACCTAGGGCCAGAAAATTTTAAACGCGGTTTTCTCAAAAATATGTTTTCAGTCTTGTCTGCATTACAACTTCAACGATTTTTAAAATGTTTGGACGATTTGTAAAATTTTTGGACGATTTTTTTCAAATGTTTAGAATCATTGCCTACATAGTTTGTAAGCTATTTTTTGAAAAAATTGCTTAATGAATTTTTGCAAACAATTGAAGGCATAAAAAAAACTTTAAAATATCATAATTTGTTTACTTTTTTGAAAATTAAAAAAAGATTCTGTCGAGCCATAAGTAGAACAGTCTTTTATTATTTCATTCTTTAAAATCCATTCATTTTTGTCGGAGTGTGAAGCGGTATTTTCAGCACCAGTGCTAAAAGCATGATACACTTATTATAAATAATAATTTGTTACAAATATTTTTTATACTTCTTTTCTAATAATACCCACTCCAAATAAATGAATTCCGAAAACTCATTGTTTCCCATCATGAAGCGTATATGCCCTCCTTAAAATTAAGTTACAAGGCACTTTGAAATATGTTCCAAAAAAAAAGAAACGTAATGTTTCTTATGAACTTGACTTTAATAAATTGGCTTCATTTCCATACAAAACAAATAATTGCAAAACTCTAAAGTTTAAAATATGCAAGGGAATTTCTTAAACAACACTATAATTGCAAAGCACTTACTTTTTAACTCAGGCAAATTAGCGCAAATTAAAATAAAATTTCTAAGGTAGTTTAGCAGAGCTTCAATTTAACGTTATTAAGTTTATGCATTAATTTCAAAATATATTCAAAAAAAGAACAATATTTTTCCATTCAAAATGTTCTAAGCTATCTCTATCCTAAGTTGCTTGCTTTTTTACGTGCCCTGTGTAGTAGTAATTATTAATATAATATAATAGAATAACAAAATGTGAACACTGAATAGGTATTGTTTTTACAAAAACAACTTCACGGACAACTTAAAGTATATTCACAAAACTGTTGTATTTGTTGAGCATTAAAAATCATACTTTAAGAATTACTAAGCCTCTCAGTCAAAAATCACCAATCAAAATAACTTTTTCGTAATTAACCTTGATTAATAAAATATTTCGTCACTACTAACGGAGTTGAGCCTATCGCATTTTACAACTTGCAAATTTGAAATCTTCATTAATAAATATCTGAAATGAAACGGATTTTGGCGGATTGTCTACAAACCTTATGAAAGTAATCATGCACAAAAATTAGCATAAGATTTTAACAAATTGTTGAAGCTAGAAAACAACACTCCAATGAAATAAATCCCCTCGCCGGAGATTGTTCCCCATTCATCCGAATTATGTCCGGGCAATTCATGAGCCAGAGAATTAATGGATCACGAAATCTAAACAAATAAACAACTCATTGTCGCAAGCAAACAGAGTCTTATTCAGCAGAGGCTAAATTTGTTAGCTATGGGCAAATAACAAAAAAAATCACCGACGAACGAATCTGGAGGATGATTTTGATACCCCTGCTGCAAATTAAATAAGTTCGCCTTGTGGACGGTGGGGTAAATTTAAATAGAAGGGATTACTCGGTCCAGGGTCCAGAGATGGCCTCCGACCATATGTGAGTGCTCCAGACAAACAGACAAAAGGGAATTCCGAAGACTAATTACCTCGCGATTATCCCGCTTATCAAATTGTTTTGCACAACGCCGGTATTGCACTCCCTGGACTCTGGAGCAGTGACAGGGGTGATATGAAAATTGCGGTAGTTACGCGGTCTTAGGGCCAGCGATACTAAGATTATCGGATTATCCACACGGGGGGCTTCAAGTGTAATTCCTGATTTCCTCTGCGAATCGGAAAAATTAAGTCCAACCTGTAATTTGGACGAATGGCCGAGTAATACAAATCACTGAACATTCCCGATTTCTGCGACCTGCTCCATCCTGCGGTTCCTGTGCACTGTTTACGTAACCGATTCATTTCAATGGACCATCACCTATGGGTGCCTAAACTGAAAGATATCTTAAACGATTCAGGGCGAATGTTTTAATCGTAGGAACATTATTACAAAACAGAAAGTCTAAATCAAGCTAAAGCGTTTCGAATTCACGCCCCTTCACAGATCCATATTTTCGCCTTTTCTGGTGTCTAGCCTCAACATGTTCAGCGATATCAGCAGAGAGTACTTCAAAGGCGATGGACGAATAAGCAGGAACTTACCTCCTCTTGCTAAATATTTATAACATTCTCAATTACTTTTTAGGAAGTATAACTTGTCTTTTAAATGTGTTATATAAGTTTAAAAATATTAAATAAATTCTTGTAAATTGTGTGCCTTTAAAGACCTACTCTGTCGTAAGCTCCCTCATAGATTTTCCTTTAAAATTTAAGGTGTAAGTCTAGACCGGGGCGTTTTGCTTTTTCCGAAATTAATTTGAGTTTATACATAAAACTTCAGAGCAGATCAAGTCTTTATCTTTTTGTTGTTGTTTTTTTATTGTTTACTTTATTTTACCCAAGCAACGAGACTGAGCCTTTGTTAGGAGAGTAGTTGTCTATTTTCTTAATTCATGACGAAAATTATATTCAATAATCATAACTAGGTGTATTTTTCAAAAAAGTGAACCTGGTTAAATGTGATCATATCTTTATATTCGAAAATACTTTTATATTAACAATGTTAATAACGATAAATTAAATATGGCACTTTGCTTGTTTATTGTATAATAAAGGATAATCCCCAGATATTGTGGGTCCTACTAGCATTCGGTCGATTTCATTTCATTCGTAAGCCAAGCCGTAAGTCTCAAACCACTTTTGGTTCACCTACCTTTGTAGGTGATGTCTTCTGGTTCTGGATCCTGATTTATTTCCTGGCGCATACGAAGGCCGGCTAATTTCAGATGTCATCTCGAATGGTCACCTTTAATTTAGGGTAGTTATCGATGATCAAGAGCCCACCGGGCACCAGAGCTGCATCAATGGAAAAACCGGAGAAGCCGAAGGGTCCTTCTGGACCTCGGGTACAAATGCTCACAAACTTGTCACGGAGCTACACCTGCCCCGGTGGCACATGCCCTTCGATGACCGGCTTTCAATGCAAATGGTAAAAATAATTTGAAAAATTTACGACGACACTTTACACTTATTCTGAAAGTGAACAAGAGCATACGATGTCGAAGATCCTCCGGGCTGGTAGCTTCTTCTTGCTCACTTGAAACAGGCCCGACCGAGATAAGCACACGCAGAGATCAAAATCTCTGGCTTAAGGAACACAGGTAAAAGCCGATCGAATAACCTCTGTCGATCTGACCCTTTACACCCTTTAGCTCAGGTGAAAAAGTACCGCAACGGGCAAAACATACAAGGGCTCAATAAAAATTTCAACAGCGATCGCCCAGAGTCAATTAAAATAAAGCAATTACACAGGTATCCTCCGGTGGAGGGAATTTCCTCGATTAATCAAAGGGACGCGCGTAAACAAATACCGATAGGTGGGTCATTCGCGCACGCTGACCCTTTCTCTCCCCTTTAATTATCGACTATCAATCTTCAGGGCAGCGCGCCCTCAGCGTGAGGGTGCAAGTTTGATTTAGGGCGGCCCGCGGAACCCTACGTCCGAAATTATAACACGATCAAATCCTTATTCGATCTGCTTTAGCTATTGAGATATTACGATCATTTAGCAAGGGTGGTAATTATGGAAATCAAGAAATTATTCTTTAGCACGAGACTTGATAGCCATCCTTTTTCTGAGACCCTTTTGAAGGGAATGGAATGGAATCGAAGGTACTGAAACTTTAATATAACTCTATGAACTGCTTGTTCTGTTTGGTACTATGCAACGCATTTCAGAATATGAATAGGTTTTTATTTTTCATTTTTTAGTGATGTAAAGAAATTCGTACTCATATTTAATTATTAATTTTGCGTGTTAAGTAATTTTTTTAAATTTTATATCATTAAAATATATGTGTTCACTTCCAGGTGCAAATGCTTGCATAAAAGACAAATTTTCGTTATCTTGTATAATTCATTTATTGTTAAAATAAGAAGAATTGGGTTTTATTTGTAGTTTATGAATAAATAATTTTAATAACTTTTTATATCCTAACACGGTAAGACATTTTAGGCTACATCTAAACTTGCATTTAATTTATGTGAAAAATGTGTAAAATTTAAGGTTTAAGGTAAATTTACCTTCATTTTAATAAAATATGGAATAAAATCCAAACTCTTACGAAATATTTGCTTATGACTTTGGTAACAAATATGTGAATTCCCCATAGAAAATAAAACAATAAAAAGGTGATCCTTAGTTTTCCTTAATAATGATTTTCTTTTAGAATAGCAGTCTTTGTCTAACTTTCAAAGTATGATTACACACGTTGTAGAGATAAATTAAATTACATTTCATTAAGAGTCAATCTTCTACATTTTAGTTAATTTATACAATTTAACCTTTCTTCAGGCGGGTCATATATCCAATATTAAAATTATTAAAATATAATTCAATTTCATTTTTTTTTTTTTTGAAGCAGCTGATTACCAGTTTTGTGGCGGCACAGTGCCTGTCTATGTCAGCCGCGTTGGCAGCACCATCGCTGACGAGAAGCAGATTTGACATGTGGCAATGATGAACTGACGGCTGATTACACGTGAGGAATGCACTTTTAACATTTGACAGTTTAAGTTTGCGTGTCCAGTTACCGGAGACTTTGGGTGCTTTGGTTATTTACAATAAATTTCGTCACAAAATAAAAGAAAATGCCAACAATTGGTGTAAAGCGAGATTTGCTTTTCGATGCCCTAGGCAAGAAATACAGTAAATACAATGTAATTTACGCATTAAACATGTAATTTATTAAATTTCTTTACATTAGCGGATGATGAATTCCAAGAGCTATGTTTCTCTTTTGGATTAGAATTGGACGAAGTTGTAAGTGCATTAAATACTACAAACATTTTTCTACTAACAAATAATTTGAAGACCTCAGAGAAGCAAATGTTGACCAAGGAGCAGGGAGATGTTGCATCAACGAAGGATGCCTCCGAAGAGGTAATCTACAGGATTGACATCCCTGCTAATCGGTACGACCTATTGTGTCTTGAAGGACTGGTGACTGGACTGCTGGTGTTCCAAGGAAAGTGGGTAGAAATGAATTCAGTGATTAGATCAAGCGTAAAAATTATAAATCTTGCAGAATAAGCCCACCGAAATTCAAATGTGTTGACCCGGCAGATGGCGAGAGATCCCGGCAAGTCTTGAAAATCCTACCTAATACTGCGCTTATACGACCATTCGCTGTAGCTGCTGTTCTCAGAGACATCATTTTCACCCAAGATTCATACAATAGCTTTATTGATTTACAGGTATGACGAAATCTTAATTTATGCAGAAAATGACTTGGTCTTTTAGGATAAATTGCATCAGAACATTTGCCGGAAACGAAGTCTAGTCGCCATCGGAACTCACGACTTAGATACTATTAAGGGGCCCTTCATTTATGATGCACGACCCCCGAAGGATATTTGCTTTAAACCACTCAACCAAGATAAGGAAATGAATGCGGAGGAATTGATGGAATTTTACTCGGTTGATCTTTATAAAAAATGTCCAGGCAATTATAATGCTCACTATGTTTTACTACTTTAGACCCATGCTCAACTGAAACAGTACTTGCCTATCATCCGAGACTCCCCTGTGTATCCGGTTATTTACGACTCAAACGGTGTAGTTCTTTCCCTTCCTCCAGTGATTAATGGAGATCATACCAAAATAAGCCTTAAAACCAAAAATGTACTTATTGAATGCACAGCGACTGATCTCACAAAAGCTAAAATTGTCCTAGACACTCTAGTCTGCATGTTTTCCTCACACTGCGGGAACAAATTCACAGTGGAGTCCTGCACGGTAATATCGCCTGATGGTAAAACCTCCACTTATCCGGAATTGAGCTACCGAACGGAAAAGATTTCTGCTGAAAAAGCGACCGCTTACATTGGCATTAATAAGAAAACGGAAGAGCTTGCAGAAATGTTGACGAGAATGTACTTGAACACTGAAGTCGACGGTGAAGATAACTTGCTTGTGGAGATTCCTCCAACGAGGCATGATGTTATCCACGCCTGTGATATCTACGAGGATGTAGCCATTGCTTATGGGTACAATAAGATCAAGAAAACCCTGCCGGCCTTTATGCACATTGCTAAGCAATTTCCACTAAACAAATTAACCGAACACCTAAGGGAGTCTGTGGCTCAGGCTGGATTTACTGAAGCCCTGACTTTCACCCTCTGTTCACGGGATGACCTGTCGACAAAATTAAACAGACAAATCGAGGATTTGCCTGCGGCTCACATATTGAATCCTAAAACACTAGAATTCCAAGTCGTAAGGACCACTCTAATTCCTGGACTCCTCAAGACGCTTGCAGCAAATAAAAAGATGCCATTACCAATGAAACTCTTTGAAATCACCGACGTGGTTATTGTCGATGAGGAAACAGGTAGGAATTAAATAATCTAAAATTTACTGATTATATAAAAATAAGCTCCGGTTAGAAGTTGGAGCTCGCAATGAACGTAGGCTGTGCGCTGTGAACTGTAACAAATCGGCGGGCTTCGAGGTCGTCCATGGGCTTTTAGACAGAGTCATGCAGCTCTTAGAAGTACCGTGGACGAAGAATGGAGGATATTATTTAGAGGCTACGGACGGTACGATTGAAATAGCTTAAATATGTAGATTTTGTAGTACTATTGATCCTTTGGTTTCAGATCCGGCTTATTTCCCTGGACGATGTGCAAAGGTCAATTACAAAAATGTTCAAATAGGCAAAATTGGTGTGCTCCATCCGAGTGTCTTGCAGGCTTTCGAACTTACTCATCCTTGCTCTGTTGTGGAGTTCAATATTGAGCATTTTGTTTAAGACAAAGTTTTTATAAATTATTTATACGATTTGATTGATTGCTGAAGAAATAAATGCCATCAAAAAATCTAAAACATTGAGTTCACGTTGCTAAAACAGAGAAAAGTCTTTCATACCCCACACGACCTAACGCAAGAAAATTTGTTTGCATGGTACAAAACTTAGACCCTCCAAAATTTACGTGGGAATATTTTTAAATTTGTGACAATCGGAATATACGTTTTGTAAGTTTTATTACTACGACAAATTATTGCAGCTTGAGAAACGATTGTAATAGAAGAACAAGCGAATAATTCTACGAAAGTTATTATTATTATATTGTTTTGTTTTTCTTAATTTACCCTAGAAAAGAAACTTATTATATTTAAATATTGCCAAAATATTAAAAATAAAGATTTAGTAAACATTTGAAGTAGATAAAATTCAAAGCAATTTCTACCTAACTAAAAAAAGCTTTGTTTCGAAATGGGCATCCTGAATATATTGAAGTAATAACATTAAGACTCTAAACGATAGAAATGTGTTAAAAAGAAAGAACTACTTAAAGAAAACCTAAGAACTACTTAAAGCAAAGAATTGTTTGCAATATAAATTTTTATAATTGCATTTAGTATTTTAAATACAATTTTTCAACACACGCAAAATTCAGGCATGATTCTTAAAAAATGCTTGAACCTGGTCACAAAATAAAGTTGAGTTTATAAATTTTGCAAATTCTGAATCAATTAATGGTTTAAATACTTTTAAAAGTGTTTATATTAAAAAAATAAAAACGCAAAAGGAAATCGTTTTGTTTGACTTTCGAAAGAAATGCTTAGCACTAATTCATTTTTATATTTAAAATAATAGACCAAACTATCGCCTTAAACTGATTTTATTTGCAAATATTTTAGTAAAAAGTGATTTATTTTCTCATTGCCGCACCGACAGCCGGTTTATATTATGAAAGGAATCCACTACTTCGAAGTCAGTGCCACCAGTCCACACCGGAAACTTCTTCGTTGCGTTCGCAGGCATCTTTTGACCCATCTGATTTATAAAATAAAAGGAAAATCGTTATTATATTTCCTAAAATACGTATTTTCAAGGTTTTAGCATCAATTAAACTGTAGGCTATTTCTGCCAGTCAGATGTAATTTTCAGCGGCATTAGAAAAGTGATATTGCAAATTCCAAAAATTTCAAATGTTTGATTCTTTAAATATTTAATTCTTTACCTACTCTTGATTGTATAGATACAAGCTTTCAGGGGTTGCATAATCCTACCTACAAATATATTAAAAATTGGAGAATCGGAAAATAATCCCCCCCCCCAGATCTGATGTTGATGATTATTACGAAGGATATGCCAATGCCCTATTTCGTTCAGCAATAGAAGCCAGAAAACATTAGCATATGAAATTATAGATTTCCTAGTTAGCGCATAGGTTTATATTCGTAGCATATAAAATATTTATATTAATTTCAGCAAATTTCTCTGGTGGGATTACCTACCAGTCGGAACAAATTTCGATTTTTATCCAGCGTCGATAATCCATATATATATATACATTATAAATGCGCGCTTGCTTGTCTGTCTGTTTGCTACATTTGCACGAGGGGCAACTTGGAAACCGAGAAACGACATAGGGCCTGTGACGCCGTCATAAGTTCAATATGGCAGGTACTTTAAGATGGCGAATTCTTTTCACCTTAGATGATGTACCTTGTCGAAAATTTCCTACTAACTGGTCAACTAAATGTTTTATAAATTTTAAACGTTAGTGGAATCTCATTGTGTATATGAATTAACAACGCATATCTCCACACCCCAACAATTTTCTCCGCCATTTTAGAGGTTTTCTGAAGCAACAATACGTTGCTGCGCATTGGTCGGTGCGATTTAGATACTGCTCGAATTTTTTCTTATACAATTTGTGGCCATAACTGGCTTCCCTACGTCGATTGAAACACCACCGAGTGGTGGTTCCCTGTGAAGGATTTAAGGTTTGCTGTATCTCCTGAGATACTGGCAGGTGCTCAGAAAAGTAATTTATTCCTTTTTGTGGTGTGTAACCACAGTAGACTTTTTCAGCAATTTAGGTTTTTAATTGCAGCTGGCAAATATTTTATATTTAGCATTATAATACCAGCAAGCGGCATACTTGTGAAGTATCTCTTGGTATACAAGGTTTAACCTTCAGCTTTCGGAATATTGTCTAGTAGTTCTTTTACTAATGCCAATGGAATTCGTGAACTAACCGGAAGTTCTGGTTTGAATTGATCCCCAGTCGTCGAGCACCATAATAAGGTAAAATTGAGTAATCGTAACCAGTTTAAACTATTACACTCCACTTAGTAGATTTGTTTGGATTGTATGTTCGGAATGAACGGAATTTCTTTTTAAATTTTACTATTGCTTCATCCACACAATTATATTTATCAGGTATAAAATGTTCTGCAATCTACGGTTCTTTTTATCCTAAACGACCTGGGGTCCTGCGTTTCGCAGAGAAATTTTGAAAACAAAGCTAAATGGGAAATCGTCGTTTTTTGCTATATGCCCTCATCCATCACTTTGACTCGACTATTTGTTCTGCATATTCCTCGGTATCACTTTCACTATCCTAATCATAACTTTCATTTCTACTACCTTCCGTTTCTTAAGAGGAATTATAGAAGGGTTAAAAAAAAAGAAAACCTACCTACCTTTTCACAAAAAATTCACCCGCCTTGCCAGAGAGGCGCAATTTTGTTTTCGGATGGCTTTGCGCAAATAACGTTCAGCTCACAGCCCTGCCTCAAAGCGAGTCCAGTCGTAGCGCCAGTAGTTCGAAAATGAAACTACCGATGCAGTTTCAAGCACGGCTAACTTCATTGCGTCCTATGATTGTAGCATCCGGAAGACATGATGGCGATCCCAACTCGACCAAGTGACGGACTTAATTTTCTTATTAAAATATAAAAAAATATAAATAGTGCTTAGAACTAACTCGGTGATAATCGGTTATGTTACAGAATAGTAATTACAAGAATATCGATATTGAGTTGGAGGAGCGGTGTTTGAGTGTGAAAATCATCAGAAAATATAAGTTGGAAGAGAGAAAAAAGTCATTAAAGGGAATTCTTTTTTAGATGAAAATTTTTGTGTTTTATGTGTTTGTGAGCAAGATTTGAAAAACGACACATTAATCGGGGCGTCGCAGCTTTAAATAAATTCGAAGAATCATTGGATTTTAATTGGTAATACAGCTGCGAAGGGTTAAAAAAAATAAGCAAAAATTGGAAAAGTTAGGGGGAAGAGAAAAAAGAAAATGAATAATGAATCTGATAAAAAAACCGATATACATGTGTGTGCTACATCCAATACATCGGCCGCAGTAACATCATCATTATTATCAAATACACCGGCAGGAACGTCAAAGAATACGACGAAGCTTAAGAATTGTAATAGTGTTAGTAGTGGTGTCGGTGTCGGTCATATAAATATTAGTAATAGCAATAGTGTTGGCAGTACTGGTGGTAGTAGTAATGCAAATGGCAAAAATATGTCGACAGCAGCTAAGTCGAATAATACGATGACTCCTGCTTCTTCATCATCTGCATCCGCCGTCGCAGCAGCAGCAGCAGTTAATTCGTCGTCTTCGGCAACAAATCCGAATAGTAGTAATAACAATAATGTGAAGAGCAGCTCTTCGAAGGCTATAAATGGTAACCTCGCGGCCACAGCATTACGTCAGCACCAGCAACTGGCAGCGGTCGCCGCGGCCGCTCAAGCGACTGCAGGGAGTAATTCAGTGGCGGCGGCGGCGAACTCGTCGTCGCAATCGCAATCCCAGCAGCAGCAGCAGTCGTCATCGTCGTCGTCGTCGCCACCGTCGTCCTCCGGGACGGGGCCCGGGTCCGCGGCGGGTGCTCCGCCAGCGACCGCGAGCGGTGGCGGCGCCTCGACAACAGCAGCAGCCGCCGCGATCAGCTCCCTGCCAGACAAGACAGCCCTGCAGCACCTCGTGAATAGCTGTAAGCTGACCAGCACCGCCTCGAGCCCCACTAGGTCGGACACCGACACATTTTCGGAGCTCCAGCCCCGTGTTACCGATTTGTCCGAGTCGGATGAGGAGTCGGTCTCAGAGGTATGGCATGGAACAGATTTTCATTTCGCAATCCCTAGCTTATTTAGCGTACCCTCTTTAAGCAGTTGTGTAGTTGAAGGGGCCGCAAGGGTCTTTTCCGTATCCCCCGCACTGCAGCTGGCCAGTGACACGAAACTCTTTTACCTTTAAGGCCGAGAATTTCTCAGAAAGGAAGAATTCGAAATTCTCGCACGGGCGAACGGGTATGGAAAAATAATTCTGCGGCCCTCGGATGTGTGTGCGTGTGCGTGTGCGTGTGTGTATATATAATATGCGACACGACCACTCATGGCGAAGCACCGGATTTTCAGAGCTCGCGGGTGTGCGCGCGTAAGTTGTGTATACATGCACACGGGAAGGCTGTAGAATTTAGGATCATGAACTTGTGTTTCATACGAGAGTTGCCCACACCACCAAATTTCGCAGCAATAGCGGAGCAGCGATGGTGTGCACGTTTATAAGCTCGCTCCGTTCGCTCGGTGGTGCTCCGCTGCCTGCCGTTTTGTAGATTTCTGTAGAAGAAAGAAAAAACCAAGAGGAAAATTTCTGTCCTTGCTAAACAGGGCCACACGAAACGATGAACAAAGTGGTCTTCTGTCTTCGCAGTTCAAGCCTTCGCTGCCTCGCCAACAAGTCGGCTAGCCGCACCAGCGATTTTGACGACGAGCTTTTGCACGTTAGTTTAGATTTTACGGATTTTTGCAGTGGTTGCAACGAAAGGCACAAAAGGCAAAAGAGAAGGCGAAGACGTCGTCGTCGTCGCACCCGTGTGTCGGTTCGGAAATCGGATTCAGCTGTGAGTTCAGAGGGGCCCTTGAAATTGAGGCTGCTCTGGTTGCTCTGGCTGCACTCAGTGCTGAGTACTCGGTAGTCGGCCAGTGCGCGGCTCTGTTCCCGTGTCCCACTAGGACCTTTGATTATCGTGGAAATGCGATAGAGCACAAAAGAGCGCACGGTAATCGCTGGTTTTTGCACAAAAAGAAAAAAGGCGAACGAACAGAACAGTGCCAGTGCTGCGAGCACGAACTCTTCGAATCGATGATCGTTTTCCAGGGTGGTTGTGCAGTTCGGAGTTGTGCACACCAAAGAGGTCGGCGCACGTGTGTTGTGCCGTGTGCCATCGACTTGTGGTGTGTGTTCCAAAAAAGTAATGGCGAACTTATTTGTGACGTTTCGCCGCCTTGATTGCCTTTTGTATTATTTTTCTTTTTTGTTTTTTTTAACTGTAAACGTATGACTTGGATTTTTTTGCGGGACGCCAATAGCAAAGATATTCCTGTGCTTATCAAAAAGAAACAATTTCATAGATTACTCTGAAAATAAAAGTCGAAAACTGCTGAGACTGCTGACTTGACTGACTGGTGGAATGGGTGTCGAAAAGGTTAGAGCAATTAAGGTCACGTAGAGAACTTTTCTCGGGCACTTCGTCGGTTGGGTTATTTTATTTCCTGTGCTTGGTTTTGCCTACCATCTCTTGTCTGGGGACAGGCAGTACAGCACACCATGGGCGATTTAGCTTTACAATTAGAGGCAACCCGACCGACATGATCTGAACAGCCGACAGGGCTGCCTTCTTGCCTTTTTGTTATTACCAAATTCTTTCGGTGGAATTGACTCAAGCATTGATTGCCAGCGGCAGGAAACCCGAGCGCTGTCACATTACCAACAATAACATTTGTTAACTTCACCGACAAAAGCCGTCTGGCACTGTGGGACTCCGTTTTGGGCGCTCCGCTGTCGCACATTCTCTAGCCATCGTTGTCGCACCGAGTATGTTACTCTTGAGCTTCTCAGGGGAACTGTGCGATTGATTTGGTTTGAGGTTGTCTTCTTTTTATTCCGTTGGTAGAGTCTTTACAGTTTTCAGACTTTGGTTTCAATGACATAGGTGCAGAGGGGATCAATTTGGATAAGGTGGAATATTGCGCTTTTACATGCTTAAGAAAACCTTGGTGAAACTAAAAGACCTTCGTCAGTGCGCCTACTGTGATTTCTTTTGTTTCACTCCCCTCTGTTAAAATGATACCCTGTAGAAAATAGTGCGGGGTGTTTTCTAAGAAGGCAGTAATAAACAGAAAGCTAAATTAAAATTCATTGCTTCGAGAAAAAACGAAAGTTGCAATTGTCAAACCGATGAAAGCGAAGATTTTGGAAATCTCGTAGTTACCAAAGAATTCGTCTTATGGATTATGTGTGTACGTCGAGATTTTTAATCCACAGTGTCAGTCTTTTAAAGGCTTAGATTTGTTTTTATTTTTTACACCTATAAAAACTGCGGAAATTCTTAGACAATTTGGACACAGAAAATGAGCGAATCTTGGTGATTAAAAACCACAATCGGTTTTTATAAGTAAGTCATCCACTTTTTTGCATTCTCAAAGTGTGTACGAAAATCTCAATTTTAATCAAATCAAGTCATTTAATTATGTTAAAAAATACGTCCTGTACTTATTAAATCGATCTGTATTCAAGAAGATATAATCTTCATGCTTCCTAGCTGCTGTATGTGAAGGTTTAGAAGTTAATTTACACATAACAAATACTTTAATAACACTAAAGAGAATTATCAGATTATTCCACAGATTTATTAAAATGTTTGGCTATATTATTTTACCTACACCAAAAGTGGTTAAAGATATATTAAATGTAAAATTTATCACGTAAGAATCAGAACTCAAAAGAGTAAATGCATTATATCATTTCGTTGGCCTACTTAAAAGGAATCTTACTCCATATAAAAATGTGCACAATAGAATTTTAAAACCCTGAAAGCTTAAAATAGCCTAGGTCGTTGAATTGGTGAAAATTATAATTAAAATGCATAAAACTTATTTCACATTTCAAGTATCCACAATCATACAGCACAACTGCAGAATCTCAAAAACTGTTCCAAGGACACAAAACATATTGCACTATTTTCATTGTAAAAGAAGAAATTAGAGTTAATTTTATTAAAATTCAAAATGGCAAAAATATTTGAAATCACTAAGAGACAAATTTCTCAAAAAGTGTCAACAACTTTCAAGATTTTTACTTAAAAGGTCATCAGATTTTTAAAGTAAAATTTATGTTTTTGGCATAAATTCCATAGGCAATTGCTTTAAATTTATGACTGAATTCTTTCATTTTTATAGTTATAGACTTTTTGCCCAATTCTAAATTTAGAAGAGTATGATTTTTCAAAATGCCACATAAGTAACCTTCTGAGCAAATTATGGATTTTAAAGACGTAATAAAAATTAAAATCATTGCTTTTAGCAGTATACTAATTTGTTGTAATGTTTAGAGCAATTATTGGCTATAAATAAGACACATTAAATGTAAACAGACACGTCGTTATTATTTTTAATGATTGGATCCTAATTTAGTTCCAGACTCTAACAGAATTTGAAGTACGAGTGTAGAATTGCAATTACCATTAGATTTACGGGGCTTGAGTTTTATTAACAATTTTCTTCAGTACATTCACTTATTTTTCTGCGAAATGCACAGTTGAAATATTCACTCGCTTTGTTACAATTGTGTTATAAGTAACAAGTTCAGCCTCAAATTTCCAAATATCACTTCTCTTTGTAAAGTGCACCGTTGAAATGCTTATTCGCGATATGATAAGGTTTGCTCTAATTGTAAAAAATTAGTTTGCATATGTACTCCCTGCTAAATAGTCGTTAGTTGTTTGATTTGTGTTTTTTCTTATTCATTTTTATTTCAGTTTTACTATTCGTCAGCAATTGAAACGATTTATTATTTCCAAACAGGTTAAATAAAAAACTCTTATTAGAAATATTCATATCCATATCGCTAGAGTAACTGTAGTCCCTTTAGATAATTACAGGACTTAGGAAATCTTCCACAAAAATCCAAACTAATAGTTGCTATTGCATGCAATAATAGTATATAAATTGTTGTGGAATAGAGAAGATGAAGAAGATTTTGCAATCGTTAGCGACAACGAATATCGAAGTTCAACGCTAGAATTACTAGAAAAATTTCCACATTTTATCTCATATAAATTGCACTTAGAAAATTAGTCCGTTTTTTTCTTAAATTTCAAACATTTTCGTCGATATATTTTTTATCGAAAGGTTAAAAAATGACAAAAGTGACTTAATAATAAGTCATTTTAATCGATTCGATTTTTCGAAAGATGTCTTGTAATTAGATTTTAAATTGGTAGCTTCCTTACTTTCGATTTCTTCGACAGAGTAAAATAAAAATTCAGTGAAGTGAACTAGATTATTTTTTGTCTGACATTTTTTCGTGTTGTATTTCAACTAATACAAGGATGAAGGAAATTTCCAGTTTTCAAAGGCTGATTTAGTTATTTAGCTTACTACTTACTAGTAAATATACTCTACCAACTATGTTATTATCGTATGGGAATAAAACTAACCTACTTGCCAGAAATCTTGGTGGTCTTGGACGTGTTTGTTTGCTTCAAGTTCTGAAGAGAAAATGAGGACATTATTCATTAATAATCGATAAGTTGATGAACAGCGTAATTCCATTACAAAGCTAAAATTGATGTTTACGTACGGACACTCTTGAAATGGATTGAATTTCATGCAAATTAATATCTTTCGATCTAATTATTAATGTTAAATAATCTGAGGAGAAGTGGATATTTGTGTGATTGATAGTATCGAAATTCCAGCACTTGAATAATATTCAGTCCGAAAATGTTCATTAAATTAAATTTATATTAATAAATATTGTAGTGGTTTATGGACATTTTCTTTTCTTAATTTTAAAAACGTGTCTACAAATAAACGTAACTATATGTAAAAGAGCCCAGGTTTTTTGAAATAAGTTTACAAGAAAAACAAAATTCGACTATTTAAATTTGAGTATGATACCGCATATGATTATAAAAATTTAGTTCTCAGAAAAATTTATTAATTGGAACCAAATTAAATCAAAGAACGGAAATCGGATAACCACTTTGTGTAGATTCAAAATTGTTTGCCAAGTAAACAAAGGCCTAAAAAATTTAGAAAGAGATTTCTATAATAGATAATTATACAAAAAACAAATCTAGAAGCGAAATATCGCAGGAATTTTTCAATTAAACAACCACTTAACAGAAATTTCTATGAAAGAGGAAAATGAAAGAGATAATAGAAAAATTTACAGGAAATAATAATTGTTTTTCAATTACTTCACACGAAAACTAGGACTGATATTAAATGAAGAACGCAAAACCAGAATCGAGTAAGAATCGAATCCACAACCTTTTGATTAATAGAACAGTTGTACTATCACCGATTCATCGAGGTCAATAAAAACGGCCCTTTTCTTCAATTTTTAAATTTCTAATTTCAGAAGAATACAAATGATTGAGAAATCAATTATTTTAAAGTATGAAAATGTAAAAGTAGTATTTACTAGTGAAGCAATTTTGATTTCAGACAAAACATTTCAAAGGTTAGTGATAATAATATAAAAAAAAAACATTTTGATTATTTGAGTAAAGCATATTAAGATAAGATTTATATAAAACATGTAATCTATTTAATGCGAACTTTCTTGATGATATTTATTAGAAGAAAAGCATTAGAAAAAGTGTTAAATTTCCTTAGCGTGAATTTTTTTTTATTACTATCATCTCCAACATGGCGTCAGTTTACAAATGTTTGCAAAGGTTATGAAAGCAGTGAAGCTAAACGTAGCACATCTCATTCCAGTTTTATTACAACTAATTCCAAGATTTAATTAAATTCAGACATTGCCGTGTTTATGATTTTACTAAACGTGGATTGCAACATGCTGAGAAATCCGCATTACAGCGGGCGCTTAGTGAGATGTGCCGCGTGTAATAATCCGTCCATAGTTGTTTCGTAGATAAACAGGAACTCATCAATTTAATTTGAAATTCAGAACATTTAACCTTTGAAAGATGAATAGTCCACTTTCCCCTATTTCTTTTCATAGTTTTCAATGAAAAACCGTGTGGTAGCTAGGCGGTGGCGACGAGGTTGTAACGCTCTACTGTATTCAACTTGGCGAACTTCAATTACTATGGCCATGTAATATATTGTTTCCGACCTTTCATCATTATGCCCAATGCAATAATTCAGCTCCATAATGTGTTCCTATAGGTCCCTAAAGTGCGCCAGTGGCGGTGGTCGGCTTTCCTTTTTCGCGTAATTGAAATTATGCGGTCGTTTAAATAAATAAGGGAAAAAACATTAAAGCAGCGAATTCATGGACTTTGGTGTGGGATCTTATCGCGCTTAATTTAAAAGTATGTAATATTGCTGAATGCGCAGGCTGCGATCTCAGCCAATGTAATCGGGAAAACGAAGTGGAGGCTCAGCTAATAACGGATGCGGTTAGTTTAATTTTTATTCAACTCCCTTGATAAATGTTGCTAATGAATGAACCAAGCTTTTCATGGCTGTAATCTAGTTAAATATATGTTAAAGTTTTCGAATTTAATTATAAAACAGCGCAAGAGTATCAAATTATTATTAAAGCCATACGTAACTTTCGTGAGGATTCTTAAATTTATTTTTTCTGCGTTTAGGCTTTAAGATTATTAAAAATGTGAGGCACGTTTCCACTATAGAATTTTTCTACGTAAAACTTTGAGATAAGAGCCTTATATATCAAATAGTATCTTTTTGAATGTGAAAAAAATGCGTTGTTCATATGTCATAATTTCAAATGTGTTAAGGGTTTTATTAGGTACGCTAGATATTTTATTTAAATTAGAATTGAAAAATCAATGTTTCAGGCATTGAATTTAAGCGTCGCTTTTCATTTGGTTTGGTTATCTAGTCTGTGATTTAAATCTTTGCCTTGTAGTTTTAAGAACTCTAAATGTAAGTAAGGAAAATCATAGGTTTCTAGTGTTAGTATAATTAATTCTAATGACATATTTTTAAATAAAGTTATCATATTTTAATAAGTATGCTGTATGTTTCTATCAGCTCTTGATTTACTTATCATCAAAACCTTTGTTTTACAACCAGTTTGTGCAGTATGCTAGTGTTTTCATAAAACATTAAAAAAAGCAGACCATGTTTTCCGTATTTGGATGGCAAGTTGGTAATGTACCCAAGAAAACTTGTTAGAATTACTTACTCGACACTAAAACCCCTTTTAATTTGTATAATTTTTTAAATTCACATAAATGCATCTGCTTATTTATTTACGTAATTGATTCTTTTGTTTTTATCACGTTCCTATTCAATGTTAAATTTCGCTATCTGAATTTTTAATAAGAAGAATTGAGGTCAATATTTTATAATATAAATTTTTATTGTTTTATTGTATAGATGTTACTTATCTTTTATATTGTTGCAATCATACCCAAGTATTCTTTGAAAATTACTTTGTTATTCAAATAAAAATGATGATTAATTGATTATTTTGTGTTTACCTTCCGAGTTTGAAGAAAACTAATTAAACGTAGCAACTGAACAGATATTCTTTTCATGAACTCGAGTATTATTCTTTGTTAACCCTATAATGGAATTCAGTCGTAAAATATACGGCTTGGGAGTGTAACAATTGTGAAAACAATAAATTCTGTTTTTTGTGTATCCATCCCTTCTATGTCCTTAGTACTAGCCTAGCAAGTAACAAGTTACAATTATCGCACTAAGATTTTTCCGTGGTCGTCATTGAATTGCATAAAATTTACAAAAATATTTAACCATTAATAAATGTGAAATAAGTTTATCGTCTTAATGTTAATGTGTTTTTTTTTTTTTAAATTTCGTTCAAAGAAAAATACATACATGATCTGGTTAAGAGTTTTTAGAATATACTGGTAAATAGGCAAATGAACAGACAAAAATTTATAATTATAATATTAGTAGCTTAAATTGCACGTTAAAGTAGACGCGTACATTAAGCCACCTAATAACAATTATCTTTAGGATTCCGTACCTCTAAAAGGAAAAACGTACCTCATTATAGAACCACTTGTAATGTTCATATTGTGTCTCAGGCGAATCTCTTCACATTAGATAGTAAAGCTAGAATTTCTAAAAAAAGAATAGTTCTATTGTGGAATATATGTATAGGGTGTAAACTGCGAAATCAAGAATTTATTTATATGTTGATGAAAAAATGAAAATCAGTTGAATTATAAATAGTGTAAGTTTTAAACTATAGAAATAAATTTAATACGTAAATATAGCTAATGATACTGATTCATTATGGTACAAATCGTACTTGCACTTTAGAGATGTAATGAAATTAGGACTGTTCTATGTATCGGATATTCATAAAATAATATTAATCTTGAGCCTTGAGTCCAATTTTCACTAGCCTGCTTGTTATCTAAAATTGATTTTTCATCTTCGTCACGCTATAAGAACTTAATCTTAATTTGATAAAAGAAAAACGATAATGAGCATACCCACTGACGCACTTATGTAAAAAATTTTGGTATTGTTGCAAAACTAGAACATATTGGGAATTTCCAGTGATGGGAATCCTCAATGAAATCGTGAATAACTTGATGACGTGTGTGTATCGTCTTATTGTTTTTTTTTTTTTTCCTATAGCAAGGTGCTCGACTAGGCGCACACTGCAACTGTATGCACATTCACTTCTGTGTCAAAATTTCTTTTTGCGTCCAATTGATATTCATAGCAGAATGAATGAACAACTTTTAAAAATAGCGTTTAATTCTATTTATTTATGCGCATGGAAATGCCACTGTTTTTGCAATGCGCGTGTTTCTCAGGTGTAAGTCGAGAGTTGATGATCACGCCAGGAAAACACTCGAAGAAATATTGATAAAGAAATTTAGGTGATGGGCAGATGTCTAGAGATAAGAAAATCGTCTACTAATACGGCGTAGTATATCTAATACGAGCTTTGCGTAGGTAATCGTAGAGAAGAATAAAAAAATGTAATAATTGGAAAAGTTGTTGTAGTAGCAAGGAATTCATGAAAAATGCGGTTCTCTGGCCACACGCGAAATATGAGGTCACTCAGTAAATGTGGAGATGGACGTAGAAAGCTTTTATGTTTCGCCGTTCGGCCGACGACGTTCTCGCTCTTTATTCCACAGACCCACTCGAAAAACCCAACGGTCGGAATGCACTTGGCACGACGAACACACGGTGATAAGATCCAAGATTTTCATTTACAAATCTGTTGCAAAGAAAAATGAAAATAAATAAATATAGAAAAACTATAAAAAAGCGCTTCTCCGTCGAACTGTTGGATCGTCGCAATGAACGACGAGCTCCTGCTAAACCGCAGCCGCTGGTCGATAGCACGAAGCTCTACTTTCAGTTTTGCTTACCTTTCGAACCGATTGTTGTATTTATTTATTATCTCCTCTCCTTTATAGACATTCCTCGGCGACGACGTCCGAGCGAGCTAGTCCGCGAACCGCGAGACCGATGGCCAATTCTAAATATTTCTCACCGAGCCGAGGAGACTGCACTGCGTTAGTTTTGTTTCGTCCGATGGTCAAGCTTCATGAAAGTTTCGTTTTAGGTAGATTGGTTAATGCTCGCCAGCAGATGGCTGTGTTCATCTAGCGGCTAGCGCTAGCATGTATAGTTGCCCGCCGTTGATATGTATGGACATTTTACAGTGGGTAGTCAAATTGTTAGACCCGCTGAGGGAAAAATAAGAGTGCGTTTTTCAGGTATGGTGTTTTATGTAAAGGAATGTATTCATGAAATTGGCGAACAAAGAGCCCATAGAATTTCATCTTTAACAAAATTATAGCGTAATGAGGAGGGGAAAATTTACGATTAAGAAAAGTTTGAAGATTATCCTTAAATGTGAAAGTTATAGAACACGCTTTTAAGTTGTTGACAGAACAAAAAATCAGGAAGCACGGATTATTAAATGAATAATAGCGACACTTTTCTAGTTAAAGATCGTATTTGAACTTTTGATTTGAGATAACCTATGTTTGAAATTTTGCAGCGATCGTGAAGGTTGATTTTATCAAGAGGGCCTTCATTTGATTTGCTGTTTCTATTCAATGTTTTTTTAAAATAAATTAAAAATAGTTAAAAGTATTACTTCCTTCAATTTTTTTAAGATACTCATAATAAGTAAAAGAGATTGGATCTTGTTTATAAATTTTTGCGTCTTTAGGAATTACATTATTTTTGTTTAAATTTTCTATTAAGTGAATTTGAATTTTCGTGGATTTTAGACGGAAAAATATACTCCTTTTTTAATGATTAAAATCGTAAATGTACCAAAACTTTTTTTTACGCAATAAACACGCGTAAATAGAATTATTGACTTGCATTTCTGCATTTCTACTTTTACAATTTTTAACTTTAGTTTGGTCGCGTTAAAGTGAATAAAAATCACGTAAAAAGTTATTTTCTATGTTCGAATTCGCATAAGAAAAGATTAATATGAAATCAAGATTTTTAAATCCATGACAAATTAAAACATTTATAAACATAGATTTAAGAACATGCACTACAAAATCACAAATAGGCACTCCCAACAATCATTTGACCTCCACTTCTTATATTAAACTAAGATATTGGAAGTTATTAGGTTAAATATTTTTAAAACAACGGAATGTTGAAAACGTTGCATTCGTATAAAATTGCGATATTTCGCAATATTTTTCCACAATGTATTCTTAATTTTTTCTCGGCTTGCTCAGATATGATTTAATCGCCCACTGTAGATGAATCCAATAACGTTGCTACTGTGTGCAGGAGTGTGTGTCAACCGTCTAGACTGAAGTTCATAAATTTCTTTGGTATAAGAAAATATTAAAGATCAAGATTTGAAAAATCTGTTCTTACGCAAAGCCGCGCACACAGCCTCAGCTTGCGATCTCAAGTTTTTATTTCTTTCTTTATTATTTTTTGTGATTACCCAGTGAGCTGGTAAGCGGCGCATAAGAAGAGGGCAATATTTCAGAGTCATGAGTGTTTGCGCAATTTCTCGTATCGTGCAGTTTACATTTAGCATTGCTGCGCACCTTTTTACTCAATAAAAATTACTTTTCGGATGAAACTTAATTTGCTGCTTGCAAAAAATTTCCCCCAAGTGCGACGCCGCCGCCTCGCTTTTGATTATATTTTCACTTCGTGATTTGAATTTCTAATGGGAATTTTCTTCGTGGTGTTAAGAGGCGGCAACAGTTCCATTTGTAGGCTGTTGTGCATTTTCGTCACGAATGTTTCGGTTTGATTTAAATATGACAAAATGTGCACTGCTGATCGCAATAGACATTTCCCCAGACAAATCTTAAATGGAAAAGCAATTTCATTTAATATTTCGTGGCGCTAAGAGGTGTAGTACTCACGTAGAAAGAATTCTATGTGTACCTCAATTGAGCGCCCGATGCTTGCCGGAGCTCACCTGTGTTACGCAATGTGGGAATTTCATGCGAGCACTCTTAAATGATCTGCGAACTGCGGAAAATTGTGTGGCTGGCTTCGTTTGAAAATTAGATGTGTTTTGAAAATCTGTATAACGGATATGCCTTTAGACACAAATGTTTTTCTTTTGTTTCGGCACATGGAGGCGATTTAAGGATGATTCATCCTGCATTTGCAAATTATAGAGTCTTGTTTATTCCTCCTAATTCGCAACTGTATTTTCAGCTATAATATTTTATGTTCAATAAGAAGGAGGGACTAGTTGCTAATATGACCTAATTTAATTGCTAATGGAAAATGGACTCTTTCCATAACTGGTCCAGAAATAATGAAGAGAAAATATTTACTTGAACATTTCGAGAAAACGAACAAAAACATTCACAAAGTATTTTTAAAAGAAAATGCTGGATCTGAGTGATTCCAGGAGCTTCATGAAATACAAAGGAATTTTACGTCGGAATGCCAGGTTCAATCCAATCCTATTGCCCGTCACTATTGCTGAAGTGGAAATACCTACAATTGTTTGATTGAGGTAGAGGTTTGTTGAAAGTGCTCAATCATGAAACGTGGGCAGGAAGATCGGTTTACATTATATTTAGAATAGGTTATTTTCGCGTACTGGATTCCCTAGCGCTTTCAGAGCTGTATATATAATTAGTCTAAAGTACATAGTAAAAGTATTATAAGTATATAGAAAAGTATTATATATATATAATACATCTACTGCTCTGAGGATGTAATAATTAAACAAATTCAAAAACTCGTTAATTTCCTGCAAGTTCGTTCTTACTTGGAATGTAAATGAATATTATAATTAAAAATTATATAATTATTTCTGTGTTGTAGAAGAAATAGACTAAAAAGGACACGCGAAAATTTCAACTGAAGCATTTCTTTGATAAGGGTAAATTATGTTCCTTTATACAGATTTTAAAATAGTTCTTTATTTTAGGTTTAGAATGTTGAGTGCAGTATTTTTAGAAAGAAGTTTGATTAGGAAGATTTAGATATTTGGTCGTGTATTATTCTTTCCAGATATGCTCTATAAAATAAGCTAAAAACTCATACTCAAATTTCATAACACTAATCTTATGACTATTGATTTTAAACCCAAAGGGAATTTGAACTTTACCCACTTTGTTCAGAATTACTTGTCATTTTGTCATTTTCAATGTCAATAATGTATTTAATTTTCTCTACTGCACTCTCTCTACTACTTAAAATGGGAGTTTCGTATTTATCAATATTGCTTAAAGCTTTCTTAAAAAATAGTAGTTATTTTCTTACTTTACACATTATTTACCTCAAGAAATTTACGCTTTCAATTATACATCGTTTAGCCTTAAAAGGCTTAATAATTACTAATGTGCTATTGACATCATTCGTTTACAGTTTGTTTACCTCTGTTAACATTACATTGACGTCACTCCGCCAGGGAGAAACGGTCAATAATGAATTTGTTTTATAAAAAATCACAAAATTGTGATCATATTGCATTTCCCTGGCTGCTGCAAAAGACTCTGTTGTAAAGAATATTCCAATCTTTCAAAAAGGCAAATAAGAAAAATTTGTTTATATCCGGAAAATTGATATAATGTGTACTTTTTCAATATTTGCACTTTAAAACAACGTTGTCACAGCATTTTGCATTAATAATTTCAGTTCAAAGTCCATATTTGTCCCGCAATGCTTTTTAATCGGTGCACCCAGTTCCACAATTTTAATTGAATAACTCTGATTGAACTAATTGCTGTAACTAATAAAAAAAAGTTTAGACATATTCACCCTCGATATAACTGAATAATATTGCATAAAAGGGCCTCCGACTTTTAATGAAATTTTGTTAATATACAGTGGCGAGTTACGATTGCAATTGTGACATTATTTTTTTACATTTATTGAATCTAAAATGCTATCAAAATCTTAAAATCTCTAAATTTAACATGTCGAAAACTGCACAATTCGAATGGTGAAAATTTTGTACAATGGCCGAAATAGTAGACTTTCCCAAAAGTATTCTATACCATGCAAATGATTTCGAAACATGGGAGATCGCCAGTCAATTCTCGATTTTGCTGAATCACAAAATTGTCAGCGCCAGGTTAGTGCTCGAATGTATAAATCGTTTATTTAATTAGTTTATTTCGAAAGTTTCAAAGTACAAGAATTGAACATTTGTTTATTTCTGGATAATGTACATATATATGAGCACTAGGGAATAGAACCATTTTGACTCAGAATTAAAAATAAAAACAGACGACTAGTTTTCACGTATTGATGACAGACTCAATAACAAAAATAGAATTGAAATTTTCCTAGATATAGATATGAGTGTTTCAATTGAATCACTTAACACAATCGAAGTACGCGTATGCAATAATTTTACACCATCGCCGTCGTCGTTACATCTCGAACGGAAATCCAAAACAGATTTGGAGGTATCAAATATGCAACTTTATTTTTACTTGAAAGGGTGCTATTCTTTCTGGACTTTTTAATTTTTAAATTACTTTTGTTTGAGAATATTATACGTGAGAGAATTGTCATTTTTTTCTTAAATTCCGAAAAAAAATTTTTGTTAAATCATATATCAATTCTACAGAGACGAAAGATAATTTGAAAAAATATCCAGTTATATGCTTATTCTCTACCTATTTAAAACACTCTATGATTTAAATGATAAAAATATTCATACTGTTCTAAAACATGCATCAGATAAAACTAAATTATTGTCTCTTAAAAACGGCATGTGGGTTTATAGAAAATGTTTGTTTCAATAATACTTTTCCCATATTTTATTTAAAAGAAAAAGAAAGGAGGAATATAACCTGAATGAATGATGAATTGAAAATTAACTTATTATTAATTACCTATTTTTATTTCATATTACTCTATCTGTTTTAATTATTTGATTCATCGCGTGTGCCTATTAATACAACTATTTCATACAGAGGAATCAAAAACAAAAGACAGCAAAAGTATTTCTCCATTGATATGCATTTACATTCAGATGTTATTTTATTTCTATAAAAAAAATACATCAAATCTTAGTTCAAAATTTTGGAAACTGCCAGAATTTAAACTGATGGGATTAATTAAAAACAACATTAGGTTCAATGCTCCATTTAAAAAAAACCAGAGTTAGACGTTTGCATTTAAATTAACAACCTTTTTTTAATCAAAACACTTAGAAATATAACTGCCCTTAAACAAAAACCACATCGCTAAACTCGACGTTCATTGGTTACTAATTGATTTTGGAATTTTTTTCATTTATAGATCCTTCTGGCATGCTTGTGTCTAAGGCCAGATCTTCTGGTAAGTCCGCGTCTGTTCAAGCAATGAAAATATTAAAACAAGAACACAAATGAGAATTTAAAAGTAAAAAGGGCTAAAATATATTACGCAAAATAACAGAAGCATTTTATTTTTCTTTATATTTTTTTTATCATTTATTTGTGTTTTCTTAATATTTAACAGAGACGTTTTTTTTAAATAAAATATTTCAAAGCAACGATTGACTTGTATTTTCGAAGGTACATTATTAATCGCCGCAAGTTTTACTAAAAGCAAGTGGCAAAGTAATTAAAAAGAGCATTTTAACAGCTTTTAAAAAATAACCTTTAAGAATCTGTTTGCTATGAATGGATTGTGTTTAAAATCTGGCCTTAGACAATTTTTAGTCATTTTTTACTTAACATTTTCACTAATGATTTTCTTGTCCTAACTAAAACGCCATTTGCTTTATATTTTGATTAATTTTTTTTTTTGTGTTCAAATCGAATGTGAGAAAGAAATTTGAGAAACATTTGAGACCACATTATTGAAACATTTATGTATTAGTAAAATACTAGTTTTTAGACGAGAAATTGAACAACACTGAAAATAATATACAACACATAAAATCAAGGAATTAAACAATTTGAACTTTTTTGTAGGAATATGTTTTAAAATATGTTGATATAGAAAATACTGTCACGAATTATTTTGTAACTTTTTTAACTTATTGGTAACTTTCCAGAACGGTTGTATTTTTTTCGAATTGCTTTTCTTTAATCAACACTACTTAGCGTTATTTTCAAAAACTTAAGTTTATATACCTTATGTTATTTTGAAAGACGTAAGATGTCGAATGGAGGAAGAAATTTTAAAATCGGTCTACGACGTTTTTCGATTATCTTGAATAAACCAATCTCACAACGAATATTTTTCTACTGTTTTAGTTTATCTAAAATATATTTTAATAAGATTAAAGGTACAAGCTAAATAAAACTTGTCGTTCAAATTGAGAATTTGTTTAGAATGCTGATGTATAATGTGACGATAGCTAAGAAAACTGTCTTCTTGTATAATAATTGCGAATATTTAGTAACAGTCTAGTAAAAGCTTTATACCTACACAATTAGAGGAAATTGAAAAAATTTTCAGGTAAGTGATAAATTTGCCACTTTAAATATTTTAATTCCTTTAGCCGGAGAAACTACAAAAAAATTCCTGTAGCAGGTTTGGTTAAAATTGTATCGTACAATTTTCAAATAATTTAAATATATGGTAGTTATTTTAAAATTTAATAGGATTCCATTTCAATGAATTTAAATTGTTTTTGTAATCAAATGTAGCTAAGTGGTAAATTAGGAACGAATCTGTGAATTTCCGAATTTCATATTCTCTCGGACATGTGCTAAAATCGTCTATAAACTTAGAGTTCTATAGACTTTGTTGACGATATTGTTTTATCATAAAACCTTGATTTGTCTTGGTTTTTCTGTGGTGGCGATTCTAGTGTTAATGTGATTTTTAGAAAGTGTACTTATAGTAGTGCGGAAAAAATTGTGTTCGACTTTCACTGAGAGAAAAGTTTTTGTAATTATAGACATTAAAATTCACCAGAAATTTTGCTTTCTTAATAAGTTAAAAATAAAATTGTCAATAAATTAAATTCCAAAATATGATTAGACAGTGTTTTTTTAATTGTAACCAACTAGAATTTCTCTAAAACTTTTTTTAATTAAATGAATTATTTTAGTCATATTTATTCCGATTGTATTTCATTAACTTAATTACTATACTATTTTTATGAATTAATAAGAATTCAGTAAATTTCTTCTAAACATTCGAGAATTTGTATTTACGTACGCATATTAATTTAAATACTCTGTTGGACTTTAGTTAGTTAGTGCGGTATATATTCCATCGTTTCCGAACTGAATGTTCACATAAAATAAATTCTTTTTTCACATTTATCGACATTCCCCGTGCAATTTACTTTGCATGACAGACAAATTAATTCGTCTAGGCGAAAAAGGTTTTTTTATGTCTCGTAAATACCACGTAAATAAATACCCTGGCGATTTTATGAGTCACCCTATGTTTCCAGGCTACTGAGTCGCTTGTAGTTTTAGAATTTAAGTACTGCTAGTACTGTCTATAGAAGACAAGAGATAATATTTTTGTATTGCAACTTTTTTTTTAGTAAAGGTCCTCTAGTTTTAGCTAGAAGAAAAGAAAGCCTCAGAATGAGCATAAGTTAAAAATCAAAAATTCCAAAAGTTGTTGTAATGATAAAATTGTCATAAATATAAATTGGGAATCCTTTGAGCAAAAATAATTTATGTTTAATTTTAATGAATCATAAATTTAACGCATTCATCAAGTAAAATATGACATAAATACAAAAACTGAACGTCAGCAATGATTCTAAAAAATAGCTTTTGCTAATTCCCTGCTCACTAGCTACTGCTTGTCCTTGTTTAACTTAATAACAAGGTGGCATAAAATATGCATTTACTTCTTGTTGAACTTCTATAAAATATATTTCTTATCATCGAATCAATCGTAAAAAAAATTAATTTTAGATACAGCAAATTTTAGTGCATGATTGATTTAAAATTTAAAGTAAAAAAGAAAAAATATGTTCAATTTTATATTTTATAACACGGCTTGTGACAATAATATTTTATAACGATTGCTGTAGTTTTATGAATACATTATGAAGAGACAATGAAAAGGAAAATATTTTAAAGAGTTTTGTAGTTGATAGTGCTTGAAAAACCTTGAGAGATTGAAAAAAAATATCAAACTCCTCTTTCCATCTTTTTATATTTCAGTAGAAATGAAATAGAAAATTTAAAATCTAAGTAACAAAAATCCGTCATGCTTGACGGAAGAATATGATAGTTAAATATAATGTAATATGACAATGCTAGGGATATTATACGGAATGTTTGTGACATCATAATTATATTGCAATGAAAATTTGGGACATAATCAATTATTTATATAAAATTTCCCTGTATATCTTACAGGATGAAATTGCAGACTCTGGTTCTGAGAGCTGTGGTAATGATGTCGAATGCAACGATGAAGAAGATGATGGGGATGATGAAGATGAAGACGAGGATGATGAAATTCGTGACCCAAACGACATTGGGGGCAATTTTCTATTGGATCCAACAACAGACCAAAGTAGAAAATTAACAGCACTTTTTGAAGCAGCAGGTAATTTTATTTTTTATGTATTTACAATTATTTCCAGTCAAATAAAATTTTTTTAAATAAAGTTAATTTTTACATATAAAATTTCGGACACTTTTCAGGAATGCGAATTAATTTCTTTGGAAATCGGGGAGGGAATGGGTTTGCAGGCTAAAATGTAAATAAAACAAATAGTTATAAGGCGTATATAAAATATTAGATCATTTACCTTTTGTGGTTTAAGACTAGGATCTACTTGTTTCTTCGGAGCAGAACGAGAATAATCTATCTTATATGTAGTAAGAGTGTTGTAGGCCTTATGCATCTCTCGATAAAATTCATAGCTATCTGGATATCGCAGGATCAGTCTTCTGTTAGTATCCTCCAGCGTTTCCCCTAGGTCGCTCTTGGGCTCTCGAGGGCCATAAACGTATTTGTGATCCTTCATGAATGTTGTGCGAAGCATTATTAAAATATTGCAGAAAATTGTAGCCGACAAAAGTAAATTTCAACAAGAATATAAAAAAAATGAATTATTATTCAAGGCATATTACAATCAAAATTGTTGTTATTTTTTTGTCTGAAGGCGGTTCTATTGCTATTATAATTCTTTTTATTGCATACCAACAGATTTTATATTTATTTATGTTTACATATTGCACAAGTAAATAGTGTACAAGTAATCTAAAAGAAGTTAGTCATTATGGAAATAAAATTTTAAAGGAGAATTTAGAGATTTTCCCGGTATCTATGGATTGAAAGAAATTTCTTCTCTTATGTTTTTCCTGAAAATATTTAGTTAAACTTACATTCTTGCATGTAACAATTGTCCCTGTTTTCTAGTCTATGAAAGGCATAATTTAACTTTTGGCAAGGAGCTTTTAGTTGAATTGAAGAGAAACCATACCTTACAATATTCTTCCGGCTTGCGAAACTATTTCCCGATCTAATAACTGCAAACATGTACGAGAACTTGAATCTCTGATAAAAGCAAAGTAGTCCGAAATACCAAGGAATTCTAGTTGATAATATGATTTTGCAAAACTTTGTAGTTATGGTACATAAACCAGGTATTAATAAAAGTTGTTTGGTATTCATTGTATTGGATATTTATTACTCCTGTGGGTTTTTACCTGATTGTAAAAGTTTATAAAGTAAAATGAATAGGAAAAATGGTTACGAGAAACATTTTAAATGCGATAAGCAATTGATATCCAATAGTAAATTATAAAAAGAGTACTTTAGCACATTTTGTTGAAAAAATGAAATTAATAATATTTTTATCAGGAATTATTTAGAAAAAATGTAAAATGGTGTAAACTTATAATAATGCATAGTAAATGCCGAAATTTTACCAGTAGTTAGATATTTAAGGAAAGTAAAGGTGCGAAAAATCATAAATTTTATATTTATATTTAAAAATAAAAATAATATTTATAAAGTTCATAATAGGTATATTGCAGGTAATTAATTTATCTTAATTTATTTTCAGCTAATGAAAAAGCACCTGTTTTAAGGCACGCAACCCTTGCCATAGACGAGGCTACACAAGCATTAAATAAAATGCGGTGTGCAAATAGCCCCAGAGACAAAACGTAAGATTATTATTATATTTTTTGTTTCCAAATCTATAAAAGTTATATTTTTACGTTTCTGCATGGTTTTTCTGATTACAACCATTTTATTGATTCCACTTCAGCATTTTCTCACGGACCCTTATAGCAGCTTGCACTGATAACGACGTTAATACAGTACGACGTTTATTGGGGAAGGGGAATATTTCCATCAATGAATCGACGGATGATGGAGAGTCCCTGCTATCGATGGCATGTTCAGCGGGATATTATGAGCTTGCACAGGTAACATAATTTTATACCTCAGCTGTACGGAATAGTTTCGTGAATATTTTCCGATTGTTTTTTTCTGAAATAAAAAAAAATACAGGTTCTATTGGCTATGTCTGCAGCACAAGTTGAAGATAAAGGGCAAAAGGACTGCACTCCCCTTATGGAAGCTGCGTCTGCTGGCCATCTTGATATAATAAAACTTTTACTTAGTCATAACGCCGATGTTAATGCTCAATGTACTACGGGGAATACACCATTAATGTTTGCTTGCGCTGGGGGCCATGTGGAGGTTGTAAAGGAACTTTTGGAAAATGGAGCTAACGTTGAAGATCAAAACGAAAATGGGCATACACCTCTTATGGAAGCGGCATCTGCAGGTCATGTTGAAGTTGCTAAGGTGAGTTGTGCTATCAATGCTGATGGCATAAAAAACTAATACTTGTAACTGCCTAGAATTTTGGTGGAAGGAAAACCGTAGCTCTAAAAATTAACAGGTTTTTGCATAGTAATGAATTAAGTATTTTCTGAAAATTATTTCAAAAATTTATCCCTAAAGATCCATGATATATACATAAAGAATTATAAATTCACACGCTAAAAAAAATAAGCGATCTAAAACATTTAAATTGGATTAGCAAGTGATTAAATCCGAGATATGAGGCTTTGAGTAGATAAGTCGAGCGAGAGGATTGAACTAAACGGAAGTTCACACGTTCCTTATTTATTTGGCTAATGAGAACTTTTGATCTTATCTGATGCACATACGTTCTTTTATCAGGACATCGTTTAATAAAAAACTTAATAAAGATTTATCAAAATTTGAAATCTCTCAGGTTCTTCTGGAACATGGAGCTGGAATCAACACACATTCGAATGAGTTCAAAGAAAGTGCATTGACGTTGGCATGCTATAAAGGTCATCTAGATATGGTCAGATTTTTGTTACAAGCTGGTGCAGATCAAGAACATAAAACTGATGAAATGCATACGGCACTAATGGAAGCCTCAATGGATGGCCACGTGGAGGTAGCTAGGCTGCTATTGGATTCTGGGGCACAAGTGAACATGCCAACGGATTCATTTGAATCACCATTAACTCTTGCTGCTTGCGGTGGTCATGTTGAATTAGCAACTCTGCTAATCGAACGCGGTGCCAACATCGAAGAGGTGAACGATGAAGGTTACACCCCATTGATGGAAGCAGCCAGAGAAGGTCATGAGGATATGGTGGCCTTATTACTATCCAAAGGGGCTAATATAAATGCTACGACCGAAGAAACGCAAGAGACTGCATTAACCCTCGCTTGTTGCGGAGGATTTATGGAGGTGGCAGAGTTCCTAATAAAACAAGGGGCAGATCTTGAACTAGGTGCCTCAACACCTTTAATGGAGGCTGCCCAGGAGGGTCACACGGATCTCGTTAGATTCTTACTGGAAAATGGAGCCAATGTTCATGCCCAAACGCAGACAGGAGACACAGCTCTCACGCATGCCTGTGAGAATGGACATACAGACGCGGCTGAAGTCTTGCTTTATTATGGCGCCGAACTAGAACATGAGTCTGAAGGTGGACGGACACCTCTGATGAAAGCTTGTCGAGCAGGCCATATCTGCACAGTGAAATTTCTGATTAGTAAGGGTGCTGATGTTAATAAACAGACAACTAGTAATGACCATACTGCACTTTCACTGGCTTGTGCGGGTGGACACCAGGCTGTCGTAGAGCTTTTGCTTAAAAGCGGAGCTGATCCTTTCCATAAATTGAAAGACAACAGCACAATGCTCATTGAAGCTGCAAAAGGCGGTCACATACGTGTCGTGGAAACACTTTTCAAGTACCCGAATTTTGTTAGCAACCAGAATAATGAAAACAACACAAATGGAACAAATAATAATAATGCTGGTCAACTGCAAATGCAACCTATCAACATACAGCAACAAAAGCAGTTACAGCAACTGCAATTAACAGCCCCACCCGGTCTACATGAGGTCCCTGAAGCAGTCCGTGTGTCGAACCAACAATTGTTCCATCAACAACAATCATTCCAATCTTTGGAATACCTGGACGAGCAGGTTATTGCAACAGCGACGGAAACTTTAGCTGGTATGGACCCCAACGCCCGTAATTTGCAACAGCAGGAAGCCCTGATTGCCAAGATGCGTTTGTTCCAATTCCAAGCTGGCTTTGAAGATGGTTTAGCTCAAGGTCTTGCTCGAGCCCAACCCGGTGTAGTAAACCAGATCATAAATCAGTCGAACAACTGCAGCAACCAAAACAATACCAACATTCAGACCAGCTTGACCGCCAATAATAATGTTAACACCACAATGCAAACTGCGACAACAACTTCAAAACAGAAAAGTTTATCAAGGAAGAATAGGCAACCACCGGCACCCTTTGAATTAAACTTAACTAGCTCAGAGGCTCAACAGGTCCGCTCACAGCCATTAGGTGAAGACGATAATTCTGTTTACGTTACCACCAACATTTCATCATCAGAAGACCAACAGCAACAGCAGCAACGGCGAAAGATTTTTGAAGAACTTCAGAAAGTAAGTGAATCGTAAAGTAAATCGCCGATCATGGACATTTATGAAACGTTTTCCAGAAGGTTAACATCTATTGTGATGCAGCCAACATTGTTTGTGATACCTCGAATGGGGCCTCCGCTATGCCGTACGTGGACATTACAACTGCATCAACTCAAGGTAGGTTGAAGTTTTGCTTTAACATCGGTTTTAAAATGATTCAAAAACTGTATATGTATATTTCCGGTTCACTACTTTGTATCGCGTTCAGGATTAATGTATAGTGCAGACGGCATGAATTTTTCAGCTTCTAATGGGACAGCCATGATGGGTCCTGTTCCAACAGGAGCTACTACCATGCAGTCAGCATCACTTGCCACTTTTATTTCAGGCAAGTTTGTCTTATTTGTTTCACGCTTGCTCTATGGAACTCCTTAAAGTTAAATCAGTATAAATCTAAAGAAATTATTCTTTCATTTTCCACTTCCGTTTTAAAGAGATGCATAGATTCAATAAGCATTAATTTTATGTACAATGAAGAATTTCTGTTTAAACAGAGATTATTGTGTTCCAATCTATAAATTCATTATGAAAACATGAAAACAATTGCTCTTATTATCTAAAGGAAAAACATTAGTTACACTAAACCATATGCCTATATTATTTTATTATTCTGCGTCGTATCTTCATATTCAATTGATTCTTCATTGTGCGGCCTTAAGTCTTCGCATAAGATTTTCTAAAGTCTAAAAGTTTTCTGAAAATACTCTATGAAACGTTCAGGTGCAAAATCAGCTGATTCAAATAATTCCTTTTTGTTAACAACAACATCTTTACCAACATTGCAAACAACAGCAACGCCTTCAGTTGCTAGTTCTACGGCTAGTTCCCAACAGCAACAGCAACAGCCGCAGCAGCAGCAGCAACAACAGCAGCCGCAGCTGTTTTCTGCAGTTCAACAAGTATCTTCTAGTTCAGCAGCTACAAACACCACTCTGACAACATCATCTACAACTCCATCGTCAACCGCAACAACCACCACTCAAATTACCACTCCATCTGAGGTTTCCCAAAATACCGCTATTAGTGACCGACCTAAGGTGAAACCCGTTTCGAAGAAAGATGCCAAGAGTCTACGGAAGGCTACGACTGTTCTTCAGCCAATGGTATCAATCTACAATAGCTTGGTAATAAATCTTAACCAATAATCGTTTTAAATTTTCTTATCAACCCTAACAATTATAGCCATTGCTACTGCCAACAGAGCCGAGCTATCAGTCACATCAACAAGCAATCGGAGGAATTTCTATGGCCGGCCAACAGCTACAAATTGAGTCCCAAAGTCTACAGCAAGCCCTGCAACAATTGCCACCGAATGTTGCAAGGTCCAGCATTTTCCAACAAACTTCTAAGTAAAAATGTTTATTCTTCTTGTGTATTTTAAATATGACCAGTAAAAAATAATCAATTATTAGTGATGTGACCGCTTCATCATCCGCCAATTCATCCACCTCGAGTTCTGATTCCACGAGCAGCTCTGCTGCATCATCATCAACTGATCAAGATGATCAATTGAGCAAATTGGCCCTGAATACTCAACTTAATCGGAAAATGTTACAAATGGTCGCACATATTCCTAATCATCCTATCCAAAAAACAATTCAGAGATTAATTGTCGATCAACCAAAATCACCGACCGAAACGCCTCCAGCTAGCGAAAATGACAAGGGACCTGATTCACCAACTAAAGGTTGTTGATATCTCTTACATTGTTGTATTATTATTTATTTATTTATTTGCAATCTACAGCCGACGCTGATTTTGTCGATATATCCCGAGCTCTTCGTGAAGCTGTTCACGACTTCCGACCCGAATTGAATGCATCTGAAATCGTGCAGGTTCTCCAACCAATCTCGAATTTGATACCCCAGAAGTCAAGTTCTGTAAACGGTCAACAGCAATTTACCATTCAATCTGGGAAACCGCATCACAATGCACCAGGTATTAGTTCATTTGTCAAGTGTTCCTGCAACTTTTAACTAATGTTCAGTTCTAGGTACTTTTACAGGACAGCATGAAGATCATTTTCGCATGTATCCAGTGGATAACACTGATGACGAGGCCATTGGTGATTGTGGAATCTATCCAGCCCTTGGTGAGTCTCTAGACACTTTCACAACTGAGGATGATGGCACACGTGATCAGATCTGTAGTTACGAACTGGGACTTGGCGATTGCATGGAAGAATTCTTCAACGTTTTTCAAGGTGTTAACGATCCGGCGTTCCAGGTATGTTATATAAATTTTAATAATTGTATAGCAGATTTCAACTGTCATACTGTTCAGGAATTAACAACGAATTTGAATTGCTCTGAATTTGCTGAATTTGGAATTAATTCCTTCTGTAAATCTCGTTGGGCCGGTCAGTGGGTTCCACCTCAACAAACCCAGGACATTTTGAATCATCAAGCTGGAAATAATACGCAGAACGTTTGTATTGGAGATGATCAATCCGACCTTCGACAGCAAGCTAATCAACTTCTGATTGATCATCAACTTCAACAACTTCACCGACTTACTGTGGAGGAAATGCAGATTTACGACCAGCTTCAAGTAAAATGTGTTTTTGTAAATGTTAAATGGTAGCAATAATCGTGTTCTCTTAGCACCAGCAAACGACACTCTCCCTAATACCAATATCATCTGAGGAACAACAGCAATCAGAGCAAAATCAACCGCCCAATAT
Source organism: Proctacanthus coquilletti (assembly GCA_001932985.1). NCBI lineage: Eukaryota > Metazoa > Arthropoda > Insecta > Diptera > Asilidae > Proctacanthus > Proctacanthus coquilletti. Next base: position 107,673 of record MNCL01000040.1, on the reverse strand, counting down.
TGGAATCCAAGCACTGCCAAACCAAACGGGTCTATCATCCCAGCAGCAGCAACAGCAACATCAACAACAACAACAGACTCAAACGAATGCAACTGCAAACACGGCAACAAACATTTCTCCTTCACTACTGCAATCCGCATGCACCGGGATTCAACCATCTCAGCAGTTGCTACAGCAGCAACAGCAACAAATTTTATCTGGTGATGCTCAGCAACAAACAAAATTTGTGTTCAACGTCGATTCTTCTGACAAACCGTCTCAGTCATTACAACTTCTGTTTCAACTACCACCGGTGCAGCAAGGACAACAGCAACAGCCTGCTGCTATAATAACCACCCAGCAGCAGCAACAAACTCAACAGATGAGTAACCAGGCGATTGCCCAGACTCAGACTGCTGTATGTCAACCGGTACAAACTCAGATTACCCAAACGAACCTTAACCTTCAGCAGCATACAGTTCTTGCTCAAACACAGCCTCAACAACAGTGTGTCCAACATTCGCAGCAAGTTCAAGTAGCAACTCAGACCCAGCAACAGCCCACGACATCGGGTGGCGGGATTATATCCTCCGTTTCGGCCGGATCTCAGTTTTGCTCGTCCGTTCCAACATCCACTGACGGTAATACTGTAACGACACAACAACAAGCTGGTCCTACCAAGAGTTCGACTGGTACGGCCAAAAAGTCTCTTGATAAAGCTTCTCGCAAAGAACGTAACCGGTACACTGTTATGAGACAAACTCCAGCTGGAAGTCAAGGTAGGTCACTTAACTTTACCTAGGGTATAAATTGTTTATATCTGTTATTTTTAATAGCAAACACAACTGCCCAACAACATTCTGCCCAAGGAGCGACACAAACTGCTGACAAAACCATTGATGTGGACTCAGAGACAGATTCCAATCACGACACAGCACTAACCCTAGCCTGTGCAGGTGGCCATGAGGAACTTGTTGAACTTTTGATTAATCGTGGTGCTAATATTGAGCATCGTGATAAAAAGGGATTCACTCCTTTGATCCTAGCAGCGACTGCTGGTCACGAAAAGGTAGTCAGTATTCTTCTAAAGCATGGGGCAGAACTTGAGGCGCAATCTGAGCGTACGAAAGACACTCCTCTGTCCCTTGCATGCTCAGGCGGCCGATATGAAGTTGTTGAACTACTTCTCAGCGTTGGTGCTAATAAGGAACACAGAAATGTATCAGACTACACTCCGCTCAGCCTAGCTGCAAGTGGTGGTTACGTTAATATTATTAAGCTCCTATTAAGTCATGGAGCCGAAATAAATTCTCGTACCGGCAGCAAGCTTGGTATATCGCCACTAATGCTCGCTGCCATGAATGGCCATACAGCGGCCGTTAAATTATTGCTCGATATGGGGTCGGACATCAACGCTCAAATTGAAACAAATCGAAATACTGCTTTGACCCTTGCTTGCTTTCAAGGTCGTCATGAAGTGGTAAGTCTTCTGTTGGATCGTAAGGCTAACGTGGAGCATCGTGCCAAGACAGGATTGACACCGCTCATGGAAGCAGCATCCGGCGGATACATCGAGGTAAGTCTTTAGTATTTCTCTATTTTCAACATCACAACGCGAGAAGTAGTGTAACACAGAAGTTTTGAGAAAATTTCAATCTGCAATTTTAAAAGAGATCCTCAAATATGTTTCGTTATTTCTTTTTATATAGTTACACATTTTTCACTGTCTAAAAATTTAACATTTTCTTTGGAAAAGCATCAAAATTGTTAACTCTTAAATTATAAAATTAAAAATAATTAATCCTCCAAAACAATCAACTACGATACATGTAAATTAAGAATTGATTGAACATTATTGCTATTAAAAAAATGAAAAATTTTAGCTTTAAAGATAGTAAATAGAAAAAATGTGGATTTTGAAAGACTTGAACTTTTACACCCATTAGGTCGGGCGAGTTCTTCTGGATAAAGGAGCTGACGTGAATGCAGCACCTGTTCCAACCTCTCGTGATACAGCCCTTACAATAGCAGCCGATAAGGGTCACCTGAAATTTGTCGAATTACTCTTGTGCCGAGGCGCGGCCGTAGAAGTGAAAAATAAGAAAGGAAATTCACCACTTTGGCTGGCGGCTCATGGAGGTCATCTCGCTGTCGTCGAAGTCTTATATACACATGGAGCTGATATTGATTCTCAAGACAATAGACGAGTGTCTTGTCTGATGGCCGCCTTCAGAAAGGGTCACACAAAAGTGGTCAAGTGGATGGTCCAGCATGTGACTCAATTTCCATCTGATCAGGAGATGACTCGGTTCATTAGCACAATCAGTGATAAGGAACTGTTGGAGAAGTGCTATGATTGTGTTAAAATAATCCGCGCAGCTAAAGAAGCACAAGCTGTCAAAGCTAACAAGAATGCATCAATTCTGCTTGAAGAATTGGATATGGAACGTACACGAGAAGAAAGCCGACGTGCCGCAGCAGCTCGTCGTAGAGAGCGGAAAAAGAAGAAAAAGCTTGAAAAGAAAGAAGAGAAACGTAAACTTCTTGAAGGCATGAACAATGCTGAACAAGGCGCTGAAAAAGAATCCGAGAAGGAGGAAGATAGTGATAAGGAGGAGAGTAATGAAGGTAACCAGAATCAAGACCGTGAAGAAGGTGATTCGGGAATCGATCAAGGCTCGTGCTCCAGCACTGACATGAAAGCGACCAATGTTCAGCCAGAAAAAAACAATAAGACTAAAAGCAAAAAGAAGAAAAATAATGTAAATAAACAGAACAATAATGACGGCAGCAATCGTGGCGGTTCCAACAGTCCGCTGACCATCCAATCTGAGCCTGAAAGAGCCCCAGCAGCCCAGCCTAAGAAGAAAGAAGAAAGTAATAACAACAAAGCTAAGAAGGATCCAGTACCTAATAAGAGTGAGCCTAAAAAGCAAATAGAAAAACAGGAGCATACCAACAAAAAGGAGGAACCTAAACATCGCAAAGACCCTCCAAACAAAGACAACACTTCTAAGAACAAAGAAAAGGAGAAAGAAAACCTTGCACCAAAGGAAGATAATTCCAAGCAACTGAAGCAATTGGAAAAGAAGCCTGAACCTCCCTCGAATCAGACGCAGAAGCAACATTTAAATACAGATGTTTCGGGACCTACAAACACAATACCCACTGGGAACCGAAAATCAATGGTGTTTTCAGCTCGACATTCCACCATGGACAAGGAGGACATGTCAACTTCGAAACAACACCGCCACCATGAGGACTCGAAGATTAGTCCAACAAAACCCTTAGCAGCAGGCTCTAAAAGGGAAGACGGCTGGAAAGAAGTTGTTAGAAAGAGTTCCATTCAGCAACAAACTATAACGAGTTCCTCCACTGTTTCTGAAATGACATGCAAGAAGGTCCAAGTACCAGTGCATGCCATTTCCCGAGTAATCGGCAGAGCAGGCAGCAATATAAATGCCATTCGAGCAACAACCGGAGCCCACATTGAAGTGGAGAAACAGGGAAAAGCCCAAAGCGATCGTTGGATCACCATTAAAGGGCTTCCGGATGCCACCAAACAAGCCCACCTATTAATATCAGCCTTAATAAAAGACCCAGATGTTGATATTCTGCAAATGTTGCCGCGTGTTAATCCAAGCGCAAAACCGCCACCACTTGTAGTGAACTCCTGGGACAAGAATACTCCTTTGACCCATTCAGGTCCAACATCATCTACATCGAGTGCCACAGTTACTTCATCCAGCTCATTTTCTAAAGGTCTCAAAGCTTTGCAAACGTCTGTAAATTCCAGCTCATCAAAGTCAAACTCACTTTCGACTTCAGGAAGCAATAAATCTTCCTCGGGGCCCTCATCGAGGACGGGCAGTAAGCAAGGATTCATACCATCTTCTCATCCTCGTTCGGCCCCAACTTCTACTATCTCCAGTTCTTCAAGTCGTGCTGCAGCTGAATACAGTAATGCCCAGAAAAGGACAGGAGGTGGGGGAGTTGGCGCTGCTGGCGTTCAAGGCAACGCTAATGGCAGTCAATCCAGTGATTCCCTGTCCAGCGGAACCAAAACGACTATGTCCTATAACACTTCTATCATGTCTCTCAAGAATGCTCCCCCAAAATCGTCGACAGGCTCGACCAGTCAACATCCTGCTCAGGTAACAGGATCTTTTGCATCGAAGTTATGCTCTTCTGCTGGAGACAACAAAAAGAGCTCCGTATCATCAACTCCAGCAGTTAATCCTACGCAGATCCAAATGTCTGCAACGTTCCATTCTTCTCCAAAGAAAGCTTCGAATATGTACGACGTGAACAACGTCCTCTCGTTTGGTCCCACAAGGAAGGTCACCGGTAACACGTTCTCCGTGAACTCATCAATGCCGAGCGGACTGTCCACAACCTACACGAATTCATCAGAAACCGTGACCACAACTCCTAGCGCAGGACGATCTATCACTCCGATTGGCCCACCATCTTCTGCAAATAGGAACATTTCCTCATCGCCTCTACTTCAGGCGGGCTCACAAAGTATTAGCAGTGACACAATTACAACGACTACGTCAACGACCTGCTCTACATCGTCCACAATGGTCATTCAACCACCAGGTCTTGTATCCCAGCTACAAACTAATAAAATCAGCCATGAGTATACTTTGTTCAACGATTCCTATAACAACCAATGGGAATCAAAGCAAATTTATAATACAACACCAAATGACAGCCTACCCAAAGCTGATGCCTCAAAAGCTCCTGGGTACAACAGGGGTAACGTGATGAGCTCACCAGTGAGTTCCAAAACTTCTAGCAATTCAACAACTCCTCCAGGAAGCTCCGTACCACCAGGACAGACCCAGAATCTAAATATCCTTCCAGTGTCTGTATCAGCTACATCTCCAGCAACATCTCATTCTTCAGCCGGCTCACAAAATGTTCCACCAGTCGCCCCGGAAGTGTTTACTTCTTCAGCTGGCGAATTAAATGGCGTTCTCAAGCCTGTATCACAAAATATACCGCCTGGTCCACCTCCACCGGCAAGCGGTCTGGCCATTCAAAGACCCAATGCACAGAATCGGCCAGTGACATCACAAATGGATAATAATTATGGACCGATCGGTTCTAACACTAATCGTGATCAAGCCCAGAATGCTAACCGTGGATACTTCGAGCAGATGACTAACCAGAATATTAGCCAGCAACACTCAATGAACTATCCTGATCCTTTACAACAACAGTTCCATCAGCATCTTAGTAGTGTGAACCACACGAATCCTCTGCAAATATCCCGTTTGAATCCCCGGGCTTCTGTGTTCTCTCAACAGAACAAGTCAACACAGCAGCTAGGAGGAATGTTCCATCAGAACAACTATCAGAAAATGCCGGTTGCCTCACAAAGTGTAGGAGCCGCCAATTCAATTCCGCCTTACAACCCAACTCCTGGAAGACCACAATCTCAGCCGCAGACAGGCACAAACACCAGATGGTTCGGAACCGACTATGGTTACATACCATCTTCTCGTGAAATTTTGAATCTTGAAAATGGACTCGCTATGGGGCCCGGATCTCCGGCTATGAGCCCTAATAATGCCCAGCCTCAGGCTAATGGTATAATTTCACAGCAGGCCAATCAACCACAGCCCCCAATTCCTGAAGATAATCGCAAAATGCCAAGGCCCATCGGAACTGAACGCGCAAGCTGGAAGTATAATAACTATCCGAATATGAATGCAAATGTTGAACCGGATCCTAACAATACTCCAGCGGGCGCTATGCCACCATGGATGGTAGAGAAAGCCCAAGCCCAGCAGCCACCTATCCAACAAAATTGGACTAAATCGCATCCTAGATACTACGGAGGTGACATGCATCCTCAAGATCATTTCCACGTAAGTACTAGTTCTTCTTCAGTGTTCATTTTAATAAAAACATTTGATTGGTTAAATGTTTATTGCGTAACCTTTTTTCAGCTTCCGATGGATTATCACAGCACGATTTTACCACCAACGGTCAATCCAGCTGCCATGAATTTGATGCCAACTTTTCAGTATCCACATTTCGTAGGACATGCTGATATGTCGCAGATTCCAGACAAAATCGAACCTTGGGAACACGATAAGCATGTAAGTCGCGAATTTTATTTTTTCTTATAAACTTCGCTATACGAACACTTGCGTTAATAGAAAAATTTTATTATAAAATTAATTGAGAAAATATTTTTTTATAATGTCAGTTGAAAGAATTGGTTTGACTTTCGGGATTTATTATGAATTCTGGTTAAAATTTGAGATCCTATTCCTGAAAAAAAGCTGCTTCAAAAAAATAGTATGTAGTAGTGTAGGGCATTGCTTTTAATTTGTATTTATGTAATTTATTTCACGATTTTAGATCCAACATTTCAAAAGTAGCCAATTCTACTGGTTTTAATAAGAAATTTATACAATCGATTTCTGACCTTACTTTAATGGCTCGGTTCAAACAAAAATTAATAATTATTAATATTTAACTTGGGATTTAAATGTGTAATCCGAATTTATAGAGGGAAAATGTTCAGTAACTCAAGCCATGCAGTTTTCTAAATTCGGTACAATTAGTAAAGTAAATTTCTAAAAATTTGTGAATTCCTTTGGTACAGAGATACAAATCATGTATTTTTGAGCATCTTCTTTCTCTAAGAATTGTGCAAATTCAATTAAGAAATTGCAAAGTGTTTTACAAAAATGTTCTTTTTAACAGAAGGTAGAGAATATTCCATAATTATATACTTTTGATTAGAGTTAACTATAGTATTGTTCTTTAAATCCATGCCCATCAGTTCAATGATCCAGTTCAATTTAATAAATGAAGATTAATTTTTCTTTTCTTTTCTTTTACAGGGTGGTTGGTCTTCAAACTGGAATAATTAGAGCTGAGTCGATCAGAACTTTTAGTTAAAAAGAAAGCAGAAGCAAAACATAGTAATACTTAAAGAAATCAATTTTTTGACTTAATCGGATTATCGCTTAATTTACCTTAATCGAAGAAAGACAAAAACAATTTGCCGCGGAATTAGAATTGAAAAAAATGGGCTATCTTTTATGTTGAGCTGGTGCTTATCTAGCGAGCGAGGAAAAAGTCCAGTCGTAGAAGACAACGATGACAATGACGGGAAGAATGGCGAGCAGCTGATGATAAAGAATTTTCTTACAAAAATTGTATTTTGTTTTCAGCATCGTTTGAATAGAAGAATATGAGAAATCAAAAAGGAGTTAGATTAATCGATACTATAATTGTCCTCATTTGTACTGTTTACATTTAAATCAACTGAAAAAAAGGTAAGAAACAACAGCGATAGAAACAATTGAATACCAGAGTAGTTGTGTCGAGGTTTATCTTATAATATACACGTAACGCGAGATGGATGGATACCTATTATTTCTTAAAAAGGAAAAATTATTTAAACGCTTCAAAGCTTAATATCTAAAGAGCAAATTATTTAGATGCATATTATACGATACCTATATATCTATATATTCAATATGTTTAGAATAAAGATTCTCAAAAAAAATGCAGAGACGAACTTGAAGAAGATGAAAATGAAAAAGAAAATGGATCACTACTGTTTTTCTGGGGTGAAGTCTATGGAACACGTAATAAATGGAAAAAAAATAATTTCTGTGTAAGGGGAAAGAACATAATTGTTTTAGCTTTTGAATGCTCCGATTGCAATATAGGCTCTCAGATTAAATCGAAACGATGTCGTTATAATTATGTAAACCTGCACGTGTTATTTAAAATAAATCTAAGTATTCACTAAATATAAACCACGCTCTTTTACTGCACCTAACGTTTTGTCCTTACGTTGCTAATTTCTGCCAACTGATGGCTGAGTATCCGTGGATGTTTAATTAGGGCTCGAGAGGGTTGTTGTGTTGCCCCGGTTAAAACCGTTTGCTTTATCCCTTATGTAGGGAAGGCTGCGAAAAGTAGAAATAGCAGTTGATGGCAATGCTCGTCTCATTCTTGGAGGAAATTCATCATTTGGTTGAATAATTAACCCGGCGTCCTACTTTAGTCGAAAAATTAGATTTATGAAGAACATATGGTAAGAGTTTTATTTTTTCAATAATCGATGAAACGTAAGGCGAATTAATAGTTCAATATCATTTATAATTAAGGAGTAGTATGGAAATGGTTGTACAGGTAACCCCCGTATAACACGGGAAACTGCTATGATTTTAGTTCTATTTCCAGTTTATAGGTTGATTATGAAGGAGCGGTTAAACAATTTGAACAATTTTATTATAAAAATGATATTACAAAAATAATTTTGGTATTGACATTTCAACATTGGTTTAAGGTACTAAATTAGCTGCCCTTATAATTCTGTATGCTTAAATAACTTTTCCTCTATGCTTTCGTGGATCTTCTCTACCTTTCTTGATTGTTTCTCGATTCTTTCTTCCATTTCTTCAAACATGTCCTTCTTATCGGTGCTTTTACGATTCTAAATAAGTAAATAAACGTTATAATTCTTTCTACAAGGATAACTGCAATGCTAACCTTATATTTTTCCTTTTGCAATGCGTGCTCAGCGTGTAGTGTTCTGAGCTTAAGAAGGCGAGATTCATAGTGATGCAGCTCGTGTTTCAGGGATGTGAGCTCATCATCGGAAAAATTGCTGGCGAGTGCTATTCTCCACAAGCCCTGCACTTTAGGCTCGATGAAGTCTTGGCTGTTGGGACCCCTTGAAGCTAGCCGTTCCAGTCGGTCGTAGCTGTCCTTAATACCACGATGGTGATCGCGCAGCTTATTTACACTGTCGGTGTAATCCTTATTTAAAGCTCTGGTTGTCGATGATTCCTCTGCTGCTAAAATTTCGTTGAAGCTCGCATGCTCATCTTCGTTTACGGCATCTGTTTTAATTTTATGAGGTTGAAAGTAATAATTCTCAAGCAGAAGTGAACAATTTTACATACTTTCGTGTTTATCAATTTTCGCCTGATTTCCCAGATCATCTAAAAGGCTGTAGTACACGTCCACTTTATCCTGGTGGTGCTGGAACTCTTCTTTTAATGCCCCAAGTTCCTCTAGATTAAAGCCAGCAACTTCGGCCCTCTCCCACAGCTTATTTAGCTTTTTGTCTTTGAATACTGGTTTGGACATATGACCGTCTACTGGAGAAGTGAATTTCTGCACGAAGTGCAATTAAGCATACGAGGCCTTAGACAGCAGTATTTGCTACTTACCCGGTAGTTCTTAACCTTCTCCGGGTCTTGGGTGTCGTCAAAGTGCTCCAGCAAGTCATACGTGCTCATAATCCCAATCAGTTTCTGCCTGAGTTCAGCCTCCTTTAGGACGTCTTTGTCCTTATGCTGGGCATTGAGCTGCTTCCACGCGATCTCCTCCTTGTCGTGAATTTTGAGCTCAGTATAGAGAGATTTCAATTTTGGCTCAGACAAACGCTGTGAAGTTTTTTATTTAGGCAACATTTTTCCTATGAAGGAAAAGAATTCTTACATGCTGTGCCTTAGTCCACACGAGATTTAATTTAGCCATTCTGAAGGGCCGCTGGATGTTCCTAAAATCGGGGTCATATTTCTCGGTGGTGAAGTACGGTTTGTTCGCTTCGGCCGAATATTTTCCCTTATAATTTTTTTTATCACAATTACTCAATTGATATGTTAGAAATAGTAACAACAACACTAGAAACTTCCCCATTTCGAAACACTAGCGAGATAGCGACGTGAACTCGTCAGAACTTTCTTGAGAATATACCGCAATGAGATCAAAGTGGCGGATTCTCTAAATCATATTAAGAAAACTAATAAGCAATTTTTGAGACATGCTTTTTAAAAACCCTTTTAATAGCCTTTTCCCTTTAATTTCAGTTTAATTTGCAGGTAATTAGTGCAATTGCTTTGGAAATCGTCACAAGTCCGCACTGTTTTTTTAATCACTTAGCTTAGTTTTCTACTCTAAGACCGAGATTGAAATTTGACAGTTATTTGTCAAAGGATTTTAGAAACATGTAAACAAACGACACAAAGTACATTGAGAAAATGCTGGATCGCTGCCCAGGCCTGTATTGTGGAAGAATATATTTAGAGAATGATACCTGGAGTGATTGTGGGGCATGTCCGCGTGGCTTCCGTGTTAACGAGAGCTTCGCCTGCTCGCCATGCACTCAATCGCCGACTACCTATGATTGGCTTTACTTGGGATTTATGGCGTTATTGCCGCTAATAATGCACTGGTTCTTTATTGATATGGCTGCGAAAGATAGAAAGTACTTATACTTAATTTACTCAGTAATTCTGGATCACCCTCACAACACATTTCAGTTTCACAAAGGAGCAAATCATTCTTCACTGCAGCACGCTGTTCGAAGTGACTATCTCCATCATCGTGTCCCTGCTTATATCTGATCCCGTGCTATCCTTCAGTTTGAACTCTTGTGGCGTCAACAAATTGTCCGACTGGTACACGCTCTTTCACAACCCCGTGCCTAACTACGAGGAGAAGTTGTACTGCACACAGGAGGCAGTTTATCCACTGTAAGCAGACAAACTCCAAGAAAGGGCTAAGTTCAACAACTTCTACATTCCAGACAAACCATAGTCCTGATTTTCTATTTTCTCTGCCTCATAATAATGATGATAGTTCGTCCTCCCTTAAATAAAAAGTACCTTAAAAGCGGGAAGACTGCTGTGTACTGCGCCCTGTACTTCTTCCCCATCCTGACGCTTCTGCATGCAGTCGCCGGAGGTCTCATCTGTAAGTTCCTTATTATATTTTCTCTGATTTTGCAATAATCGTCTTTATTTACAGACTACGCTTTTCCTTATCTGAGCATAGTCATCTCTATGGTGTCGAACGCCTGCCACTATTCTCTCAAAATAGACCAAACCATGAAATCTTTGCTGTTGTCCTCTGTGACTGAAGTAAAAAACGCTGTGATTATTTGTAAGTAATGGGGTTGATTACTTCCAAGTTATGATTGCAGTTTTGGTCTTTTCAGTGGGACATTGGTTGCTGCTAGCTTACGGCATTGTATCACTTCGCCAGCATCTGGCTTTGCTCGCCCTCGTCCCATTTCCATCGCTTTTTTACATACTGACGGTTCGGTTCACTGATCCGGCTGAATTCCGAGAGAGAGACGAGAGAAACACTTGATGAAGGGTCGGGTGTTGGTGATAGGTATATTTGTCAACCGAATTGGTTTACGAAGTATTTCGAATGGAGTATTGCGGATATTTAACAAAATGCTTTTAGTTTAAAGTAGTTTTATTCAACTCCCAATTCTCGTTTAACTAATTCCCAATTGCAGCGTGGTTAAATCTATTTATAAGTAGACACTTTATGATAGCTTAAGAAATCATTTGGGACGATCTGGTAAAAGATTTCTTAAAATATTTCCGGGCTCTGTGTCTGATCAATTCAATTTCAACAGGAAAAGTTTCCCGGCTAAACCGGAGGAAATAGTAGTGTATTTTACTGAACGCCCAAAGTTTGTGAACATACTTTAACTGATATATATTATTTTGGAAAACGAGAAAACAAAAGCCGATTTGTTAAAAGCTTCGTTGTAGGATGAAATGTAGGTAATAAAATATGTACTTGATCCAACTCGTTTTGAAAGTATAGTTTCTAAACCCTTTTTATCTCTTCTCAGTTTTTAATTTATTTCCATTGTTTTAATTTAATTATATTAAGGAAATTGGAAAAGTGAAACAAAACTTTTCAAATAGTACACAGTTTAAACAAAAACTGGAAGTAATTTATGAATAATTATTTTAATATTTAGAGATAAAAACAAATATTTCAAGATCTTCCATTATTTCCTTCTTTAAGTTGGATTTGGAGGGGAAAAATTGTAAATCTTTAATCTTTTTTTTTTTTAATTCCTAAATTGTTGTCTGGGTTTCGAATAGAATTAAAATAAAATTTAAAATTAAAATTTAATTCGCAGTAGGGCTGTCCGTTCAAAAAATAACTTCGATGTTAAATAATGCATCGAATAAGATTGTAGTAATTTGTTTAAAAATCGTGATAAAAGCATAAGTTTACAATTTTTGAGATTGGACGATGGAATTTGGGAATTGACTCTTGTAATGAATATCACATTCAAGCAAGATTTTCGAAAAATGTATGAGTAAAAATTCGTAAACTGTTTTTTTTTCGTACTTTTGAAAAAGATTAACGAAATAAAAAATAAAAATACTATTATTATAAATGAAAGAAAGTTTGCAAGCAAGAGATAGACCTTAAGGGATTTGCTAGTACTTTAAATATTAAAGTGCAAAAATTAAGGGCAATGTAAAAATACATCTTATTGAGTCTATTAGTAAATTTTATTTTCGATTTCCATTAATTTCTACAATTAATCATTACTACTTAAGGTCCGGGTGATTTCCTTAAATGCATACTCTTGTGAAGGTATGCGCTTTATTTCCGATACATCGAATTAAATTCGATGCTGTATCGATTTAGTGTATACCGTTACGACGGTATGTGTAAAGCATCGATATTTACAAAATATTTATATTTCCGTGCATCCCTACTTTGCAAAATTGACAACACGTTGACGTTTCGTTTGAGTTGATTCGTGAAGTTTCTCTATCTGAAATTTGTAAACAAAATAAAATTAGTTTGTCTTCAATTATATTGTCATCAACACACGAATTGGGCGAAAATCGGCAGTCTTTGGCCATCGACTGAGATAATAATCAAGGTGCAGGTAAGGTGCCCTGCGTTTAGCAAAATTCTGGCCGTGCCATAAATAGCAGAAAAAAATCATTTTTGTTTGTTCAGAAAACTTGTCTCTCGGGGTGGAAGTAAAAAGCAAGACATCTTCGAACAGTGTGTTTTGATTTCGTTTTTCGCTTTTTAGTTGATGAACAAGTGCAATAAATCGCAATATTTATCAATTCATGTGCATGGAACTCGCTCTATGCTTTCTGGGCTGGGTCTAGACAGAACTGGGCGTGCAAACGACAACAGCTGCAGCACCAGGCGGCACACCTAAGGTGGTGGCTCTTCAGCCATAAGTCGGGGAGTGCTAGTGAAATTTGTAAAACGCGTTAAAAAGCAATTATGGTTAATAAATTGCTTAATGGACAAGATTTGCACTATTTACCAAGATTAGTTTGATTCCCGGGCAGCGGACACGTAATAAGATTTCAGATAGAGGAAGCAAAATCCGAGAACAAATGTTGCAATAAAAATCTTCTAGTTCTTCCTCGCCGTCCGCGCCGGTAGATTCCTAGAATCGACGTGTGTTGGCGACGTTGCTCAGCTGCGAAGTGACCGGCACGATGGATAAATTTCTCGCAAATCGCTCGAATATTCGTTTTACCCGGAAAAATGTTGATAGCACGAATGCTGTTTACTCGAAACACCAGGCCTTGTTTGATTCGCACATCGAGACTGAGTATCCGAGGAGTTTGGATGATAACATCGAAATACTCAGTCGAGAAGCGGAACACCTCGAGGAACAGTTTAATAAGTCGGCTGAGGATAAGCAAATTCCTCATGACGTTGCTTCTGGCCTGGACCTTGAGAAGACTGAATCTCAGAACAAACAACCGGAAAAAGAGGTTGATGAGGACGAACCAATCGGCATGTCCCCTTGTGGAAGATTTTTTAAATACGACAAGGAAGTGGGTCGTGGATCTTTTAAGACTGTATTCCGAGGATTGGATACACAAACTGGCGTTGCTGTAGCCTGGTGTGAGTTGCTGGACAAGAAGGTTAACAAGACCGAAAGACTACGTTTCAGGGAGGAGGCTGAAATGCTCAAGAAATTGCAACATCCGAATATAGTCCGATTTTACACTTACTGGGAGACTTGTGTTGCTAAAAAGAAGAATATTGTCCTAGTCACCGAATTAATGCTTTCTGGAACCCTAAAGTCGTACTTAAGACGCTTTAAGAAGATCAACCCAAAAGTGCTAAAGTCGTGGTCTCGGCAGATACTGAAGGGGCTACACTTTTTGCACTCTAGGGCGCCACCAATAATACACCGGGACTTGAAATGTGATAATATCTTTATAATTGGAACAACTGGAAGTGTGAAGATTGGCGATCTTGGTCTCGCCACACTCAAGAATCGAAGTTTTGCCAAATCTGTGATTGGGACACCGGAGTTCATGGCCCCCGAAATGTACGAGGAGCACTATGATGAGGCCGTCGATGTCTACGCTTTTGGAATGTGTATGCTTGAAATGGCAACGTCCGAGTATCCGTACAACGAATGCTCTGGACCTGCTCAAATTTACAAAAAAGTCGTGTCTGGCATCAAGCCTCAAAGTTTTGAAAAGGTCGAAAATCCCGAAGTGAAGGAGATCATCGAACATTGCATTTGCTTAAATAAGGAAGACCGTCCTAGCTGTAAGGATCTGCTCAATTCAGAATTCTTTGGAGAGGATATCGGCATAAGACTGGAACCTACGTCCACCGAGGCATTTCTCAATAATTGCGACTGCAGTAAAATAGAATTTCGCTTGAGACTACTTGATCCAAAGAAACGTTCCTCTAGGCATAAGGAGAATGAGGCCATACAATTCGAATTTGATATTAATACCGATGACTGTGATGAAATCGTTAGTGAAATGTTCAAGGCGAACATAACAAATGAAGAAGACTCCCGGGCTGTTGCAAAATTACTAAAAGTGCAAGTATCCTCCCTGATGAAGGAAAAGAAGGACAGACAGACACAAGTGCAATTAGAGACTGAGAGAGCGACCCTTGAAAAGTTGACATTGAAGACTATTAGCGAATTGAATCAACAGCAACAAAGTGAGATTGTTCAGACACCAACTAGCCAGCCAGGACAGTCAATTGGGGCTCAACCACAAAAACAACAGCAGCAACAACAGATAACGATGCAGACGCAAATTCAGCATCAACAGCCCGTTCAACAAATCTCTGCTCAACAGGCTTCCAGTTTAGCTTCCCAAATAATCTATTCTGCTCAGAACAATGCTCAAGTGCCTATGTCGGTTTCTCAACAACAGCAACAGTCGGGTATACAAGCACACTCGTCATATTCACAGATGCAACAAATAATTCAGCAGCCAACGCAATTAATTCAAGCTACTCCTGCCCAAAATCAACAGCAATTCCAGACGCAAATCGTTCAGCAACCGATATCAAATCAGCAGCAAATTGCAGCCATTCAAGCACAGCAACAATTGCAGCAGCAAATGGTGCAACAAGCATTTCAACAGCAACAAGTGACTTCCATTACACAACAACAGTTTACTACACCACAAATCTCGCAATCCAATCAGCAGATATTTCAACCAACAACCCAACTTTGCGCTGTTCAGGTGCAACAAACGACTCAGCAGCAACATGTTCAACAACAAATTGTTCAACCTCAATATCAACAGATTCAACAGCCGAGTCAACAACAGTCATTCACACAAATTACACCAGGCAATCAGAATATAGTTCATCAACTGGTTCAACAACAGGTGCAGCAGCCATATCAACACCTTCCAACAATGCAAATTCAGCAATCAGCCGTCCATCACGTCATTCAACAGGCTGTGGAACAAGCAAGTGCTCATATACTTCCACAGCCAGTTCAACAACTCATACAAATCGTTCCACAGCAGCAACCACAACCACAGCCATTTCACCAACAAGTATATAATGTTCAACAGCAGGTTATTCAACAGCAACCGACACATCCAAGTCTTCAGCGACAATTTTCACACCCAAATATTCAGCAAGAAACACAAGTTCAGCATCAACAAGCTTATCAACAACAGACAAATCAAATAATTTACAGCGTTCAACAGCAACAGCCGCAGCCACAGCTACAGTATGTTCAACAAACCATTTGTCAACAGGGCGGACAGTATCTTATTCAACAACAGCCACAGCCACCACAACAGACCCTTCAGCAACAGCCCCTTCAACAACAGACTCTTCAACAGCAGTCGCTGCAACAACAGCCACTCCAACAGCAACCACAACTTCAACAGCCTCTACAACAACCGTCTCTCCAGCAACAGCAGTCTATTCAACAACAGAGTCAACAGCAACATTCTCAGCAGCAACAGCCCCAACAACAGCAGGCTCTTCAACAACAGCCTACTCAACCTCTGCAAAAGACGATGGAGTACAAAGCTTCAACTCCTTCGATCGGTTCACCAGTTCACAACTCCCGACGTACTTCTTTAGATTGCAATGAGCCCGAGACAGTCACTGATCACGGCAGGCCGTTGATGAATGTTGTTGAAGGTATAGAGCTGACTGATACCCAGAGAGGGACGAACCCGCTGACACCAAGTGAGGGTTCGAGCGACATCTCTAAAAAGATCGTGCAGCAGAGCAGGATCGAAAAAGCCGAAGGTATCATTCAAAGCTCTTTAGCGAATCTCCAACAGCAGCTAGCACTGCTAACGTCCTCTTCTCAAGTAGCTGTCAAGGCAACCACGGGGACCAACAACGATAGCCCGATGTCGCCGGGTCAACAGTTCTCACCGCATTTGAGCACCCAGTCTTCCCTTGTTCAGTCGCCCGCCCATACAGATATCTTGGAGTCTGCATTTTCGCCTTCCGATCCTCAAAATCCCGAAACAGCGGTACTTCACCCCCAAACGAATGGACCTGCTTCGGTCCAAGTGAATAATCAGAATACTCAGTCTATGGGAGCCCCTGGTCAGAGACAGATCCAACCTGCGGAAGCTAATGAACAAATCTCAATGAATGAATCCACACCCGCAAACAATGATCGAAAACTGTCGCGAAAAGTGTCCAGATTCGAAGTGAGCATAGTCAACGAACTCCCGAAAGATATTCCCGCTGACCAAATAATCACAGGAACTCCTGCGAATGGACAAACGCCAACAGTAAATCCGAAAAATGAAAATAAATTAAGACACGTTGCCCTAATCACTTACCGTTTCAGACTTCTGGCAATGGGGCGATTCAGTCGGAAGCAATTGTCGTGGAGGCTGGAGGAGGTGGTTTTGCCATTCAGAATGGCATTCCCGTCCCGGAGGAGTGTCTGATCTCTGGGATGACTGCAGTCTCCACGGCGACTGTTCCAGCATCATCCACACAGAATCTTTCCATGCTTTCATCTCTGGTCCAGTCCGATATCAAGCATAATCTGGACACTATCCGAAGCTACCTATGTGGCATACAGTTCGAGACGAACGATCGCCAGAAGCTGCTACTGCTTCTGCAGCGGCAACATATTGAAAACGAAGAGCTAAGACTGAAGCACTACCTTGAATTGGAAAGTTTTCAGAAGAACCATCGACCGGTCGGTTTCCGCCGGGACTCGGTTAATTCTGGGAACGCTTCACCTCAAAAAGTCCTCCATCAACAGCCGAGCTCCGAGCAGGGGACCCAGCAGGCTAGCTTGTGATCACTTTGGACTTGTATTCTTGTAGTAGTCTAGGGGTGAGTACCGCTGGTGCGATGATCCTTTAAAAATTCCAAAATCAATACGAACTTGCCTGTCGAAATCTTAATTTATTTTGTTGGATTTTTTTTTTTGATTTTTGGCTTTTGTTGCTTGTTGCATATGCATTTTTGGAAACTTTGCATCGAAATTTTGTACGAATGTGTCCTCTTCAAGGAGGCGTTTCTCTAGGTCTTAGAAAGACGATCTTTAAAATTGCTTGTATTGATTTCAGACTTAATCTTACACAACTTACTTTCACTCTTTTACGTTTCAGATTCAAGCAACTACTACCACCCTGTCTGCAACATTATCAGTACCACCATGAGCTTAAGATCAAAATTTTTCTTGAACACCTTTGACTTCAACACCCTGGCTGAGAAGGAGTGGACCTGCCCACGCAAGGGACTACGAAAAGAACTGATTTCATTCAAATTTTTATCCATGACAAAACCGACTGAGATATCAAAGTGCTTGGTCATCGTTTCGGACGTTAGGAATCTCAATGGTAGGGAGAGCAACTACCTAATTAAACCACCTAAGGAGTTCTGGATCGAGCTTGGCAGCGCTGTGACACCTATCGATGTCTACATCGAGATATTCCTGCAACAGATGTTTTCGGGTGAGACGAGCAGGTGTTTTATTCAAACGAAATCCGGTGAAGAAGTTAGCTTCATTGTACGCCTGATGAAAATCGAATTTGGAGGCTACCTATACAAATTGAATGTTCGGGAAATGTATGATCTAGCAAGCAAGTTCAAGGAAAACGGTGTCGCCATGTTCAAAAAGTACCCTCTTTTCGCCCTGGATTATTTTGCCAGAGCTGCTAAATGCTTAATATCCTACAAACCCTTTGATGTTCTCTCCCTGAAAGCCGATGGCGTAGATCCTAAAGATTTGGAAAAACTGTTGCAAACTCTTCAGCTAAATATTTCAGCATGCCACGTCAAGCTAGGGCGATTTGAAGACGTTATTTATCTCACTGAATTCGTTGAAAATGCAAAGGAGCCTTCTGATAAAGCCATCTACAGACGAACCGTGGCCTACTACAATCTTAAAAAATATAACGAAGCTAAGAAGACTATCGAGAAGACAGATTATAAGGAAAAACCAGAGTTTTTAGCTCTTTACAACAAGTTAATGAACGACTGGAAGTCTGACAACGAACGATACAACAGCGTAATTAAGAAGATGTTTGGTTAGGACGAAGGGGTGATTTAGACTTGCTGAATTTAGAATCGTTGAACGCGACGGAGATTTAGATTCGATATAAAACTTGCATTGTTAAATCCAGAAGACTTATGAGGAGGAATAGGAGGAAGTAGCGAAACCTTTTTATTTTACTTTCCGCCATCGACTGCGCGACTATGCCCGAGACATTTTTAAATGGAAGTGCATGTTATTTCATTTTGATATTGTAATTCATTTTTAATATAGTTTCTATTTTAATCGAGCAATTCTTCATGATTTTATTTGTGAAACCCAGTATAATATTTTCTTTTCGTGTAAGACTTCCATGTAACTGCAATTAAGGAGACATTATATATTATTTTTTGCAGTCGTCACGCGCCCTTTGGGATCTTTTCCAGAATTTGTCGGTCCCGTTCGACTCCCTGCTAATTTTGCTAACGTCATGTTTTTCCGATAAGAATTTTCATAGCGCCTAGTTATTGCATTAGCAATTTAAAATAAGGTATGTGAACTTACGTAAGTAGGAATAACGCCTTATAATCATGTCTTCCATTGGTCGAATTATATAAATTATAAGATAGACATTTGAATCCATCTGCGGTCGACTAAGGCACCTTAGTCCGTAGTGGGTCCAGCAGACTATCCTAATACCATAACTGAGTCATACACGAGTTTTTTAAATCAAGAACAGAACTTTTCATTGTTTTTAAGATTTAGATGTGTTTATCTCATTCATACAAGACGAGTGTTGACGATCCCAAGTATAGGATGAGGTGAGAGTGTGGCAATATCAATTTTAAAATGCCAGCAAGTTTCCAAATCGTTCTCCATTTATTTACTTGGTTTATACAGATGAGTGCTTACAATGAGCTTACGGAACTTAATAATTTCCTACACGTCCAACGAAATACAAAACAGACTTGCAAGAGACCACCAGTCGATCGGACCAGCGCTCCAAGGCCGAGGTATCGAGCCCGATCAACGGCAGCTCTATGAAATTGCAGACAATACGAAATCTATAAATTACAGTTAATCTAAAGTTAATCCTTTCGCTTTTGCACATTCGTCCCTGATGAACCCGGCGATCTGGAGGGCCGGTGCTGATTATTGTAGTATGGCCGATGAGCACTCATGCGAGTGCTTCGCGGCAGCTTTGTTGCCACAGAAGGCTTTGCGACTCTGGTCCGACTAACCTTTGGTCTTGAATTAGAATCACTACTGCATGAATGGGATTCCGAGTCATCATCACTAGTTGACGATTGGCTACTCGTGCTAGGACTATTGGCTATATCAAGTTGTGCCCGTCGAGGTGGAGGTGGCGGATGCGAGCTGGAAGCATTTGTATTATATACACTTGGACTAGTATTACTAGTGGTAAGGCTAGAACTCGAGGTCGATGTAGATGCCAGATCAGCAACAGTGGCGGCAGGAGCAACCGTCGTTGAAGTCGCCGTGGATGTTGATGGAGGTGAATCCACGGCCGTTGTTGGTGTCGTTGTGTTATTTAGTTCAGTGCGATTGGCTGTTCGCATCCGCAGCAAACGAGGCCTCAGCTCCTTTTTGCCTGTTATTTTGTTCTCTCTGTAATTAGCCAGTCTTAAAAGAAGTTCATAATGTTGTTCAACTCGTCGTAAACACGCCTCACAGATTGTTTTCGGCAGTGGATCCGTGGGGGAAATCTGAACAAGCACGGAAGAGAAGAATTGCGTAAAATAACCTCGGACTGTCCGTAGATTTCGCAATCAAACTTACTGTTATCGGCAAGTAACCATTTATTTTTTCAACTAGTCCGTGCTTTTGGCCTTGGTCGCCGTAGATGTGGATCACGGTGCGATGCATCTCAGAGCAGAGACGGCATAAAAATCCTGAGATGCAGGCCTTGTCTATGCTCCCCATAGCTCCAACCTTTTGCCCAAGTGTTTGTTAGCACGTAGAATAGGCGAAGCCTAAAAAATACTGTGTTATGGTATCCAAATATGCAATCCAAAAAGTAAGAAAAACAAAAACGATAATAAATTTTCTGCTAATCGAACACGAAATTTCCACTCTTCGACCGTCGCAGCAAAATGTCAGTTTGTACTTCAATTGGAAACAGAGTTGCCAATCGCATACTAATTACTAAATTGTACAGTATTTTATTTTATAAATTGAAGTTCTTTGACTTTAACAAATACTCAGATTTTTTTAAATAAATTCAGAAGAATTTTATTTTGACTATTATATAAAAAGAAATAAAAACCAAATCACTCCAAACTAACCAAATAATTCTCTCTTTCCATTTGAATTCTAGGTTTTTGAGAGTTTATGAAATTGCAGGCGGCGCGGCAATCGTAAAGTGCCACATCTTAGATGACATTTCTTGAATATATTAGATTTACCTCGTGCACGGTGTGCTGCTGTTTGAGTCTTTTAATTTAGAGATTACAACAAAATGCCCAAGAAAGGCAGACGATCTAAAAGGAAACCTATCAAAATCCCTTTCGAGGAACCACGGGAAATAACAGAAGCCCCTCATTCCTTCGTGATTCACCGAGGGCTATCATGTCCCTATATTCTAGACCTGACTAAGGACTTCCGACGGATAATGGAGCCCTTTACAGCCGTCAATTTGAAAGAAAAGAAATCAAACAAATTAAAGGACTTTGTGAGCTTATCTAGTTTATTTCATGTGTCGCATATGTGTGTCTTTAACAAGGCAGAAACACAGTTGTCGTTCAAAGTCGCACGATTACCGAGGGGTCCTTCACTAACATTTAAAGTAAGATTTTGTCTTTATTTTCAAAGTTCACTTCAGCATAGTGCTCATGATTTATAGGTTCATCAATTTACTTTAGCGAGAGATGTTATTGCTTTGGCAAAAAAGCAATATGTAGACGAGGAAATGTTTAAAAGCGCCCCACTTGTAATCATGAACAATTTCGCTGGCGAGGGCAAGCACCTAAAACTGATGACTGCAACGTTCCAGAATATGTTTCCTCCCATCAATCTAGCCACTGTAAGTGTCGATATTTAGCAGAAATAAGCGAAGTTAAGGGATCTCTTTCGTAGGTCAATTTGGCTACAATCAGACGGTGTGTTCTATTTTCCTACAATCCGGTTGCAAAGTTAGTTGAAATGCGCCACTATGCCATCTCTCTGGTGCCTGTGGGAATATCTCGAGGTGTTAAGAAAGTGGTTTTGGGGAAAATTCCGAATTTGTCACGATGTGAAGAGATTTCGGATTTCGTGGAAGGGTACGTTGTGATTTTTAACATGATCCTTGTTTTATATAGTTGTTTTTAGTGGTGGCATGGCTTCCGACTCAGAATTTGAGGACGAAGGTAGTCAAGTTGTTCTCCCACAAGATCTAAAACGGAAGGGAAATATAAAAGACCATAGATCAGCTGTAAGGCTGCATGAACTAGGACCCAGGATGACCTTTGAACTGGTAAAGATTGAAGAAGGATTGTTCACAGGGGAGGTTTTATATCACTCTACTGTTGTTAAAACGGAGGAGGAAATTGAGCGAGTTCGAAAAATGCGGGAAAAGAAGGCTAAGCTTAAGGAACTGAGGAAGAGAATACAAGATGAGAATACAAAGAAAAAGAAGAACCAGAACAACCAAGAGGGTAAAAAGGATGGTAGTAAGGACAAGCAGAAGCAGGAGATCCCAGAAGAACCCGAGGTTGAACCAGACAACGATGCTGTTTATTATAAAGAAGAAGTTGGAGAAGATCCAGACGACGGTATTCTCTCTTGGATTTTGTTGTTTATCTAATTTACAGTTGATTTTTGTAGAATTGTTTAAACAAGTCGATACCAACTCAAGGAAGAGGGTGAGGATACCCCGGCATATGACAAATAACAAGAGGATAAAGATAGAAAAGCAGGGAAAATCTACTGGCAATAAAGAGAAAAAACCAGTGAAAGTAATGAAGAAACCGAAACAGGAAGGCAGACGAAAGAAAAAGAAATAGTAATGATTCAATATGTTTGTAAAATTATAAAAAATGCTTTTAAATCTGAAAGTGCATAAGAAAATTTTATTCAGAAAACACTTATGAAGTATTTACTCAATCTAGCTGTGTGGAAGTTCGTGGCTCGAAGGGAAGAATTTCGGAAGTAAAAAGTCGTTATTGCAGAATATTTGAAAAGCCCGCCATTAAAACTTTTCTAAAGATAATATTTTCATATGGCATTCCCAGAAATATAAAAGTTAATGTTTTATCAAAGGGGCGACACCACCGTGGAACTGTGTCGGCCATATTGAAGCGATTTGAAGTAATTTTCTTTCTCCCCAATTTCTTTCCCGTTCTGATTGAATTAGACAACGAAATAAGTCAGTTAATCGCCAGAAAATAGGCGCTAACTGGGCAATAAATCGATCGGAAGTGATTTTGGGCGAGTATCTGGCTGTCACCTGTGCGGTTCGGAAACATTCCTCGAAAACATTCGGTCGAGTGTGCAAAAAACAAGAAGGCGAATTCATCGGGAAACAGGGGAGGGTCTGAACGTCCTTTAAAGTAAATTGTGTAATTTTTTCCGTCTCGAGGATTTGTTCTGCTCTCTGCTGTAAGGAACGTAGTCCTGCAAGACAATCGCGAGCTATTGCGTCTGCTGAAGAAGATTCGGGTTGCATTGGTGCGGGGAGTAAAAGAAAAGAGAAGGATTCATTTTTTTCGCTGTCGGAAACAAAAACACACGAAAAAGTGATTTTCTACCAAGAAGTCGGACAGATTTTACAAAATGGTCACTAGGGATGATGAGTACGATTATTTGTTTAAAGGTAAAATAATATTTTGTATTGGAATGTGAGATTTTAAATAGCTTTTTGTGTCGTGCCCGCATTGTGCGAACAAAGTGCGCCCCAAAAAATTTTCCTTCGCTTGTATTGTGAATTCGTCGAAGAAGCACCCACCCACCGCCTGCCTCGTCTGCCTGCCTCCTGACCTTCCTCGCCGATGAAATTGACATCTCTCCATGAACCGCATTGTAATTTCATTTATCTGCCGGCCAGAGAGTTCACAAAGAATTCTTTGTGGCTGAAGAAAAGAAGCTTGAAAACGAGGAACGTGTACAAAGTGTGCGCGGATGGGGTTCGGATATGACACGTCGCCGCCGCTGCGATTGCAGCAGCTAGACAGATGTTGAATGACGGGCAGAACGTAATTTTTGTGAATAGTCAACAAGTTTCGGCATCAAACCATGTTCTCATAATCATGAATGTCTTTCGAATTCCACAAATTTGCAAAATGGGATTGGTCCGCCTAGACGAGCTTATATCGCTTCTATCGTACCGGATGTTGATTCGCAGGCAGTCCGATTCTCCGTCCGTCATATTTTACTCTGTAAATTCCGGCGCTGGCGAATGCTGAATTGTGGAAAATGTTGATGACATCAATTGCCCTCTTAATCAGCTGTTCCTCTTCGTCATGAGTCACAGCCTGAACACAAATACAGGCTAGGGTGCCACCTGCTCTAATGGGAAGAGATCGCATAACTTTGCACGGATTGTTATGGGCTGTCCACTTTCTTTTGCTGAAACTCAAGTAGCCTAAGCTAAAATGGCTTTCTCGCCTTCATGCCAGGCTTTATTGGTATTTCGCTTTGTACATTCGAATAGTTCTCGAAGGCCGCGGCAAGCACTATAATTCCACGCTTTATGTCCAGTTGGCTAACTCATCCTTTTATTTGTTCAGCAATACGTTGAATAAGATTTACATTTTTATTAAATATATTTTGATAATGGGCTTTTTATGGTATCAAGGAATGTATTTTTTTAAATAAGGGAGTTATGAGTTCAGCAATTCAGTTGTCTCCTCTTTTGCCTATATTATAATTAAGCTGTAGAATTGCAAGTAGGGATATGTTCTGAATTTTGAGAAAATGTTACAAGGAAAATTTGGAAAACTTACGTTTGTAAAGTACATTTAAATTTGTTTATAAGTTTTTTAAAATTTTAGATCCGTTATTCAAAAAACTACAACAAATTGCAGATAGAAGTGCTAGAATATTTTAAATGAATTACTTGATTTACAGTGGACATATATGTTACTTTTATTTACTAAAAAACTGATTACGTACGAAAAGGAATGTCTAAGTTAAAGATTACTTTTTGTCTGTGGTATATGAACCACAATGAGTTGTTTTACTAAAAATTTGTTTGCCCATTCCGAAAATACTTTAGAAATTCATAGATAAATTTATACATATAAATTTGCAGCCTGAGCGGTAAAGAGAGCAGTGTATATCTTTAGATTATAAAACTATTTTATTAATAAGAGAACTTATATAAGAACTTTAAGAATTTTATTAATCCACATATATTTTCAGTGGTGTTAATTGGAGATTCAGGCGTAGGCAAAAGTAATTTACTCTCAAGATTTACTAGGAATGAATTTAATTTGGAATCGAAATCAACAATAGGAGTAGAATTTGCCACAAGAAGTATAGAGGTAAGTAATTTTTCGAAATAATGTATTCTAGAGTGGCATCTTCATATCTCATTCAGGTTGATGGTAAAACGATAAAAGCTCAAATATGGGATACAGCTGGTCAAGAGCGCTATCGTGCAATAACTTCAGCCTACTATCGTGGGGCTGTTGGCGCCCTGCTTGTCTACGACATTGCTAAACACTTGACATATGAAAATGTCGAGAGATGGTTGAGGGAATTGCGCGATCACGCCGATCAGAATATTGTTATTATGTTGGTTGGCAATAAAAGCGATTTACGACATTTACGTGCAGTGCCTACCGATGAGGCAAAGTCGTTTGCTGAAAGGAACGGACTGAGCTTTATTGAAACATCAGCCCTTGATTCAACTAATGTTGAAACAGCATTCCAAAATATACTCACAGGTATATAACATAATTGCTTGTTTTTAACATGGTTGTTAACAATTTGCCTCTTTTGAATAGAAATTTATCGAATCGTGTCGCAAAAACAAATTAGAGATCCTCCAGAGGGTGATGTTATTCGGCCGAACGTCGATCCAATCGAAATTAAACCATCTGTACCAGCTGATGTACGCAAACAATGCTGCCAGTGACCGCCACATGGAAATTTCTGTAACACTATAAATGGTGTCTCTATACCAACAAAAGTTTTCATATTTTTAGTAGAACAGGTACTATTGTTTGTTTTTTCTCATTCAAAGTCTCGTGAAGGGTTTGTTTTCTTTTTCAGAGGTATATGCATAAATAAGTTGGATCCTTATTATTAAACAAACAAAATCAACAGAAATATTATAAATAAAGAAAAAAAAAACAAAAAAAAACAAAAAAAAAACGAACAAGAGTTGAAAAAGTTTATCAGATTTCATTAACAGAAATGTACTAGCAAGAGCTGCTATAGTATGAGGAGATAAACAAAGAACATAAAGCAAGAAACAGCCAGAAAATTGTTATATTAAGTTTCTTTTTTTAATTATTACAATTATTATTCGTCCCTTTCCCCGTTAAATCAGTCCATCGCATTGGGCTCAGTACCGCTTGCTCTTTATTCCTTCTTAAATTCCTTTTATTTCCTTTTTTTTAATGAAAATTAGAATTTCCTTGGGGTTCATCTGAACTGCTTTTAAACATACTAGATATATTTATAAAAAAAAACAAGAAACTTCGATGCAAGGAAACATAAAGGAATAATGAATAAATGATATTTGTCCGAACGATACCTTTTTATGTTCACGGGGAGGCTATTTTTTACCGCAAATTCAATTGCTTTAGTTTTTCTTTTAACTCAGTTATAAATTAGTTGTATTAAATATTTTTCTGTAAAGAATGCTAAGATTAAGGAAAAGAGAAAAACTTCCTCGTTGTAGATGCTAATAGATGTCGAATTATTTTTTGGGAAATAGACTTGCTATATATTTTTCTTTATCAATTCACGTGCATTTTCTTAGCTAGATCATTTTATGCTTGAATTTTCAATATAAACGTGATAAATTCATTAATAAATAACATTTGAACATTTTAAAGTCGATTTGGCTGAAATTGTCCTCTTTCTTTATCCTATTCCTGTAAAAATTCTATAGTTGTTGGAAGAGACATATCCATTGCCAAATCAATAAATTCTATTTCTAAATAAAAACAAGAATAAATTAAGTCTAGGAATACTTGAATAAAAATAGTTTATTTCGGCGCTAACAATAAGGTGAGTATAAATATTGAGGCAACACCAAGTGGTTTTTTTTTCCACTGTTTCTGAATTTATTGTGCTGGAAGAAATTCAAAGGGCTGCTTAAATCTTTCTTTGGGTTTCAAACATAATGATATAATAATCAAAATTAGTTCAATAGATTCATACTTAATTAGTTTTATAAATCTCTGAATAATATGTTACTCCGTTTCAATAAGCGAATCTCTTAAAAAGGGATTCAAAACATTACTTAAGGTTTTAACAGATCTGTTGATTTGATGATCTGTTTAAGATCTTGTTCTGTTTTGTCTTATTCATTTGATGTTCATCTCAACGAGATATCGCATAAAGTGCATTTAAGAAATCCAGATATTTTATTTTATTTGAATAGAAAGGAAAAAATGTTATTTCCACATAGTTCTATATCCGTATGCTTGATAAATGGGTAAAATCTGCATTTTATTAACACTGTAATTTCCAAAATAAAATTAATATCGAGCTTGGATTAAGAGTCGTAAGTTTCCAGTTTTGAAAACTTCCAATTTTAACATCAATTTACAAAGTGCATTCTATTGTAAAAAATCAATCTTATTTAAAAAAAACAATACTATAATCTAAATTTAATTGTATTAATTGAAAACATAGACCTCTTAGCATTTGCGACTCCTCTAACAGAACAGCAGCTTCTTGCAAAATTTCATTTGTCCACAAAGAAGTGTTTTTTGTTTTAACTTCTGCATTTAGATCACTTGGCCCATTGTAAATATTACATTGTTTCGATCATAGTTCAAAAAGGCACACGAGCTTATTTGCTTAATGAGAAACGTATGCTACAACATATTTAAAAAAAAGTACATTTGTTTGCTTGTCTCGAGGAAGGTACTATTACTGAAAATATCCGTTTCTTAATAAATGCTATTTTAAATTCAGAAATTGGTTATCATAAAGTATACTAAGATCAACAATTTCATATTCACATCAGAGAAAAATATATAGAAATCAAACTAGGTGATATTTTACATCCACTTTGATCAAACTAATTTTTACAGCTAAATTTATTTGAAGAAATTTATAAACAGCTTTTTAAAATGAAAATAGAGAAGTGGTCAATTGTAGGCTATTAAAAAAGAGATGTTAATCAGTTTGCAATAAAGCACATATTGAGATTAAGCCAAAACACAAGGACAACACCATTAACTTTTGTAGGACATAGATGCAGTTAAAAAATATTACTAGAATAAAGAACAGAGAAGTTTTCATTTTTTACAAACAATTTATTAATAATTACCACCTAGAGTTGATTAAATATTAAATTAATGCATAAGCACCGCAAACAACTATGAACGCTTATTCGACTGAATTTTTAATGAGGAAAAAGTACTTTGAATTAGATAAACTGAAATGATCCTACGACAGTAGAGATGAAATTATGATTGTGAAAATAGTACGAAAACTTATTATGTAAATTGTAAAAAATCAAGATAAACGTGAGTAAAGAAATCAGATGTATCTAAATAAAATTTTAAAGACAACAACACTTTCGAATTCGTTTTTATTTAACAAAACAAAGAAATAATATTTAATGAAAATGTAATAATTCTCGATGTAATTTAAATAAATTAACTTTAAATTGTGGACAAGAAAAAACACGTCTTAGTACTAAGAGGGAAACAACTTGTGCGCTTTCTTGTTAGAAAGTGTGAGAAATAAACATTAACAATGAAATAAAAAGGAAATAATATCTAAATAAGATTAATCACTTTTATTTCTCAGAGTTGTGTATTTTAAACTTTTAGAGCATCTTGGATTCATTAACCCTGCAAATTCATCTTGATAGAAAACTAACAACCCTTTCACCATTGAAAGAATCGATTTTACTTTTTCTTCATTTTACATTTCAAAAATAATTATTTAAAAGTTATTTTTAATTTTTCGTTTCAAATAAATTTATTGAGAGTTCTGATGACGTTCATCAGAATGCTCAAATATTTACATAAATGTTATTGAGGGTTTATTTAAGTGAAAAATACGGGAATTCCAAATAAATTTAATATTAATATTATAAAAAAACCGATTAGGCGATTTTTATTTTTACTTTATTATAATTTAAATTGTAATTAAGAAATATAGAATATTGTAGGTCACGCTGCACAAATTAAAGGCTCAAAACAATTTAATAATAATTTCACTTAATGTATTTTGGAAGCATCTGAAACCAACCTAGAAGGTTGTCGCTATCATCTGAATTAGGGTTATTTAAAAATCATCTACATTTAATTTGATTTTTTAATGTAAACTTTTAAATATTAATTCGAACGATCTCTTAGAAATTCCAGCCTTGAAGGAAAACTAAAGAAAATCTGGAAAAAATCGAAGATGTTGGTTATGAAGCATAGATTTAAAGAAAATTATCAGCATCGTATGACCTAAGATCGTACATACAACTATCTGCTTGAAATAAATATAAATTATTTTTTATAAAAGAACAAAATAAATTCATAGACTAAATTATGGTACGGATCACACGTTATTTTATTTTTTATAAACAAGTATTTTTACCAGATTTATCATG
This sequence comes from Proctacanthus coquilletti, assembly GCA_001932985.1. NCBI lineage: Eukaryota > Metazoa > Arthropoda > Insecta > Diptera > Asilidae > Proctacanthus > Proctacanthus coquilletti. Next base: position 78,418 of record MNCL01000040.1, on the reverse strand, counting down.
TCATTTGAAAATAAAACTGTGAAAATCCGAAGACACAGATCGTCATCTTTAAGTTTTAAATTTAATCGTGAGCTATAAAGCTTAGGATTGTCTGATAAATCCTCACATTTTCCGGAATTAGGACTTTTGCGATATATACGTTTATAAATAATCCGCAAAAGTAATTTCTTTTAAAAGCGGTTTATATGTTTCTTTCGCGTAATGGAGGCAAAAGTGGATTAAGAACCTTATTGATTAAGACCAAGGTATGAATTAAAAACCAGACCCCTAGTTCTTGTTTTCATGATATAAAGATAGCACAAGTGTTATAAGTGATTTCGTTGAGCCCTGCGCCAATAATCTCCCAATGCCGATCTGATTACATTCGGATTTGTTCAAATATAGCGATTTTTTCTGATAGATTTAATCGTCTTTATCTTAGAAACTACAGTCACACCTAAAAAGGTTGTGTGACTAAGGTGAAGCTTCATTGGAGATTTTGCTTTCGCGGTTCTAGAGTGGACTTCTCTAGGCCGTCTGCAGTCGCGAAGGAATATTCACGTGTGTTGTTTGATTAGGACGTCGTCTCGAGTCTCGGTTAGAATCATCTAAGCGTAAGAAGCTATACAAAATTTGACTTAGTCAATTGAAGTAAACTTAAAAGCTTTGTCGTTGCCGGATTTGTGGCAACAGTTTTATCGTGTATTTTAACGTGCTTTTGTGCCGAGAGAATGTTTCTAGCAAGTGCTGATACTCAACTTTTTGGCGAACTGGCGACTTATCTATTTTACGAGTGAGTATAGTGAATAGGTGATGTGAGTGTGATGTAATGGCACTATCGTTGGACACTGACAAAGTTCGGTTTTATTATTGAGTGATTTCATTCATTCATCACTTTTGCGAAAGTGAATGATGTTGTTTAATGTTTTTCAAGATGTTTTATAAGTATTTGATAAATTGACCGATTTTATTGAATGATAATATATGTAAAGAGCAGTTTTAATTTGTTTGATTGGAAAATTGTCTTGTTTATAACAAACAACTTTTTCGAGTAGAATATTCCAAAGGTTTATTTGATTTTATTTGTGTCCACACAGTAACATGAAATCTTTAAATTAGTATTATATATGCAATCATTTTCATTTATGCCTTGAATATAAGGAACAAATTTTAAATAAAAATTTATTATGCAGTGAATTTTATCCTCATAGTCTTTTAATTGTCATTTTAATGCATATTTTGCTTTTTAGTTTTTGGGAATTAAATACAAAAACACCCTCTAAGTGGAGTAGATTTTATATATTTCTATAAGTAATATAAACATATGATTTTTTTATATTTTAGCTTATGCGATTCGAATGACTATGTCTTCATACACCGAAGTAAATGTTTCAGTACTAGAACAGATCTTCCTACATTTCTGGTAGTAATTTATGGAAAAATAGGAAAGCCCGGCAATGCGATTGTAATAGAAAAATACCAGCAGCATCTGCTAAATCAAAATGGTAGTGATAATGAAAAATCCAAAGATATAGTTCAAAATCTTATTTACACTGAAGTAACTAAAAATCTACATAAAATATCTGAAAGAATGGTACCTTGGTTGAACGAGTCAAATTGTCAATATTTTTATCTGAATTCAAAAGAATATAAAAAATGTCCCAAAATACACTCCGATCTCAAAGAAGCATTACAACATTTCGGTAGCTGTAGAAAAAATGAAAGGACATTTTTGTATTTAAAAAAATCTGGCACAAAACCTCATCCAATGTCATTTACCTTTATAAATGCGCTTATATCTTTAAAACATGACGAAACATCTGGTCAGAACCTCAACAATGTAATAGTAAAAAATTTAAAATTAAAGGACTTCATCAATTTAAAGGACGATAGTAACAACTTACCTTGTTATTATACAAAAAGAAAAACAAAACATTACTCTGCTTTACGGCTGTGGGAATTATCTAGATCTTCCAAAGATTTAGGAATTTTCCTTGTTAGAGATGCCGATGTCGAACAATTTCAAAGAATTGTATCAAGTCTCTTATAGAAGATAACATAGAAAATATTGGAAAATCAACAAGATTTTTGGTAAGCGATAAAATTTACTTTGAAACGGTTACCAAAAATTTCGACAATGTCCACGAAGTTGTGTATGATTCAACTTATTCATTGTTGTATTGGCTACGAAGTTCCCAAAGTACATACATGATTCAAGAATTCATTTTAAATGCCGAATTGGATGAAAATTCGGTCGATTCTATAGATTATCCAGTAAACATTATTTCTGGTTCCGGGAAGACTCTTTATCTCAAACAATTAAAGAAGGACTTGCAAAATGAAGATAATGCCCGATGGATTGAACTTATTAGCGGAGAAATGCTGACGAAAAAAACCATTTGTAATACTAAAACACTTTTAGATGTTTTATATTTTCTATTCAAAGTATCAAGCGATTGGGAAAAATGTGTATTTAATTATTGCCCTAAAGTTCCTGGAAGAGTGAATTTGATATTAGATAATCTGGACGATATGGGGAAGGAATTAACGTATGCTATTTCCTGTATACTTTTGAAAATCCACAAAGAGTTTCCAAATGTGTATATGTGGATAAGTGCCAGAGATCCACTTAAAAATTTTCTAACAAAACACATTCCAACATTACATTATTATTATTACATACCGCATTATCTCCCGGAACTAGGCAAAGACGAGGTAAAAAGTGTAGTTAACAGTTTTTTATCTGAATGCACACATATTAATCTGGACGCAGCAGTAAACAAAATATATTCAGAAAATTCAATGAGTTTTGTAGGCAATCCAAAATTTCTTGTAATGGCATGCGAAATGCTGAAACAAAATGGCATTGATGCATCGTTTTACTGCATAGATGTTTTGGATTTTTACATAAATCAAAAGATAAACGACAAAAACATAGAGGAATTAAGTCGATCGGCTTTCTATATAGTATTTAATTCTGAAATGGATTTACAAATTGACATAGAACCCAATATTTCCTTTTATAACATTTTCGGATACTTTAATAACAGAATGATTGCAGAATATTTAACTGCTTTGTATCTCATAAAAAATCCTAATATAATTCTGGAAAAAAATCTCTATTTCAAAAAGACATTATCAAGTATTATGGATTTGTTTGAACGAGTACTATTTCGGGATTCCAAAATTGGAACAGCTGTTCTTAATGGAGATTTTGAAAAAGTTATCGTCCTTTCTGAAATAGTAGATTTTAAACAAACGATGGACATTTTTGGACGAACTTTGCTACATATTGTGAGAGATGAACATGCAGGCATTTTGGGATATCTACTTGAAAAGGGTTTGGATTTGAAATCAACCGACAAACTTTTGAATGAAACTCCTGAGGCTTATATGGATGAAAAGGAGGCCTATAACTGTATTGAAGTGTTATTAAAACATAATTGCGAATCTAAGAAATTTAGAAATTTATTAAGTTTCCCGATTTCGGATTTAAATAGATTTTTTGAAGATCAGTTGAACGCTAGACATTTTTCTATTTGCAACCTACTTGTTGAAAAACGCAGCGACTTTACAGTATCAGCTTCTACGGTATATTACGCGACATCGTTTTTAGAAGAGTACCCGAAGGATTTAGTGATAAAAATCTTAAATATAGCCAAAAAGCAAGGATTGCATGAGCCGCCATTTGTTGATAATTGGGGAGAAACAGCAGTTCATAATGCTGTTAGGGATCCTAATGGTTTGGAAGTACTAAAAATGCTCATAGAAGACTTGCACTATGATGTTAACTCTAGAGACTATAATGGCGCAACACCATTTCTTGCAGTCTCTAATGTGGAAACGCTGGATTATCTTATTAAAAAAGGTGCCAACCCATATCATAAACATTCGGAGAAAAATTTTCGAAATGTTTTTCAAAATGCATGTTTAAAAGGAATTATAGAAATTGTTAAATACTATTTAGAAGTACTAAAAGCAGATCCAAAAAATTTAAATGGCGCTAATGAAGAAATTACGTCATTATACTACGCTGCTTCCTCTGGAAACATTGAGCTTGTTGATTATTTATATAAAAATGGATTCAACAATTTGAATGAGGTGAATAACATCAATGGAGAAACTCCTCTACATGCAGCTTGCCAAGGTGGCTATTTTGAAATTGTCCAATTTCTAGTAGAGAATGGTGCTGACATAAATATAGCTACGTATTATGACAATCTTCGTCCAATTGATGTAATTTCACCGCGTAATCCAAACCTTTCACAGATTTACAATTTTTTAATAAAAAAAGGTGCTATTTTTGGTTCTGATCACCTTTTCAATCTGCTTAAGACAAAAAGTTATGAATGTTTTAAAATTGCTTCCCAAAAACTAAACATGGACTGGGAGTATAGGAACGCTGATGGCGACACACTTTTACATTACAGCTCCAAGTACGTAAATAGTAAGGACATTTTGGAGTATATTGGTAAACATAGTAACTTGGAATTAGGCAATGAACAAGAAGGTGCTACAGCTTTACATCTTGCATTTTCTGTTGGAAATGATGATGCTATAGAAATGCTATTAAAACTAGGAGCTGATGTTCGAGCAAAATCAAAATGTGGACGTAATATGCTTCACTTTGCTGTTATGACCCCAAAAAAAATCAACTTGGAAAAATTACTGCGTCTTGGGATCGATATTAATGAACAGGACGATCAAGGAAGAAGTCCAGTGCATTATTTTGCTTCAGCTGGAGATAGTAGTCTTGCACAGTTCCTAATTGAAAATGGTATGGAGGTCAACAATCAGGACTATGAAGGGATGACTGGTAAGTGAAAAATTCTAGTATATTGTCCAACCATACATGTAGATATTCAACTACTCTTTCTAATATTTTAGCTCTCCACAATATCTGCAAGGATAATTTTTACTATGCCAAGGACTGTGCTGAATGCTGCGTGCGCCATCTCCTAATGGATCCGAACATAGTCGATAGCAGAGGACGTACAGCCCTCCACTATGCCGTGGAAAATGATAATTTGCAAGTAGTGCGGATTCTTGCTAAATACCAAAAACTTGAACTTGCAATCAGAGATGAAAATGGTTTCACCCCTTTGGAGTTAGCTAGAAAAATAGAGAATAAAAAAATCTACAATTTTTTGTGTGAAGTTGAAATAAGGCAATCATCTCAAGATGATTAATTAAAATGTTTTCCTTTTGTTAAACTGCAGAGTAATAAAAGCTGTAAGCGTCCATATAGTTCGATTATTTGTAGTATGGTTGACTGTTAAACATTGAGAAATGCAATATTTATATAATATCTCTGATTTCCGTCCATATAAGAAGATAAAAATATCTGTTTGAATAGTGAAGTATGATAATTTTATTGAATAGACATATACCTAAAAATTAGTATATTTTTTCAAGAAAAAAATGCAAAGTTATGAAGCACCAATAATATAAGCCTTATGCTTATATATGAAGCACCAATAATATAACTTATCGTTGGTTTCATAGTCATTGTGTTATTTTAGACTGAGGCTATTGGTTTCGTTAAGTTGAAATCTTACTATATTTTACCATTACCATCAATAGTGATTATATATTATACTACTATATAAAAATTTGTCTTCAAATTTGAACTTGAAATTGGTTCAGCGAAGGAGGGAGAATAATAAGTTACAAAACGAGATCTAGACAAAGGGGAGAAGTTGAATAAATGAGGTTTTTATGATTTGATTTTGCCCGAATTATTAAACAGTTTTGTCTATAAAAAATAAAATAGCATTTCTAATGATGTATTGTATTTTAATATTTCACATGAATTTGAGTATGTTTACATTAATTTACGTGAAATTAAAAATTTCATTAACTATTCAAGAAGTGGATGTATATTTCCAAAATATATTTGATTTTTACCACCTAAATTACTCTATTACCTTAATAGCCTCCAGAATCGATTTCGGTTTCCGTCTATCTCTCCCTTAAGCAACTAATATCCCGCTAAGTAATTGCACCGGTTACATTCGCTAAATGAGGCAATTTGCAGGATTAAAGCTAAGCATGGAATTAGTTGGACAGTAGTATGGGAACACCTGATCGAACAAACCGTGTATTTGTAACAATTGTTTGATTCTTATGTTGTTCTCTTAAATTTTTCGAATGTTTCCCTTTTTACTTTCATAGGCGGCTTAGAGAACCAAGCAAGATTTAAAGTCAGCGATCACGATCAATATTCTTGCTAGTGCACCTTAGTACTTTTGTAACATTGAGCATCATCTCAACAGTTACTCAGACTATATTCATAAAAAATCGTGTGAAGTTTGCTTGTGTAAAAATTGCAAACCTCTTTATAAAATAACTAATAATTAATTTTGCTATTTTTGATGAAGTGAAGTGAAAAAATGTATGCATTTTTCAGTTCTCTAGCAAGACCTTATATCTATTTTCTATAGAGTATTTTTATTACGGGTGGTTTATGGTTTGGTGGTCAAAATCTTGAACTGAATCGTAATTTAATAAATAATGTTAACAATTTCACTCAATTTTTAAAAACTCGTCTTGAAATTGAATTTATAAATTCCAATTTTTTAGTTTTACAAGGAGAATTTACCAAATAATAATGGTGTTCTATTAATACTATAACAATAGTAACTTGACTAGTAAACTTTCCATATGGGGGTTATTAACCAGGATATAAATTGTTATATAAATTTCTTTGGCCATATTAGATGATGTTTCAAGTTACACTAAAATGGAGTGTAATGATTCGGATGAGTTTCACTGTATTCAATTAAAAGGTATTAATAACTGCATGCTTTTAAGGTTGAACTATTTTGGTTAAGCGAAAAATTGGGGAAAGTGAGTATAATTATACCAATTCAATTTGGAAATACTGTCTTTAAAGTTCAGAAATTGTAAAAATTTAAAAGAGTTAAATATTTTGTTAAGTTAATGAAAATAAGTTAGTCGTTTTAAAATGACAAACATATTTTTATTCTATGCCAAACATTTTGAAACGGAATAATAATATAAATTAGAAAATTTGAAAGTAATGTAATTCACCTAATTAATGTTAATTCGCATTAATAAATTGTGTTGTATTATATTTTATCAAATGTTCACATTGGGATGAGACAGGGTTGAATGATTTCTTTTCTTAAGTCCAATTTATTTTCACCGATCTTCGATAGTGGTGATATTAAACGTTATACCTACCTGGCGAAATTGGAAGAAATCAGTTAACAAGAAAACTTTTCGATTGATAATTATAACGTTAAATTGGGGATGTATTATTTATAATGGCGAAAAAATGATCTAATGCAAAAAGTATGCTAGAATAGTGCATAGAATGGAAGCCAGTACATTAATTATCACTTAGATCGCTAATTTAAATTTAAAGTTTCACAGCATTAGCTTGAACCACAATTTAATAGTGTTTATTTTGAAGCTCAATATTAATAAATAGAATGTTTAAAAGTGAAGCGTTATTTATAGGTTGATGTGGTAAGAAATAGTAATAAAAATATGTTTAAAGAACTTGCTAGCACCCACTTTAATCGCGAATATGCAGCGTTCATTTTTCAATACTCTTAGCTGCATATATTGTTGTTTGAATATAAGTTTTTATAAATTTTATTATATTATTTTTTCAAGGAATTACGTTTTTTATGAATGCTATTTGTGTAAATATGTTCGATATCACTATTTTGTTTCCGTTACCAAAACATTTTATTTTGTAAATCAATTCGTGAAAGTTGCTAGGTAAACATTTTCCAATAGTAACCCTCGCATCGAATAAACAAAGATATGACAGTTTTTGAAATAAACCCCGATGAGAGAAGTTGTATACACTAATAGAAGTACAAAATGAGCCATGATATAAGCCTCGTGTAAGATACTAATGCAATTTAAATAGATAAAAATAGTAATTTTATCATACATATCTTAAAGGTGGGCAAAATTCATGAATACCTGCCACCCCACGGTAGTAACCAATAACCTTTTCGCTTTCGCATGCGAGGATGCGATAGTTTTTATCGACATTAATACCGGTGAGAAGACCTTTTTCAGAGCTGCAGGTGGTGAAGGTGCAAATGGAATTTCTTGCGTTGCGGGGCACAGACACTACAATTGCTTTGCTGTTGCAGAGATGTGTTTTAAGCCAAGAATTATTATTTATTCTTTCCCAGCTTTCGAAAGCGTATTAGTTATTGAAAATGGTAGATATATCTTAAATAAAATCATTTAATTTACTTATTATTAGATATTATAATATCTAATAAAATTTTATAGAGAATGCACTTGGCCAATATGCCGCAATACGATTTTCAAATCTAGAATACCTAGTGGGACTTACAAAGTACCCCGAGTATAAGCTTAGAATGTGGAATTACCGATCGGGTCTTCTGTTGACTGAAATAAACACTGGAATAATAGACGAGGATCTAAGTTTAGTACTAGCTAATTCCCAACCTTTCATGGTATGTGAATATGCATGGTCAGTTGGGAAGTTAAGACTTTGGGAGGTCCACACAAACGGAGAAAAGGCGTTTCTAATAGATCGCAAAACTAAAATACCATTTTTGTGCAGAAATCGACATATATGCATCTTTTTTGGAATTGATGGAGTGCCATATTTGGTTAGTGATTTGGGAGATCTCTATTGCGTAAGTGAAAACTCCTCCTTACTACTTAATACTCTATGTTTTTTTTTGAACACTGAAACTCAGCTCATCATTTCAACTGGTACAACAAAGATCCTTTGGGAATGGGAAAATTCTAGCCCCTCTAAGACACTTGGTTGCATCTATAAGGGAGGGTTTCTAATTTATGGAATAATGAACCAGTTTAGGTTTATTATAAAGGTTGATGACAATTACACTTGCTTGTGGAGCATGGAGTCTAAACAGACTATTATATATCTTGATTCAATTAACAATATGGAGACGGCCACAATGTTGGACATAAATGGAGCAGTTTTGGTGCTAGAAGACAAAGTTGAGGACAAGTTTTTAATTTGTATTGGCGAAACAGACCGTTCAATTAAATGTTTTGAAGCAATTTACCCGCGGGTCGACTACATTGTCGTCCTTACATATTCACATAGTTTGCAATTGTTAGAAGTTCAAACTGGAGAATTGGTATGCCTAAAAAATATCTTATCTATTTTACATATTTGAGAACATATTTTTTAGATTTCAAGAATAGATAATCTTAAAAACATAAATGTTTTGCGTTCTCACCGGACTCATCCAATTTTAGCAATTGGACATGCGGATAGTGTTATAAATATTTACTCATATTTTAATCCATCTATTCCAATTTTAATTACAAAATATTGCTTCGGAGCAGGGCCTTTATCAATGATTCGTTTTGCTCCAGAGAAGAATAAAATTTGTGTTAAAGATACAAGCGAACGTTTGTTTGTTCTGGAAGGACTAACAACCAGTTTGGAAGTTTTAACACATTTTACTGTGCATCTTATTATTATAGATTATATTTTCTGGGAGACAACAACTGCATTACGTTTTGTGTTCCTAGTAAGCAAACGGAATTATAAAAAGAGATCGCTAACAAAGGAAGTTTTAACTATTTATATTAACAAAAGGGATTTGAAAATATCGAAAAACACAGTGAAATTTAATTATATACTCAAAGCCCTTCAAAACAATTACTTGGATCCTTCTGTAAGATTCTTTTCCATTCCTTTATACAGTCGAAAAGTATATGTAATAGAAATGACCGAAAATAACGATCTTAAGATTGTAATGTTATTTGAAACGGTTCATCAAGTGAAAGATTTTTCTATTTTTTGTGATGTCCATAATATTGTAAGTTTTGGACAAGACGGAATTGTCACTGTTATTGATGCAGAATCAAGACGCCTACAGACTGTCTTTTTCGGAAGTCATCGCTTAACAGGTGGAGTGAAGAAAGCTTGTGTTAGTCCCAATAGAAAGTAAATGCAACATTTAAACATAATATAAAAACATTTAAATATTCGTATCAGCCCAAGCGGCACTCAAAACAGAAAAAGAAACCGAGGAATTTACTGCTTTGAAAATGAAGATTATGAAAAACTTCAGCGTACTTCAAGGCAAGGTTAAGGATCTATTGGATAAGAATGAAGAAGCTGAGGAGATAGATCAGTTGGAAACATACCAGTTCAATTTAAATGTAGACTGGGAGCTCAAAGTCAAAGAGTTAGCGAGGGAGGAGCGAGAAAAGGAAAATAAATTGCTTCGGGCGTATATAGATGACCAAAATCGAATTGCAAAGTGGATCTTAAATTCAACTTGGGATAAAATGAGTGTGAATTCCCAGAAAATTCGAGGAATATTTTCGACGATTGCCACTGAAAATTTTGCTTTAATAGCTCGAAAGAGTAGCAGTGTAAATCCTGATAAAATCGGCGTTCTTAGACAAACTGAAGTAATAGTTCCGGCTACTGATAAATTTTTCCCTTGGATGCCGAACTGTTTACGTGATAGAACTCTGCAAAGTGGAAAGCCAACGTTCCCTGACATTAGGGAAACAGAGGAAAATTATGATAAACGTTTGTTTGATGTCTCGAACATAATTCCTAGTTTAAAAGAAGAAGAAGCTCGTAAGTCTCTATCAGGTTCAAGTACTCATCAGTTCATAGATTTACACAATGATCGATATGATCAGTTCGAAGTAGTTACTTTGGCACAAATGTTTATGCAGCAATTTTTATCACAGGTGAATTGATGGTCACATTTGACGAAATGTTTTACTTAGTAGTGATTTTCTAGAATGATATTTTGAAATTAAAAAAATATTTCAACAAAGTCTTTGCTGAATTAATAAAGCTAAAATCTGATCAAATAACATATGTTAAAGAGCGTAATGAGCGCCTTCGACATATCCAGTCCGAAATAAATATTTTAGCTCGGATAAAAGGAATGGAAGAGACTAAGGAGGTGGAAACTATTGAAGATCCTACATTTAGTGTTGATGAAATGCCTGAAACTATTATAAAGGTAAATAATATTTTGGTCAAATAACAAATTGTTTTCTTTTAATATGAATACACATTACTACTTTCTGGATTTCTGATACATACTCTATCGTTTTCTGTTTGTCAATTAGTTTATATTATTCATATATATATTTTTTTTAATTTATTTTTATTCGTTGGGCATTAAGCAATTTATTCTTATGTGTTGGTTATAGAATTAGTCGCAAATAGTTAATATTTCAAGATTATTATTTTTTCATACTTGAATTTTAAAATACCGCACTACTCTATAAAATATTAGATAAAATAATCCTATCAGTATACTCTAGAATACAAATAGTTGATCAAAACTATTTAACTATTAAATTTTACTTCATCGACTTTTTAGGTGGAGCAACATGAGGTAAGCGTCAAACCCTACATATCTCCGAGTCGACAAAAAATTTTAGATGCTTTAGCTTACCAAGAGGAGCAACGTCGTCTAGCACTTTTAGCAGACGATTTTCGTGACAGGGCTCTAATGGCAATGATGGACGGCGTTTTAGAAAAACGATGGGAGGATGAAATTAAAAAAGATCCTCCATTACCGGATTGTGTAAGAGACCGAAAAGATCCATACGAATACACAAAAGAAGATATAAAATCTGTTCAAGAATACGAAGAAAAATTGAAATTTGTCAAAAGTGAACGAGAAAGGTACAATGTAATGCTACATGAAGAACAAATTAGAGTCCAGGCTGTGCAAGAGGATCAAATAAAGAAATTCAATACAAAATGTGGGGAAGTGTTTTTGCTTCAACTGAGGGTAACTGCAGCAGTTCGACAAGAGGAGCTCTGTATTTTAAGAATGTTAATGTACAACCAAGAGCAAACCGATTTCAAGAAAACTGAAAATGAAATTCTGTAAAATTAAATTTATTATGACATTTTATCACATATTGCTATCTTTTATTATTTTTTTAGATCTCAGATGAAAGATAAACAAGAATATATCAATGAATTGTCCAATTCTGTTGAAGAGCTTGATAAATTACTTCAGGACTGCCGTGCGCGTTACGAGCAACTACAGACTCGAGATAAATTCCTGGACAAACAGTTCAAAGTTCAATTCGGAGAGACCGCTCCAGCGTTTTTGGTAGATCCAGCCTATAAAATTTTTAAAAAACGACCAAAGTGGCCACAAAGAGCATGGGCAACGAATGCTATATTAACAGAAATGGCAAATCGAATTGCTCAAAAAAATAGTTCCGAGGAAGGAATACAATTGCCAGAAGAATGCTATGATTTTCTTAATTTAGTTGATTCTATTGATAACCATAATCTGGCACCAAATACAATTGATCAGCATTTGTGGGACATTTTATGCCGAATGAGAAGACATAAAATGGAAAACGAATTTAGGGTTTGTATTAAAACTAGGAAGCCATATTTGTTATTAAAAAAATTCTTACAGTTAAAAGCATGTGGAGCTCAACTAGCAGATGTTGAAGCATCTTTAAACGCATTTACTCGAGAATTGCAGGCGAAGAAAACAAGTTTAAGTAGTCTGGATAAAGATGTGCAAGACCTCAAGCAGAAATGTGTAAATAAACATATGAAGAAACGAGACTTCATTGAAATAGATTTATTTATTTTTTTTACTATATTTAGAGGGAACATATGGAAAATCGTTATATTCAACTAGTAATGCCAATGGGTCAGGTGGAGCTTGAACTAACAGGGAAGTTCTCTGACTTTAATAACTGCTTACTTCTGAATCACACAGATATTCAGGATATTAATGAAATTATAAAAGTTTCTTATGTGTTTTATAAATATTTGTCGAAATTTCTTAAATCTATTTCTTACAGCGTGCCGGACGGAAAAAACTCGCTACAATGCGCAGATTGGCATTATTTCGGCGGAAAATTTTGTATAGAGAATGGGAGCATAAAGTACATCAATATACATGGGAAGATATGAAGGCCTTTTTATCGTACATCAAAAGAGTCAAGGTATTTTCACAGCACTTTTATATTAACTGATGTGCGACGGTGACGATACAGAGTAAATTTTGTTTTCCAGGTTACAATCGAAATGCAACATTTTCTGTACCTTAAGAAGATGAAAAAAACTCAAGATTTATCCAATTCAACCCTTCAGCGTGTTGTTGACAAGAAAGTAGCACAACTTCATAAAAAACTCGAAGAAATGTGAGGAACAGGTATAGAAGTCAATATTTCGATTACAATAAGATATTTTTATTTAGGGATAAGAGAATCGAAGAGGCTAAAAACAGAATTGAGGAAATAAAGAAACAAAATGCAATTCTTGATAAAAAGATTCACGATATTAATGTTGAAGTTGCCGAGAAAAATATGAAGCGTGATGTGTTTTTTGAAGAAAAGGAATTGAGGGAAAGAAAAGAAAGGTAAGCATTTAAACACGAAATTTTTAATAAATGTAAGGCGGTATCATTTATCATATTTAGAATGGATGCTATTGTGGAAAGGGGACGATTAGTAAGGACAATACAAAATAATCACGCTCATATCCTTGAACTTATAACAATGTTAGAACTTCAGAGGCTCCGAACTTATCCAACTTTGGCAATAGCAAAGAATCCTTGCCCATAAGGTTTCACATACTTTATTCCTTCATTATTTCTTAACAAAACTATTCAAATGTAAAATCAATTCGTTAATAAATATAGTGCTTTGGACTTACAAATCAATTATCACGCAATTATTTTATTATGGAAATTTAAATTATTTGTGTAAAAAGGTTATATTAGGTGAAGAATAAGGTCGAAAAGTAAATTTTCAATTTGCTACGTACACGTAAGTATGAAGTTAATCGGTGGAAATCAAACTAGTATTTCAGATAAATTTATTTAGGTCTTTTCAGATAGCTCTCAAAAACTTTTTCCTGAGCACATTTTCTGGGTTGGTGGTACACATTTATTCCACATAATTATATGAACAAACAACCAATGTCCAACCTACTTGAAGTTGTTGTCCTCCTAATGTTTTCGTTATTGATTGGGTATCAATGTCACAAATTAATTGCCTAATCATTTCGAATTTTATTTGAATATCCTTAAAGACTTTGTGCTCATTTATTTTAATATAATCTCTTGAGTTATGCACTCAATCTACTTACTCCTATTAATAATATATTTATCTTTTTTTTAATTTTCACTTTTACACCAGTTTTCATCTCATTATTATTATTATTTTTTTGTGGACATCACACAAAAAAGAAGGTTAGTAGAAATTTTATTTGCTAATTTGATATTATACGTTTTTTACAATAGAGAATGTGCATATTAGCAAAACCGAGCATAAATATTTTTACCATTATTTTTGTACTAAAATTAGGAAAATTGTTAATAAAAGACTTGGAGGTATTGAAATAAAAATACGTGTGTTATTAGACAGTTAAAAAACAAAACATAAATCTAAATGTTAACTTATCGGTTACATTTATTCTAAGAATGGATTATTAATTAGTTAAGAGAATGTAAAATACTACACGCAACTTATTGAAATTAAAAAAATCCGGTGTTAAAGGGTTATTTCCGTTTGGTTTTACAACCGGCGATGTGTAACACTAGAAAGTCAGCTACCAGTTAGACATATAGGAGTCTATAGAGTACCATCCATACCAACAACCAACAATGTGAGCATCCCGTAGTATGCGCCCCAAGTTCTCCAAAGCGTGACCAGCTCGTATCAAGACCCACGTATAGCTCGCCTTAGAGTTTGGGTCTCATTTTCTTTGTTCTTCAAGCCCTCGTGGATGTGATACGGACCTATGGGGCCATCGCGCGGAAATTGAAATCTTTATAGGGCATTTACCAATTTTGAAAAAAAGAATTGAAGGCGCAAGCGCAAGTGGCCTAACCAACAGTAGTGCAGTGCGTGCACTTGACTCGGAAGGTACTGCAGCCAGCCGACTTTGATGGCACAGGATTTTCTACCCTCTTCCGGTATAACTCAGGAGAGTTTTGTATTTAAAACCAAGAAACATTTTTACTGAGATGCTAGTTCATGCGTAAAGACATGTTTCTTAACTTTTAGTAAGTGAAGTGATGCGGTGAACAACCTTAACCCAAAATAAGCTGTCGTTGACAGTTTTTGTGTGAATAACGACGGGAAGACGATTTCAAGGGAATCTAATTAAGTCGTCGCCCAACTCAATTGTAATATTATCATCTTAATCCATGCGCTGCAATGGTCCATTAAACGATTCAGAGAAATTTGAGTTATTTAAACTTGCTCCATTTTCATTTCAAAGAAGTGGCATACGCTTATTTCTAATTTATTTAGAATTCTTAAGCAATTTAAAAATTTAGTATCCTTAACCTGTTGAGTGTTTTGGACTTTTTCAAAAAACTAATGTTGTTGAAAATATGGCAAGTGATGGAAATCTATTTGTGTTTATCAATTTAAACAAAATGTGAAAGTCATTTAAATTGGACGGTTTTATATAAATAGTCGTTCATATAACCTTTATTATCTTTATTATTATAAATTATCAATAAATGAAGCAATGTAACCAAGACTTATTTTATGATGGATGATATTGTTTACGATAAAAAGTATTTTTATAAAACGCGACAATATGATAAGAAATCTCCGAATACGTGCTTTAAAATGTCGTAGTAAAATTTCTTATTATACGCCGAATAATAGATTTAAGCTTATCAGATTTTTTTTATTAAAAACAAAATTAGTTCAAAACAGAACAACTTATTAATATTACAAACATACACACAAAGAAAATAATAGTTTACAATTTATTGAATATTAGAATAGGAGTCCTAAACTGATGGATATTTCTAAAACTAAAATAAGTAGTAAATAATAAAATAAAGTTTACCTGAATTTAATGAATCATTAATAAAATTTAATTTTAGTAAATATGATTAAAATTTAAGTTTAAATAAAATTATTATTATTTGTGAAATATTTTATAAGTCAATGGCGAGGTCATTTTGATTATAAAAGATCGGATTTTTTTTAAAATGTGATAGCCTTTAGGAGATCTATTATCGCTATCGCCCCCACTTTGATTATGTGCTTCTAGGAACATGAACACGATCCACTCTGCTTATAATCAGTAATTAACAAAACTTTTAGAACTAATGTTGCAGTGTGCCATTCTCATGAAAACTTGAGAAACCTCAGACGCATAAACGTGTCTAAGAAAGTTCCGAGGTGCGGAAGAAAACTTGAATGCATGGGTGGCTCTCCTGCTGTCGATTCTCCCGACTACGAGTGGTGTAATCAATAAAATTCTGCTTCTGAGTATAAAAACGAAAAAAAGTGGCAGAAATAGCACCGTGCAGGAGGAATAGTGATCAGAAGTATGGCTATGGCTATGGGGCCCAAAGAGAAGCCCACCTTGCGAGGCGCTATGGGTGGCGATGACCAGGAGCGACAGCAGGACAACAATGTGACCGATAGTAGTCAGGTGGCGGTCGATAAGAGCAAAGTACGGAGAAAATCAAAGTGGAAAATATATGAAAGGACGGAGTTTCGTAAAAGGTTTATACACCTCGAAAGAAGGCTTCGGAGCAGTGCTGGACGACCTGTCACGGTGAGCGATAGGGAACACGAGGGCAATAATCGAAAATCATCAATTCCAAAGTCAGACAAGAATTGGATTCGTATCCAAGTAACGTACGACAGTGACGAACAAAAAGGAGTTCAGTTTAGTAAGGGCAGTGAAATTAGCGAAGTTGAGGTCAATTATAGTTCAAAAGACAGTGAAAGTGTTCGCAGTGATAGTCTAGATAATGTTTCTGATGGATTTCTAAATGTTAAACCTAGAAAAAATGGTCAATTAAGACATTCTTATGGAAAAGCTGTTCGGAATACTCTGAAAGTAAGTAGCCGGTTTTCTTTACAGTATTTAATTTTAGTTATAATTCAAATTTCAAAGTTAATTTAATTGGATTAAAATCAGTGTAAAAAGGACACCGATTAATATTTAATAACATATAAAAAATTAGTTCTTTTGATTTATAAACAATGCAAAATTAATTAAATGCAAAATTTAGATAATTAATCGGGAAATTTATCGGAAACAATAATTAATACGTTTGATATATTTATCATAATTGCTTTTGTTTTTATTTAAAAATCAGCAACTGTTACAATTTTTGGCCCCAGACATTGTTGAAGTTTTTATTTGGGTACATTGTAGTAAACATCTTTAACCTTCGACAAGTCACGTGTGGTTTCTCGGACCTCAGTCGACCTAAAGCCCTCATACTTTGTTTCAGCCACTTTTTTATATTTTGTTTTGAGAATTTTAATAATTAAACTTATTCTGTGATGTCTTTTTAAATTTTTTAAACTTATATTTATAAAACTACAATGTTTGGTGATTATTAAAAATCATATTTTTGGAATCATTAACCTTTTTGTTGTGTGGTCCGGCGAACCCCACGTGTGCTACACAATGTGATCAGTCAAAGGTTAATATTGTTGGACCATAGATACAGAAGGACAAATTCGTTGAATGAGTGTTGGTGGAATTTTTAGTAGATGCAAACTGTATTCTGATTATAAATAAAGGGTAGTAAGATTTATTTGTTTGTTTATCTATTCACTGCCCTATTCCAAAAACGAAAAAACAATCCAGCTGATTAGAAGCGAAAAAATAAATTTTAAAATGCAATTGCTTGTTTTCAAAAACAGCTAAAATAGAAGCAGATTTTTGTTAGAGTTATGTAATTTAGGCTATAAATTCTCTTTTAGTTTAGATAAAATTTTCAAAAATATCAACAAATTAAACGTTTTCAATTCAATGCCATAATTCAGAAAACTCATATTACAACAGCCTTTCGTATACTCTATTGCGGGTCATCCATCCCGTTTGCAGTATATGTTTTGCGCTTACTTATTATAAAGATCGCTTCCCGGTCTTAATTGATCGAACTGACGCAAAGCACTTTTCTTGGTAAGAATAAACTTCACATTCATAGTTCTAATTGCGCCCATGTGTTCACTAATAAAATGCAATATAGAAGAATGCTTGTTGTTATACAGAGTTCTTAAATGAGATTCTATTTTCTGAAGGCTTCGGTTCTAAAAGAAAAATTCTTGCACTGTTCCATGTGTGAGTAGTGGCGGCTTGTATTAAGTGAACAAAATAGTGCTTGGATTTGTAATCAATTACAAATTGGAAATTTTTATTAGTACTTGGGACTCAATGTCTTATTTTTAATATCCCAGCAAGCGTTTAGATCTGACAGGGCATAGTTAATTCCATGTTAACCTAATCTTTACCTTTTTGTTACATATTGTCGTGAATTATTATTTAAATCCATTTCAATGAATCTTGCTATCACCAAATTCCAGGGGTACTGGTTAGGCCGGGACTCTGTTTGTCATTCGACCAAGGCCGATAATGATACAGAGAGGCACTTGAAAGTAGATCACCGGCTGAGCAGTAACGACCAAATAATGGGAGTCACATGTTCAACAAAGCTGGGAAAGCTGCGAAAGCACGCAGTGGTCCCCTCAGACACTGCATCTGTTATCACCTGTGGACAGAAGAACCCATCCGAACTATCTGCGGGGAGCAACGGTGGGACCTGTGAAAATAAGGAACTACATGAACTACTCAGAGATAAGAGTGGGGGATCTCGGCGGGCTTTCCACAGTTTTAGCCACCAGGCTACACAGACACCATATCCAGATTTTTTCTCAGGTGATAATGCGCTCTTTCCAAGTACGTCGAGTACCATCGAATGGGATAATATTCTGCACAGACGACATATCGACCAAGTGGATACTTCCACAGCCATTGCGAGGAAACCTATCAGTCTACGGTCCTCTTCACCAAAGCTGGGTGTTCCAAAGCACGCAACGAGTGTGACGTCACTCACTTCGACTGAGGATCAAACTCTGAAACGAAGTAAAGGTGGCAGATTGTTTAAGAACTTCGGCGGTAGTGTTAAGAATCTTGTGAATTCCTTCAAAAGTGCCAGTGAGAGTAATCTAACGAATATATCGCCGAATACAAGGACTAATATTCGGAGTAGTGAAAGGTTTCTTTCGCGGAAATCCGAAGTTGACTATTGTCCGTCGGTGCTGTATAGTAAAAAGCAGATTGCCGATAGTAAAACCGCTGCCAAAAGTAATGACCGTGGCCGTAACTTTAGGAAGATTAAGAATATGTTCACCGGAAACAATATGAGGAGGTCAAAGGATACTACTGATGACGCGTAAGTACGAACCCTACTTTTGTTAGTATTATTATTATTATCTTTTGTTCGTGCCTGGCACAACTTGGGCTGGGAAATTGCGTGCTTTGTTTAGCGGGCCCCACGAATTTATGCTCGTAAGGTCATGGTTGGATGCCTTCTCCTACCCATTCTATTCCTTCCCTTTTGAGCGTAGTTCCATCGCATTTGCTGAATGAATTCTTTCGTAAGCGGCAGGTGTAATTAGGTGATTCATACAACGTTTATGGTTTTTTGTGCGTTATTTCGTAACTAAGGCAGCGTGTGGAGACCAACATTCGACAACGTATATTAAATACAGTGAAATAATGCTGTATTAATGTGCTTTAGTTTTTCTACACATTTTTTGAGGTACGTGTTGAGAAGTTGTTTTACTCCAATGTTTACATGAAGAGTGATTTCGAAAGACTCAACACTACAACAGTTCCACTACAAGGTTCAGTTAACTAATCGTTTTTTTGAATTTCTGATTATTTATCGTGAAGTTCAAAATTTTCATTTGCCTCGCACTTTCCTGTAATTTTGCGCTTTTCATTATTCTGAGATTGTTATTTTAACCAAAAAGGTACAAGAGTAGAAAAATGTTTATTCAGTGGGTCGCTATGCCAAGCATAGTTTTAATTATACTGTAAATAGTGCGGATCTTTTAGAAATGAGTGTTGCTTTTAAATTTAAACCTTGATATAATCTTCATTCGGTTTATTCATTTATAAAACGTAAAAATTGATAAAGACAGCGAACATTTTCGCAATGAACTAAAAATATAGATAATTTAGGGGAAAACAAAAAATATGATAATCTTTTTGGTATATATTTATTCAGACGCATATTTGATTAAGACAGATTTTTTTTATATTAATTATTTTAAGTTTACTTGTTATAGTCAGGTCACTATACGGAAGTAAAGATAGAGGCGGAAATAAAATAAAATTTCGGAATATACATTTAATAGACAAAATTTCGACAATACCATACGTGTTTGAGAAAAACAGAACAAACCATGTGCGTTTGAAAGAAAATAATAAGATACCATAATAATAATAAAACCGAAATAAAGATTTCATTCATCTTTTATTATTTATTATGGAATGGAAAAATGTACATTGTAGTAATATACATGGAAATATATGAAACGGATGTATGTTTTAACAATTGATGTCCGCATTTGCCTAACAAAATATCATTTGTCTACTTTAGTGTTTTTAGAAGTTATGATTATAATTTTTCTGTATAAAGATTTTAATTATCTTATTAGATAATAATATTATTATTATCTTATTAAAATTTTCAGTGACTTTGTGTAATATTAACGTTCTATTCCAGACATTAATTTTGGTTTCATTTTCTAAACTATAGGCTGTGATGATATAATGATTATCTACGGATTTCCAAAAAGTGTATATTTTTGAAATATTTTTAGTTTTCAATGCCATGCCTGTCTACCTTATTCCTTACTTTGTCACAACGTTAAAATTCTCTACTTACAGAATTATAAAAACTATTTAATTAATTTAAATTGTTAATATACAATTTCATTCCCATCCCCTTTATTGGTTTGTTTCAAATAATTTGAAAGAAAATTTTTATTGAGTGCCGGTTTGCAGATCTTATAATTGAATTCATCCAAAATGTTCTTATGATTAATTTATTTTTATGTAAAACAATTATTCCGATTAAAATTAATTGCCTACTTGTACAACTACAGCAAACATATGAACAATTCTTTAAATATATTTACTCATTCCTTTTTACTTACCAATATTCCCAACAAATTTTGTGTATTTATAATTACATAAGTACATTACATTTTGCTTTTTCCAGGTTGAGCGTAGTGATATTTACTTATATTGTGTATATTGTGTATGCATATTTGTAAAATAAAGTTTATTTTATGATTGATTAAGTTAAAAAGCCGATTTAGGCATATTATTATTACTATTTAGTATATGGGTGTGCTTTTAGTTGCAAGTATCAGTAATAGATAATAGACATCATTAAAACACAAGAATAAACGTTTTTTGGACTCGCATGAGTAAATATTTTAAAAGCAAAAAAATAAAAACAAATGGTACTCTTCCATTTAATCATCTAAACATTTCCGAAAATAATCGACGATTTGAGTCTTATACTTTGAATAGGGTTTAGTTATTTATTGCAGATTTTAACGCTTGTAAGTGCGTTTTTTCTTCGCTTGTGTAAGAATCTATTAAATTAATTTAACGCACATTTGGTTGCATTTAACTTCTTCAGTGCAATGTAAGGTATAATCGTGTTCTTGACTGAATATATAAAGAAAAATTCGTCAATGTGTTCTAAGTAAATCTGAGCGAGTTTACCACCACCCTAAGATGGGTTTAACAAACCGCCGTGGGAATGTGTTAATAGGATTCAAACGAATTTAAACATTTTTAACAAGTGGGTATTTTTCGTCCCACGAAAATGTAAATTTCCCACTTATACGGGAGTGATGTCAATAAAAGTAAACATTCTCTAAATCTGTGGTTTAATCTTGTCGTTGATTCATTATTTGTGGAGATTCTGAAAAAGAAGGCTGAAAACTAATCTTACCACGACGGCGCCACAATATAAATTTACAGTGCCGGCAGAAATAATCTCTGAAATTCGAGCATTTACTTGTTTTAGCGTGCCTACAGCAGTTAGTCACTCACCTTGGTAGAGGCTAGAGGTAGGCCAGCTGTGGAGGAGCGTTAACAATGCTACTGGCATGAAGCAGAAAGCATCGAATACACCGGTACAGAGAAAATCAGTCGTGCTTGATCTTTCTGGCCAGTCTATACCTCCATCGTCACATGTTTATGCCGTCTCCCGAATCGAACGCGCTCTAGAGCTTTTCTCCTGTTTTGAAAAACTAACTCAGAAAATTTTCTACAGTAAGGAATCACCAGAAATTCAGGTCGGTGTAGTGTGACGTAGCAGAAGCGGTGTGTCATAAAAGTTCGTAGTGCGCCGGTATCTCCAATATAATACAACCAATTTTTGGTAGCGGACAAAGTTCGTCTAGTGCCTTCTAGTGTGTCAGTAGACAGTCTGACGTCGTCAAAACAATTTCTTTGGTTTTCTTGGATTTCGTTGATTACTAGTTGCGCTTAACATCTACTAAAATGGATGAGGAACAAATGTGGAAGGGTTTCTATGACAAACTCCAAGAAATAAAAGCCAATCCCCCAACAGAACATGAGAGCCAGTAAGTTGAAGGTTATTTTAGCTGAAGCACTTTTCTAGATCATACTCCATTGCTTATCACTTGTAGACGTTTGCAAAGCAATGGAGCAACAAATAAAAAAACCTCAATTTCTGCTTAACGCTAATTACCGACTTCGCAGTGACATCATCATTTCTCATTCCCTGGCACAGCATGGCAAACAGATGATTCTTTTCTTACGGTTTTCGGTGATGTCTGTATTTCTCAAGAAGTGTTCGTTTTCTTAAGAAATTCGTTTTCCCCCTCTTACATGTGACCCCTGAGGTTTTGCCAATTTTTTCTCCCTCGTTTCGTACGAGTAGAAAGTTGCTTGAGCTTTTTCGTAAGATTAATTTTTGGTTTTGGTATATTTATAACTAGTTTTAAATTTTAAATGAATCAATCGTGGATTAACCATTGTATTGCGATTGCATACCTGCGCAAATGTTGAATTTCCCATTCCTACCTCAAGTTCCTATGGGGAACCTCTCCCAGTATGCAGAGGAAGAAACATTGAAAAGGAAATACATATAAATATAGCATACAAATGTTGCAGACGCCGCTTTTTGTTTACCGGACTAAAGGAGCTTTTCCCCAATGAGTGAATAAATAGATATCTTCGCTTCAATTTTAATTTTGTTGGACTTTTTTATTTTTAAAATCATTCGTTTGCCATGGTCAACACTGTCTATACAAATCACTTAGTTCTTCATTATATCAAGCTGTTCAAGAAGAATGAACGTATAAATATAGATATAAGTTTTAATTCTTTTTAAATCACATTAGTTTTCGAAAATGCTAGTTACTTAAACAATACAAAAAAATTCTCACAAGAAATTAAAGTACAAAATGTGGCAAATTCAACATTTATTAATAAATCTTTCATTTCTGCTTTTATTGAAATTACTTTTGTTCACAAATAAATAAATAAAGCTTTTAGCACTATTTTCAATTCAAATGTATACCAGTTTAAACTGAAGAGTTATTTTCTTGATTACTTTCTAGTTTTTAATTTAATTTGATCAATAATTGGCCTCGTGTCCGTCCGTAATTTAAGTCTCGTAATTTCTTCATTTTTCCACCTTTTGCGATGAAATGTTGATTGCAAAAAAAGGACTTTCTGAGTATATCCAACTATACCTTTACCTGAAAAAATTCGAGTAATGATTACCAAGAAAATTAATTTAATATCCCGCCTTTTCAATTGTTTCAGTTGTCTATAAAAAATTATTCAATAAAATAGAATTATATATGGATATCTGTTTTTAACAAAAAAAAAAAAAGGAATAAAAATTAAATTAACAAGAAAACAATAAAAAAAAGTGCAATTAAAAGATCATCAGGTATTATTCGAACTCGAATAATTATAATTATTGGCTTCTATTTCTACAACAGTGCCAAAATCCAAAGCTAACGTGTTTTTTGTCTGCAGTTTAGATAGTTTCTTATAAACACAACTTCCTCATACTTCTTAAATGATACCTTAAATGAGTTCCACCCAGGCACACCATTAAACATTGATTTAGGGAATTTATGCATAACGTTTGAAATATAATTTCCAGGAAAAAATTTAAATACTTTAGTAAACCTTCGTCTACAAAATTGTTTTTTTTTA
The DNA here is from genome assembly GCA_001932985.1 of Proctacanthus coquilletti. Classification (NCBI taxonomy): domain Eukaryota; kingdom Metazoa; phylum Arthropoda; class Insecta; order Diptera; family Asilidae; genus Proctacanthus; species Proctacanthus coquilletti. The sequence goes on along the minus strand of MNCL01000040.1, from coordinate 54,411 downwards.
CTGGCACTTCTACCCTCCAAAATTGTAGCCCAAAATCACAATACAACTTTTCGTAGCTATTTTCTACAATTATTTCAAACTTCATTTTTCCTTGTAAAATTCTAAGATAGGTACCCCGAGTTTTCATAAGATTTAATTTTTCCAATTTTTGGTACGTAACAATAACAAACTTGTAAACGTAAAAAATTGTTACATACAGAAATATGTTTAAAAATTCAAGTAATACTAATTCGCATAATTGTAAAAGTAAGCTTCACTGTGTATTTTTACGTAAAGTAAGAAGTCTTGTGATCGTACTTAGAATTCATATAAATAAAGAAATTGGAATTCTCAAGAAAGTTGAGGAATTCATGAATTCATGATTATTTAACGCTGTTATAGTAGTCATTAATTCCGAAGAATAGCTTACACCAAATTCTGTGTATTGTGGCTAAAACTTTGGAGAAATTATCGCTTTAAACAATTCCATTTACACAACACACTTTGTTACCTAAAAGGAAAACACTCGCGTCAAGGTATAGTTGAAATCGAATTACAAAGGAGCTACAAGTAGTAACAAACCGGCCATCAATTCCCCGGAAAAGAAGAACTTTTTAGGTTCCACACATTGCAATAGAAGTAGACCTTTCTTTAACTACCTGACCGTGTTCGATACTCCTACGTTAAGCAATGCGTCAGAACTGAGACTTGAACCACTTGCTCCATTCGCTTTGGAATTTTTCTTTCGAGTTACTGATTTAATCGCTGGAGTTGAATCATCCACACTTCCTTCTTTACTGTACTTATGAATTTGTTTCCCACGTACATACGTAAACGTTTCGCCACTATCACAATTAGGGGTATCGGCTTCTACGGGGGTAAATTTTTGGTTCGATACGTAAAGACAGTGTAGATAGAGATTGGCTTTCTTAGACAATTGTTTTTTGTTCAGTATCATAGTTTTATTATTTCTTCCTAGCTGGTAACAGTGATAAAAACAAGTAGTTTTAAGTTTGTTGTCATCACATTCCTAAGCTCAGTTTGTAATGAGTTGCGTGATTTATTAGTTACTAGTATTTTGTTGGCATTCAGCACGGCTATTGTTTTGAACTAACAATGCAAAATTTAAGGGATTATTTTTCTTCTTTCTTTACGCCTACAAACAACAGGATGACCGGAACCACTATTGTCTTATTGTTACACACACACGCAGAGATAAGTATACTACTCTAAATACTATAAAACAAATTTAGTACAAAAAAAATCACTTAATTTAGTCAATCTGCACCACACCGGCATATCGTTTGTTTTTTTTTTTTGGTTTTAAAATAGATATAAACATCTTTCCAACAAAACATTTCATATTATATGTTTAAGAAAGCAACATTTTTCCATGCTACTTTTGATATCTTTATCATAATAAAGGCGAGTTAATTGAGCAATTTACGTACATACAGCAAACATACATACATACATACATACAGCATGCAGCATCACACGCATAGTCCCACCATCGAAATTTTTGGATTAGCTCGAATTGGCTTCTAAATCAGCCTCACTTTTATCAAATCACTGTCAATTTTGATCCCTACATCTTCGGAAATTAATTTGGTCTCTAAAGTCTCCATACACATTTTGACCACTGTATATATATCTACACAAATTTCAGTAATTTTCTTTTTGTATAAATATAATAATCTAGAGATATGCTCATTTTAGCCAAAATTTAGTATTCTCAGAAATATAAGAATAATATGCGTTTGTTGTTTTAATTTTTGTTATTTTATTATTGTTTATTACCATACAAAAACCATGTATGTGTTTCTAAAAATGAAAAAAAAAAAACCTTGTTTTAATGATATAAAGTGTTTACTGATTTTAAAATTCACATCACCAAAAGTTCATGCATTATATAGATCCATACAAGTTTTTAAAAATCAATGTACTAAAAACATGTTACTACTTTCATTTCGTTAGGATATTTTCTTAGAAAATTTCTGTTCTGTTCTCCTGTCTTCAGATGTGTTTAAAACTTGGGAATTTAGCCGTGAATCTGTACCAGTCATAAGCTAGAAATAGTGAATATAACAATATTAGGTAATAATTTTAGAAAATCTGTATTTTTACTCTGTGTTTGATATTTTTCATTTGAATGGCAAATAAAATTAGTAAATTTGAGTTTATTCTGATTTTCGAATTATCTTTTCATTTACTTTTTACATATTTCTATGCCATTTGGATAATACGTTGAGTTTGTTTTGAAATACTACTGGCATACAAACTATTTCCTTTTAAGCTTCAACAATAAATTAAAGTAAAAATACGTAAAAATAATTTTAATAAAATTTAATTTGAAAAATGGTCTTGATTTTGTCAGATTCATCGCTTTATTTGTTTCTTTGTTATGTTTATTTCAATATTGTAGGAGATCTACTGAACGAATTTTGGTGGAACTTTCACTAAAAAATAGTCCTGATATAAAACAGAGGCTATAAATGTTTATCTGTTCGTATGCACTACGTTTTTTCTTGCTTTTCTTTATGCATGTTTTTAATTTTCTGGAAAATTACTGGGCTACTATAGATGAAATTTGAATTTTTTTGCATAACTAATGAAAACATCAAGAATTATGAGCTCATTTGTGTCAAGAAAATTTCGTACATTAAATTAGAAAATTCGAAAGTAGACAAAGGGAAAATAGCAGCAGTATTTTCTACGAAACAACTCATTTAATTACCTTTATTTTTAGAGCAATAAAGAAAAACCTTTAGAACTATTTTTCCTTTTAAATGATGATTTGTCATACAAGTATGCAAAATATGCTGCAGGCCTACCCTTTCATGAATGAAACTTTATACTAGTTCAAATATAAAAATTTTTTAATAAAAATAAGATCTTTGCCAAACTGAGGTCCTGACATGAATAAAACTTGAATTTCAGTTTGTACTTAATTATTAAAAGAAGATGATTGAGGTTGGCGAGAAAATTGACTGACAATAATTTTCGTGTTGTTACGACACCTCCCACTTGTCGCGCCCATTTGAATTATTTTAAAATATAAATATATGCTGATATTATTATTATTATTATTATTATTATTATTATTGTTATTATTATTATTTTTTTTTTTAGAAACATATTATTACGCTTTCTTTAAAAGGTTTGTTTTATTCGAAGCATGTATTTCTTTTTTTAAAAAAAACTGAATGACTGTACAATTTGCTTATTTTAGTCTGCGAATGGTTGCAAATAAGTTCGTTAGAAACTTAATATTAAAACTCCATAAAAGTGCTCCACCGACGCGTCATGCGATAATTAGATTAGTACGCCACAGTCATATTTGTCTGCCCACGATAGTTTTGTTTTAAGCATTGCTGAAGCTGTCTCACTATCGTCTTGATGAACTTGCAAGAGCCACTCAATTTAATTCGTCACCTGAGACATTCCTTCTCTAAGATTGAAAAAATGTAAAAAAACAAAAGATGCATCACATTTTAGTGATGTGAACCTTTGTTCTGCGGAACAATGCAGGAGAAACTGGAACAAAGATTTTTCACCGTTTGACACTGAACAGAGCTACTTTACAATTAGATACTAGAACTAGTTAGTAGGCTTAAAGCGATTCGGCCAGATATCGATTTGAATTGCCCAAACGTCCATTTATAGACGGGCCAGTCACGACATGTTTGAATGGCTCCTTCAAAAAATGCGTGCAATCTCCTGATTAGTATTCGAGGGAAGTATATGACGCCGTGAACGTGTCAAAATGGAAAACAACGCATATTCCGGTGCTCCCATAGTAAGGCACATTTTAGGTCAATAATATTACTTGTATTATTGTACCTCGCTGATTTGAAGCAGGTTCAATTTAAATAAGACGGATGCAGGCCTTTTCCAGAGATAAGAGATGAGAGCTGGATTTATATTTAGACGTGTGATTTAACTGGAATTTCGCTTCCGCTCGTTTTGCTTGAGTGCGTTTATCTTGTTCTCGTTGAATTTAAATGGAGCCAGTAATTTGATAAAGCACAAGTGAGGCAAACGTGATTTATTGAAATAAAACATTTTACAATCCTAAAGAGATTTGAAAAGTAAAGAAGACCGAAGATAAAAAGTTTTTCACTATTATGGTCCATATCAGTTTTATTATTTTAAATGTTTTTATACTTTGAGTTGTAAAGCTATTATCAAGAACTCGAAATTTTTTTTACTGAAAATATTGCTTACGCTAATTTAAAGAAGATTTGGAAAAAAAGGAAATAATGTAAATGAAAAATATTTTCTATGAAAACAACTTCTTTTTCATGTTAGCATTTTTTTACATATCACACATAAAAGAAAATCAACGCGTATTCTCAGTTCAATTGGGTATTCTTAGATATTATTAAATAATGTATAGCTTATAATTTTACTAGTTCAAATGTTCTTCCTCATGAACTGGTTTTTAAATCGGGATATTTCTGATCCGTTCACACGTCTGTGCTCTTGTTACCACTAGAATGTTTTTAATTACATTTTTAAGTTTTTATTTAAATGAAAAGACTTTTTAAATTTATACGGTCGCTTTAGGTTTCGAATGTCTGTCTGTATCAAATTTGGTATATGGGCGTAGATTAATAACCTAAAATCAGAAATGATGAGATTTTTGAAAAAATAATTTTCATCATTTCCCATAGACTGAAAAATGTACTCAATTTTCTTTTTCTTTTACTTTTTTCACTTACCCCATTGAGTGGGGTGTCCCAAAATGTGCAACAAAAATTTGTTCAGTCACAAAATATTTGCTTTAAAAGTCGTTATCAGATCAAAAGTTCAGATCTGAATGTTAGGTAACCAAATATTTCAATAATATTACTTATTGTGCTAAACAATCCAAGCCAAAACGAAACTAAAGATTTGGTGCGGTCGTGTTTCTTAGAGAAAAGTAAGTTTAAAAGTAACGTTTTTCTATATCGTTTAAAAATAATTAATTGAACATTTCAGTTGATAGAAAACACTGTTTTCTTTAAAAGTTAAATACTTCTGAGAGTATGTGAATAGTAAATAGTAGTAAAATAGTAACATTATCACGAGAGGAGTGTTCATCAAAAGAACGTTTTAAAAATTGTTTTAAAAAAATTACACGTGTTTTGAATGACCTTGTCTTAGTCATTCAAATTTTCACCTGTATTCAAATAGAATCGAGCAGATGTTCCATTCTCCAAATAAAGAACGATTTCATTTTCCCAAAGGCAGCGTGTTATACAATAGAGCAATCTTCTTATCGAGTTACTCATGGAAAGTCTACGATAATTGGAGATTTAATTTCAGCACTATGAAAAATGCATATCTCTCCTGACCTGAGAGACACGGTGTAACATTCCACGTCAGTGCATGCAGAATCGTGGAGCCTTTGTGCTGGGCAATAAGTTCTGTTCGATTCAACCTGACCCACTTGAATCCACTCCGATAACAACAGAAATTTTGCATTAGTTCCGGCTGATTTAGGGGGCTTTATCATTTGGATAGAATAAAATAAAATTAAGAATTAGAATTATGATAAAACAGTGGTGATGACGATTTCTGCGCGATACTTCGGCTTACGTGCTTCGCAGGTATTGTGTGAAAAACTACCGAAAGTATAAGTCCGAAAAATTCCCTTTTTCTGGGTGGTGAAATTGGAAAATATCACCAGACCTTTGTCGCTTCTTTTAATATTTGTTTTAAGTGTTTGAGGCAATTGACTCGAAGTTAAAAGAAGTTTGATCAAAGTGAAAGTCATTTCCAGTTTCAAGCGAAATCAGAAAGAAGTAGTGAACAGTGTAAACTTAAGTTGAAGAATATAAAATTAATAAATCGGTTTTTCACTTCCATTTTATTTCTATTTAAAAAAATGCATATCCCAAGGTAGGTTGAAAAATAAATAAGTAAAGTGTGTAGTTTTCTAATTTCTCAACACATTTTTTTCTGACTTATTTTATTTTAAAAATTTGAAGTATTTCCTTTGTTCTTTTGAGTTGTAGTTTATAGAATTGTGTCTAAAATAAAATGATTTTAAATTCCGTACTATACTAAGAGACATCATGTTTCTGCGTATGTTTTTCGTTAGATTTTAACTTTATTTAAATACTAGTTCTACCCGCGACTATGTACGCGTGAATTTCACGTTTATAAAAAAGGTGTATATATATAATTTGTTCTAACTAATTTTATAAATTTCGATAAACCTTATATTGCTTAAATATATTTTTAATAAGCTTTCATTTGATACCCCACTCTAAGAGTTTGTACACAAAAAGAAGTTTTATCAATCTTTGTGTTAGTAGAGCCTAAAAATTGAGAGTTTTTTTTAATGAAAATTATCCCAGATGTTGACATGTATCAACAAGTCAATATAAGCTAATATTATGCAAAATTTCATCAAAATTCGTCCATTAGTTATGTGTACATAGCCAAACAGACAAGCAAAAAAATGTTGAAATAGTCTCACAAAAATATTATTTCTTAAATATTTCCAATGTACAGACATGACTGCCTCTATAGTTTTATTATATGTATAGATTTTACACTGTGACTTTGCTAACGTTTCCAAAATAGAGGACCTATCAATATATTCTTTCATAAAAATGGAAGTTGCGATTAAATTGCAATATCAATATCGTGATAATTAGTTCTTCTTAACAACACCGTACTTTGACTGCAAAATATATGTGGGTTATAAAATTTTCTTTAGTGTGCAAACCTATATTTCACTTCACACCCATTTTTCTGAGACGCTGGCGGCAAAGCCCACAACGTCTTGGCGAACAATCCTGTCCGATGTGATACTACCATGCCTCTAGAATAGAGTAACAATACGTTTTACTCGTTTGGCAAGTAATTTTATACACTATCAAAATTAAAAGCGTCACACTGGGAATTGGCGAGTTAATATTAACATTTAATGCGATACATAATGGGTTTCCACAAGCAGTGATAATTTAGACTTAAAAAAAATAAAACATATTTTTTAAAATAAGCATTTACTTAGAAAGTATTCATGATTGGAATTCATACAAAAATGAAATTTTTGCAGCTATCACAGCATTTCAGTTTTTAAAAACCTTGAAAAACTGCAATGGCTTCGAATGAAAATGGCTTAAAATACATTGCTTAATATATAAATTATTATATAACTAATTATTTTAGGGTTGGATAAATAGTTTTATGCTTTTGCATTTTTTAGTTACAAAATGCGCCTCACGTTTTAATTTCTGTGTCTTTCGGAAGTGTATTTTTTATAGTATTTTTAAAGAAACCTTTCATATAATTTTGGCCTTTTTTGGGAATGTAGAAGCCGAAAACATGGTGAAATAGAATTTTCTTCATAAGTGGACTTAAATTACTTTCAAAATAAACGGCTAATGTATGATATTTTAATTTTACTTATAGATTGTATGAAAGAGCTTCTATGTAAATATTTTTATATTAAAAAGTATTAAGTAAATACCAAAATTTAGATCATGAGTGTAATATCAAATTTCATGTCTATAGATACTCTTTCTTCAAAGTTAGTATAAATCACTTCATGGCTTTTTAAAAAGTTAACATTTTTGACCAGTGTTATTTAAAAATTACCACAGCTGTTGGTGAGTATTATTTACAAAATGTCTACGGTGTAGTCTGATTCTAAAAGACTGTAACATTAAAAGGTTAATTAAAAGAAAAGAAAAGAAAAAAAATATGCCACGAGTATGATAGTAAATTTTGTCTTTTGTGGAGGAGAGTGAAGGAGGTCACTCATTGAACCTTCATAATGGCTTTTTATTAATGCATTTAATTATATGCAAAAAAGATATGAAATCTGTCCCTTTTCTAACTTGCCTCGTGAGCGAAGCGTCCTAGTGCTTTATTAACGAATGTCTGTAATTTATTACAACCAGCGGCGAAGCTCCACATCACAGTCAAGACTCCGCAGTGCATCAAATGTAAAATAAACACAAAATCAGGAAGATGCGCGAGAATTACGTAAGCTACTGAAAGTCAACGAACGATTTGTTGCCGCTTATTAAACCGGATTTAATTCGGGGCGAACATTGCGAAAATAAATTGGAAGTGAAGTAAATGAAATTGTTTTATTTTTTTAATAAAAGCAACCATAGTGACATAATTTTTGGCAGGACAATAATTCCCTTTGTGAAATTCATAGAAAAAGTGAGGATTTACTTAATATTTTTGTAGTTTTAATATTTGACTTGCTTTGATCTTTATTTTCCTTTCTAATTTTTATTCTTTTTATCGAAAAAATCTTCTTTGTTTATTTGATATTTAAGAACTTATATTCCATAGGTATGCAGTAATATGTTGAATATAATTTCTCGATAGAACTCACGCCGATTGAAGTTGGATTTGGTGCAGAAAAGCTTGTCGGTAAAAAAGAGAATCATTGCGCCGGGCTTTCTCCGACTGTTAAAAGAGGGGAAAGCCGGTCTAGACTTAAGGCATTTCCCGTAATTCAAGAAGAAGCATCCGTCTGGTCTCGGGTGTCAGAGTGAGATAGTCTAGTGTTATTTTGCGGTACTGATTAACACCAAACACGTCCAACACCAACACATCAAGCCGTGAAGTTCGATTTTGGCTATGGGTGCAGTAGCGCTTTTCTCTCTCTTGATTCCTGCGTGGAACAAAAGAGTGCTTTTATTTTTAATGAAAAAGCAATTAATAAAGAAAACAAATTATGCAACCATCATTATACTGATATTATTTTTCGTTATTTCTGACTCAATTCCTTGTGATGATAAAGTTCTCAAGTTTCAGTAGTATTCTTAAACAATTTATTTTCACCGCTCAATTCGTTCATAATTTTATGTTTTTTTCTTAAAAAAAAAAATAAATGTCGGTATTATTTGCAAAGGGTAAAAACCACAAGAAAGGATATTTTAATTTTAATATATACCTAAAACTTGCTAAACTGGTAAATAAATAGTAAATGTCTGTTACTATGAAGTTTTTACCAAAGTAAAATCTCGTATAAAATTGAACCTGGTTACAGTTTTGAACATGGTTTTAGTTCTTTTTAAATTTTAGTCTTTACTAAATCCTACTATAGCTTTTCGTTGTTCACAACAAAAGTAGATGGAATGTGCTGTAATCTCGACAAAAATTGGCTATTTGAGAAAGAAATTCCTTCAATAGCCCTTTACATGTGGAATGTTGTTTTTAGAGTATTTACTTCAAACTGCTGGAGGTTTTCTCAATTTTCCTGGGCTAGTAAGAAATTATGTGTGAAAAATTATTAAATTTTGCGATTTAAATGCTGATTCTCTGTTTTGAATATAAGCATCGAATTTTTCAACACCATGGATGGATAAAATCTCTAATTTTTTAAAGTTGAAAATTTTAAGACTGACTCTTTTTATGTTTATTTTAAAATGTGCAATATTTCAAAAAGTGAGGATTTATAATTTTCGAAAAAAAAAGGTTTTTACCACCCACTTTCTAATTTATAGCACATTTGCTGTTTACAAATAATTTTAAATCAATTATTAAAGGTGCATGTTACACCCCCTTATTTATTAACTTAGAAACATAAAAAACTTTATAAAATACCATTCAATCGAAAATTGCGAGTAAATTCAGTAGCGCTCTTTGGCAACTTCGTTTACTTTGAATGCGTGTGTGAGACTCTCTTCAAAGTTTATGTGGCTTGGATGAAGGTGGTGTGTGAGCGAGGCAGTGCGCCGGGGACAAAATGTTTATCGCGTTTCGCGCAGTTTCGGGGTGATAAGCTTGACAGTTCGTCGGTGGCATTTGGTGCTGTTGAGTTTACGAAACATTCCGCGTTAATAAAGAAAAATGCTGAAAACAGCCAATTCGCTGTTGGATATAGCAAAACTGCAGAATACTAAGCGTGGCTTATCATCCCTGATCCAGAAAAAGGCGTTTATCAATGGATGCTGGGTGGATGCTGACAAGAAGGCAACTTTCAAGGTAGTAAACCCAGCGACCCAGAAAGTTGTAGAATCAGTTCCCGACATGGGCGTTGAGGAAACTCAGCGGGCCATCCAAGCAGCAAAAACAGCCTTTTATTCTAGGGAATGGAGTGAAATGACAAACAAACAGAGATCATCTTTGCTGAAGGTTGGTTTATATAATCCACACCCTGTACGCCCACGACTTTCTCCACCATTGATTTTCTTATTTTTAGAAATGGTATCGATTGTTAGAAGAAAATCGCGATAAAATCGCTAATATAATGTCAGCCGAAGCAGGAAAATTGCCCACCGAAGCCCAAGCCGAAGTCACTTATGGGAATTCCTTTATTGAATGGTTTGCCGAAGAGGCTCGGAGGATTCACGGGGAAGTTATACAGGCTCCAACTTCCAATAAGGAGCTGATTGTGATACGTCAGCCAATTGGTGTCGTCTCTATCATAACACCGTGGAACTTTCCCCATGCAATGATTACTAGAAAGGTCGGAGCAGCTCTAGCCTCTGGTAGAGATATCCCCATGCAGTGAAACGAATGCCCAGTTGATTAAATTTCCGGCTTAGCAACACTTATTTAGAGTACTTTAATTTGTTATTCATCCGTGGTTCAAAGATCTTGCATAATTTTTAATTAAAATTTATTTTATATAAATGTTGCCAGGGTATTTAACCTTTTGAGGACCGGGGAGTGCGATCGCGCTTCCTCTTGCATATGCGAAAAAGACTTCTTAAATTTTTCTCAATGAACTGCATAAATAAACTTTTACTAAACTAAGCATTTCCTGTACCATTTTTCACGGTCTTTTCGCATATGTATAGAAAAAATCTCCGGTCCTTAAAGGGTTATGGATGATTGTCAACAAGGCATTCATTTTCTGTGTCGTTCTAGAGCTTCTCCAATTTTAAAGCTTTTCTTTTTTTAGGTTGCACTTTAGTGATCAAACCGGCTGAAGACACTCCTCTCACTGCTCTAGCCCTAGCCAAGCTCTCTGAAGAAGCTGGGTTCCCCAAGGGTGTTTTTAATGTGGTCACGAGCAGTCGGAAAAATGCAGCAAGCATTGGTGAACTGATGTGTAAGAGTCCCGACGTGGCGGGTATATCGTTCACCGGATCAACAATCGTTGGTAAAATCCTCTACCAACATTGTTCGCAAGGAATCAAACGTTTAGCTCTAGAATTAGGCGGAAATGCTCCGTTTATAGTCTTTAATTCGGCAAACGTTGACCGCGCTGTAGAAGGAGCAATGGTTGCTAAATTCAGAAATTGTGGACAAACTTGTGTTTCGGCTAATCGGTTCTTTGTTCAAGATAAGGTTTACGATGAATTCTTAAAAAAAATCACTGAAAAAGTACGCAATCTTAAACTGGGAATTGGAGCAGATTGCCAGATTGGACCCCTAATCAACCAGGCACAATTGGATAAGGTGAAATCATTTGTCGATGATGCAAAGGATAAGAAAGCGTCGATTTTAATGGGTGGAAAACAAAGAACTGACGTAGGACAACTTTTCTATGAACCAACTGTTATTACTAACTTGACACCAGCCATGAAATTATATAAAGAAGAAATTTTTGGACCAGTCATTTGTATCAATAGATTCAAAAACGAAGAAGAGGTCATTAAGGAAGCGAATAATACCAACTCTGGTTTAGCCAGCTATTTCTATAGCGAGAATATTCAACAAATTTTCCGAGTGGCAAAGAAGTTAGATGTTGGAATGGTTGGCATTAACGAAGGACTCTTATCGACTGCTGAAGCTCCATTTGGAGGTGTAAAAGAATCGGGCCTTGGGCGAGAGGGTTCTCATCATGGTGTGGATGAGTTTGTTAACATTAAATATCTTTGCATAGGAAATCTAGTCCGTTAAAATTAATGTTTTTGGTATGCTTTATATCCATACTTAGAGATTAGAGATCAGTCTTCCTCAAATGTTATATAGCACTATGTTAAGTGTACTGTCTTCCAATGCACATGTTGATCATATGCCAAAAAGTAAACTGATATTGAAGAAAGAACAAGTTGTTTTCAATTGAAATAAAAAAAATCCCGTTTTCAGTTCTTATGTAGTAAAGTGAAGACTAACGAAGTGTTTCATCCTTTAAATGTCTTGCAGAATTCAAGATATCGATGGCGGGTTCTTCGAGAAGTTTGGCTCATTGCTGCGACAAAAGTCGCAGATGGAGGAAACACATTTGTCTACCCCGTTAGCACCCCTTCCAGAGGAGGAGGATAATATGACTGTGGATACGGCTGTTATTCTTCATAGTGCTAAGGAAGCCGAACACGACAGTGGAACAGAGACTCTTGAGACATCTCATGAGACCGACAGTGAACCCGACGAACTTCGGTCACATCATGATAGTTTCATCGAAGGAGCTGTTGGAATGAACGTAAGTAACTCGTTCTATAGGTAAAAAAGATTGAATTTTTAGCACAATTGAGTCCATTCTAAAGTCAGGCGAAATAAATTAATTAAATGAAATCGAATCTCATAGTTCAAGTGTCTAGCCTAAGTCTTCGGTGGATATCGGTAGATGCACGATATATAAGATAGGAATGGAAACCTCATTGAAAAATATTGAATCCATAGTGAATATAATCATGATCTTTCTGTTGCAAAAACTACCGTAGACCATTGCCATTGTATATGCTGTGACTACGACACTCTAACTATTTCCTCTTAAAATAAGGTTTGAAGTTTTTTTTTTTTTAATTATTACAGCAAGAATGCTATTTTTTTGTATGCCTATGTTTATAGTGTTGCATAGCTATCAAATTGAAAAAAGAGAATTATCGAATATCCATATGATTTTTTAAGCAATATACAGTCTGGTGTACAAAATAACTTTTAAAGGGATTCTTTCATCGCTTGTCTTCTTTTCTATCACCAAATTCAATTAAGAGTTTTTTTTGAACTCCTTTGAACCTACTGCTAATCACCTTATACCAGCCCCATACGTGTTGATAATCTTAACACAATACACGAGTCTACACTTAGGTCATATTGCGGTAATGGAGTGATAGACTAGCTTTGATTGATAGACTATGTTTAGAGAATTTTATAAAAATAGCGAGGATTTCAAGTGCTCTAATGAGAACAGCATGCATGAAAAACTTTACGAACTCATCAGAGAGAAGGTTTTAATTGTAAATAATAAATCTTGAAGAAGCCGAAATTTCGTGCCCGTCACGTGTGTTTAAAATCATGGTACGATCACTTAAGTTTTCGAAATTAAATTTGTTCAACATACCAAAAATGAATAAATCTGTTGGACGTAAAGAACGTCTAAATCCAATACTGACTGAAAAATAGGTCAGACGATTCAGTCAAGTTCTATGAACTTGTCCCTCATAAAATAAATGTGCGAGCACAAGAAAAGCAAATGGAAATTATTAAGTTGAATGCCAACAGAATGCGTCTATAATTTTGGATAGATGGGTTAGGGACGACGACTAAGCAAGCGTCCACAACAAGGTCGAACACTGTTGACAATTTGTTCAGGTATTTTTAGTAGCAGAAGTACAGAAGTTCGAGCTTAAGCTTATGTGTGATTTTTTGCAGTCTTTATGACCCTCACTAAAATTAACACTATTCTGAACGACTTTTGCTTGCAAAATCCCTTTAGATTTCTCTAAATTTAGCCGGCCACCCTAAAAACAATCCAACTGAAGATCAGTGTACGATTGTGGCCTTTCCGATAGTGAAATCAAAACGCGATAAAAGTGAATGAATCGTTCTGGTGATCTTCAATCTCCTGCTAACTCTCAGAGGAAATTCGAATATATATTTTCTGAGAATAGAAATTGGCACTATGTCCAACGGTCGAATTGCCATGCGAAATTGGTTCACTAATGAACTGCTCTTAAGCAGATCAACGGAGACTCCTTTCGTACTATTCCTAAGGCGCCGAAGCATTCTCAAGATCAGATCTCAGAATGTAGCTAGATCTCACAGAATCCGGGTGATCGGGATAAGCTAGATGGTTGGGATTTGTGTGGGTCAGTTTCACTAGTGCGGTTCGCGCTTATATCGAACGATCGGTTGATAATGGTCTAGGTACATCCCATCCCGGCGAGGTGGAGGAAACACACGGACGATTTAAGAAGAAGTGGAAGTAGTTTGGCAAGGGCCGACAGCGATTCGGTAGAGGTCATGTCGATCTAGAGCACAGTAAACGATAGTGTCAGCTCTAATTAGAGAATAATACTACAATCAGGGTTATTTAGACCGGTTCCTTTGAAAATAAAGCGTCACCAGAAAATTGTACGTTACGTCACAACCGCTAGCAGTGCTGAAAATAAAACGCTTTAAAAGTGTCATCACGAATTTTGCTTTTGTGTGTCATATTTTTTTCTTTGAGGAGTTGTGGGTGAAAAAAAATGCCAGATTTTATGGCGATCTTCGGGTCTAGTGAGGAAAACTCCGGGAAGCTGAAACGTACGTATTCTTTGCCTCGACTTATTAACGGCGGAGGATTCAGTGCAAATCCAACGATTAATTACAAGTATATGAGTTTAAATAACCGTCGATTATACCATCCATCAAAAATTGAACATGAGTTGATGAACAGACGCAGAGCATTAACTAGAAATGGGACAATTTCCAAGTTCTGTTTCCGGGGAGTCCGGAAGGATCACCTGGAAAGGCAGACCAAGATGATTTGTTACTCAATGACCGTAAGTATGAAATGTCTAGTGCTCAATGTTCAGAAATAAAATACATACTGGTGTTCAAAATTCTTGTCTATAATTTCTGATAATTTTTTAATTATTCGTCGATTTATAATTTTTTAGTTTATAATTTTTGAAGTTTAAAGTAAAAAATAACATTACAAAATCAAAATCCTTTTCTTCCTTTCTTTGTGTGAATTCAAGCGATCTTTTTAAATTAAAAAATTTGTCAAAGTTCAAGACGCATGAAATTAGAGTTGCTTAAACATAAGAACAGATTATTGGCAAACGTTATATGATAATTTTTGGAAAGTTGTTTTGCTAATGAAGTGGGTTAATTAAAATATTTTCATTGAAATTTTAAATTAGGGTAAAATAAAAAAGTTTATTTTACTGCGATGCCGTAATAAATAAAACGTTTTCTTTATAAGGGAATGAATTTTAATTAAACTTTACAAAACCAAAGAAAAAAATAGTTTTTAGGATTATAAGAAAAATTAACTCATTTATTCTTGTATTTATTTGTATTATAGTAAATATTTTAAGCAATATCAAAAGATCTCAATAGTTTAAAAACAATTTGGTATTAATATGTAAGTCTAGATGATTGTTAGTAGAGATAATTGTAATAATCAGTACTGAACTCTTAAGTATTTCCAAAGAATATGGCACATTAAAGGCAAATAGACACTAACAGCATATTTAATAAACACCAACGTGTTCGGTAGGTGAATGTACGAATGATTGTGGCTGCAACCGAAGAATTTCTCTTCTTTTCGAAAATTTTGTATGCTGGTCATCATCTCGAGCAGCTTCGGAAGTATTTTAGTCGTACGTAATAAAACCAGAAATTTGAGTGAATTAAGCTGTTTTAAAAGAAAATAAACGATTGTTATCGGACGTTTTATTCTGTGAATATTTAAAAGACTTTCTTTCTGCAATTTAAGCTATTTCCTGGCGTGGGACGGAGCAATTTTTGCTACATTTTCTGCTTCTAGTGACCAAGAGACATTCGTCATTGCAGTCGCGCATTTTCGTAAAAAATTATTTTAGGAACGGAAAAAGGTTTCATCGAAACAGACACATATTCAATATAAATTTTTCTCCTAATTTTTTTGGCTTAATATAGTCATAAAAATTTTATGAATCCCACGATAAATTAGAATAGAAGGTACCACTATAACCGCACAAGTGGGAAGTAATAAAAACGCACTTACAAACAAAATCAGAACATCATGTGTACAATTTCTGTATGATCTGATCTAATTATAATCGAATCAATCACCCTACAACAATGGCCAATGCCTGGTGCTATCGAGTCGTAAAATTATGCAACAGTGCGATCTAGTGCATTGTACTGACGTCAAAATAGCTGAAGAAGTCGTTCGCTTGTTTACCCACTTAATGTGAAACGTTCTTGAATACTAATTTCCCGGTTGTCTTGCCTACTTCCAGATTGATGAACTCTACGAAGAAGTTCTGTTTGAGATTCTAAATAACATCGGATGTGAAGCTTCCGAAGAGGTGTCTCAGGCCACACTGCTGGAATATGTCCAGGATGCATTCAAGATGCCCAATGATAAGCATGATGAGATTATGGCGGCTGCCGAGAAGAAGGAACCACCAGAGATTAGACTTAATGTAGAAATTATTAGGGCAGAAAACTTACCATCAAAGGATTCCAATGGACTTTCAGATCCTTTTGTTACACTCTATTTAGAGTCATGTTCTAGTCATCGGTATAACACTTCAGTTAAAGCTGCGACACTCAATCCACTTTGGGAGGAACATTTTTCTTTGTAAGTATTATCATTTCAGTATATCTGTGAATTTAATTAGAAATTATAAGTTTTATAAACCATTTCATAAATATATAAATGTCCTTTTGATACGTTTTTCAAAAATAGGAAACATTTTTGTTTCCTTCGTACATTTAAAGAAGGAAAAAGTAGCCTGAACGAGTTTTTCGAAATTTCGAAATAAAATAAATTCATAGGAATATGGCTTAGATCAAATAAAAAGATTTATCACTTTAGTTATCTAATTTTAGTTCTGCAAACTGAAGCTAAAATTATTTATATTTTATGAAATAGTTTTCATTATTTATTTATTTATTTATAGTGATCTTTTTTGTTTTCCTGCATATTTGGTATTGTGTTAGAATATTTGATTATTACTAATAAAATTATTGATTTTTAACAATATTTTTTAATGTGGAGTATCAAAAATTTTGCTTCAATTAAAGAGAAAATTTTACTCAAAATCAAAATTTTACTTATAAACAGAAGTATTTCTCTAAAGTCTTTAGAAAATTTTAAGGATGTTTTTTCGTATTTCAGACCGATTTCAGAAAATCCAAATCAAGAAATTCTCGTTTTGGAAGTGTGGTGAGTTTGTTTTTATTTTCATATTTTTTCAATTTATAGAACTCATAATTTTCCAGGGATTTTGATGCTGCCGAAACAGTTGGAGAAAAAATGAATAAAATATTCGAGGTGAAAGGAGTTCGTGGCTTAAGGAAGTTGATGAAGGAAATCGCAGTTGCAGCATCAACTGGAAAACACGACAATGAATTGATTGGAAAAACAGCGATTCCTTTGAAGGTATAAGTGGACTATTAAGGCCTCCTATGAGAAATACTCATTTTGTGCATTTTTAGACAATACCTGCTTCAGGGATCAAAGTGTGGTACAGTTTGGAGAAAGGCACGAAAAGTAAGAGCCGCGGATCAGTCCTCCTGAGGCTAAGTTTCAGTGCTGAGAAGAACAACAGAGTGGCGGCGCAAGAACATCGACATCTTTTACATGTTCTTCTCATGCATGAACTGGAAGCATCCAAGGTGGCTCCATATTGGTGGCGTGGGAAGTTCAGCGCACAGGCTGAGGCGGTCTTAACCCAGCACTCGGCACAAAGTGGACTTACTCCAATAGACTGCTCCTTGGCGCAGTGGTCTGTCTTTGCTCAAGTGCATCAAGAGCATCCTCTGGCACTTGCGCTATTTATTTCAATCCTGGACAAAATCATTCCTACGTTACAAAGCTTGCCCGCAAACGATGATGAGGTTAAATTTTTCTGGGAGGGCGCTCGAAGATTGCTTCCATCATGCTTTTCGATCGTCAGGAAGTTGCGGAAGAAGACGATAGCCATGGGTGATAAGAATAGCGTTAAGATGCTTAGTGAAGTGTTAGATATTATCTCAAAAGTGGCGATGGTCAAGCCACTAGAGGATTTTGACTTATTGCCCAAAAGGGTTTACGGTTGGGTTACCAGGGAAGAAGATGGCCCTAACTGGGACTTAAGAGGAACTCTAAGAGATGCTGTTTGTAAAGGAGCAGAGGAATGGTTTGAAACCATCTATGAAGCAAACGACAGTACGAGGGGCACTGAAGAAGATCGACTTCAAAATCTTATTAAAATTATTCAACTAATTAGATCTGATCTACAGAAAGCCATTGAGTACTACGACAAACAATTTCAACAGTAAGTAACTAATTTTGGTAGTTGTTTTTTAGTAAGCTATTTTTTATTTGATTCCGTTTAGAAAAATGCACTTTTGTTACGCTCAAACGTTGTATCTGTGCTATGAAGGAAAGTTAGCTGAGCAAATTCAACCTGTTGTTGAAGACGTTTGCCGGAATATTAAAAGATTGCATATATCTGAGGAAGAATTTGAAGGACTGCCAGAGTTGCAAGAAATTAATATGGGAACGACGCTGTTTGAGCTCTATTTGGTGTTAAAAAGGTTTACTACTCTGGGTAAGAGATATATTAATTATATTTTTAAATATTTCAAGCAGCTTGAAATAGCAAAATTTTAAGATCAAAAATTTGTTTAGGTACTGCTTTGTGTCCTGCAGAAGAAAATCTAGCTATTTACAAATACCACGAGTGGTTTACTCCGGGAGTAACACATTGGTTGGATATTTCTGTTTACAAAGCTCTTACAAGGTTTGTATAGAAAGAAGTTCGATAGACAAATTTTCCTATTGTTATTTCTATATATAAAATTTGTTTACGTTTGGTGATTTCTTACAGAATTGAAAAAGCAATTGATTTAGACAAACTTGTGCCCGTGGATGAGACAGTCAAATACAGTTCTTCTGCTGTAGACACGCTGGCTATATTTTACCAAATTAAAATATTTTGGCAACAATTGGGTTGGCCCGACGCTGAAGGTGCATATATGTTTGTTGGAAAAATCGTTGACGTAAGTTAATGCTTTAATATATTTTGATCTAAGTTTTTTATTAATATAACTTATAATTTAGGACATTTGTCGATGTTGCGTTTTCTACGCTGATAGGATGTCCAAACGTGTAGAAGAACTATACAACGATGAACATCAAGGATTTGAAGTGACCAGGGAATGGTGCTTAGCCATTAACAACATTGATTACATCCGACAGAGTCTATCACCTTTCATAAAAGTAGGAAATCATTCATTCATTCCATTGAATATTGTAAAAAACGTTTTTCGAAACAGGAACTCGGTGTTGATGATATAATCGCAAAGCTTTCCGAATTTCGTAGTGAAATGGAGGCAGATCGTTGTGCGGCAACCCTAAAGAATGTTCTTGAAAATGCAATCGACACAGAACGTAACAAAATTTTGTTACTAATTGATATTGTTGCAATGAAAATGTCGCCAGCTATGAGAAGGTTCCTAACAGAAGGTGCAGAAGTATTGCACGAAGACTCAAATTCAATGGACAGACTGATGATGTACCTCGAAGATTCCCTTGGAACTCTTCACACAGAACTGAATGAAGTTAATTTTGAACGAATTTTAGATGCTATTTGGGCGGAACTATCAAACATATTATATCAGCTTGTGCAGAGCAATCTGGATGTAAGTTATATTGCTTTAAATCATTGAAAAGGGTAATTAAAAAAAAAATTCAAACTAGAAACGAAGACCACCGTCATTTTTTGCTAATTTGCGGGAAACACTTAATATAATGGTAAATAGTTTCAAGCTACAACAGAATTCCGACCGCATTACATCAGATCGTGAAACTCTGGAACAAATCGAACGCATATTGGATTTACATGCATTCGAAACGGCAGATCTTATTCATCAGTATTATCTTGAAAGATTGGAAGATCAGAAAAACTTGAATGAAACACCTTACGGGCAGTTGACTGTGCGTTGCCACTTTGAAGGGAACGTGTTGAAGGTTTATTACCTCTTTATAGATAATGAACATTTTAATTTATTTTAATTGTTAAAGGTTGAAGTTATGAATGCTAGAAACTTAGTTCCTATGGATTCGAATGGATCTTGTGATTCCTTTGTGAAAATACATTTGATGCCTCCTGATAAATTCTTAGGTGTACCCAGTCCAAAGACAAATACCCAGCACAAAACATTGTTTCCACTATATGATGAGAAGTTTTCAATGTAAGAATAATATTTTTTTTCTAAGAAATTTTTACTAACAATATTTTACAGAACATTAACAGATGACCAAAGACACTTAAAAAATGCATTGCTGTTGTTTAGTGTAAAAGACAAGGATTTGTTTGGAATGTCTAACCAATATATAGCAGAATGCTATCTGTCCTTCAGTGATATCGAGAATTTAGCCAATGACCAAATTCATTTAACATTAACCCGTCCAGAATACAAAGGTAAATTGGAAGCGATAACGTACGTTATAAAAATTAAAAATATTTCTAACAAATTTTCCGGGTTTACAGATACAGAATGCCTTCGTGCCTTAGAACATCGCCAAGGAGACAAACAGGCTCGTGATTTCATTAAAAAACTTAAGCAGAAGGCGTACTAATGTGGTCTCTATTCAAATCAATCTCGGATTAATTCAACGAAGATGCTGTATCGCTGCAACAGTCCTGCCCAGAAGCGACTTCATTATATCTTACCATTAAAAGTCATATTCGCTAATCACTAATTCATAGGGATTTAGCCGTAGCTGTATGTTTTTTTGTATTGGCTATGTCCTTAAGTTGAATTGTGAATGAGCTCCCTTAGATGATAGGGTTTAAGAAAGTGTAACAACTCGATTAAGATAGGTTTTCGAAATGTATATATTTGAGACTCAAATATGTCCAAAGAATAAAATTATGAAATATATTTTTTATAGAAAATGTCCCATATTTTTATTCATATCTACGTTTTGCGGATGTAAATTATTCTTAGTGTATTGTGTTTTAAGTTTCCCTTTTTATAATACAAGTGACCTCATAATTCAATAATGAAAATGCACGCACATATTACCTATTGTTATTACAACAAAGAATCCTGAATTTCCACAATTGGTGCTGACTTGTTGAACCACTTTCCTTTCTGCGCCTAACAATGACCCAAGCACGTGCACTGATAGACAAATTTAAAGCAGGAATCTCAAAAGAATCTTGTCGTGTATTCATCATTTTAATTGTTTATGGCAAAAAAGCGAAAAGTGTTTTCCTTTATGAATTTCTTGAGGGCACACACAAACTGTCCAGCGATAAGTTTTGAGTGGGCCATAAAAAATAATCAAAATCACCGAAAACAGCCCAGGCTATTGTCATCCTAGTATGTACCATGCCAGAGGTTCAACAATTCTCAGTAAAGACCGGACATTCATTCAGACGAGGCGTAGTCTGGTGTGGCACAAATCATCACACGGCAGTTAAGCGTAAGTGAAATTGATTTTGGGCTGATTGTCATCCGTCCAGGTAATGATGACTAACAGTAGGTATTTGGCTACTGGTCGCTGGCTAGTTACGCATGCCCAGCACGTAATGCAAGGTTCATCACAGCAGTACCATAAGACCGGAACTGCCACGATGTTTAACTATTGGTTGTTCTTTTGAATTTTTTCCATCCTCACCGCTATCGCGATTCATTTGAATGCAATTCTTCTTCTGTCGATATATAGTGGCACTTACCTGAAGCAGTAGCTCATTTTTGAACGTAACCGCCTCCTTAAAGACATCGGGTCGGGAGAAGGTTCCAACTTGGACTCGGATACTAACGATCGCTATTTGTGACTAAAAGGACCTTTACTAGTTTCAGTGCTCCAAATTTAAGGAATTAAAATAATGAAACCATCCTCGTGGATTGTGATATGTGCAAGCATTGTGCTGTTGACTAAGACTGCAAGAGGTGATGCTGCTTCCAGTCAGGATTCTTACTTGAATGCTCTGCATACGTCTCATCAGAACAATGGTGCGTTATATGTGATAAATTTCTAAAACTGATCTGTGACTATTTAATAATAACACTGTGCTAACTTTGCTTTGTAACAGAAAATCTGATAATTGATTCGTATAGAGTTTTTCCGATTTTGGAAATAAACAATTTCTATAAATAATATATGTAATATGTTTGAAAAAAACAGTTCTTCATTCTTAATCAATTTTAAAAATTTGTTCGAAGTAATTAATATTAATATTTAAATAAAACAGCAACTATAATATTACAAGAACTTTCGAAACACTTGAATTTCTTGAAACTCAATTTAAGGCTTAACATTCTCAGGCTTGCGAAATTTTTTAAATTTATTTGAACGGTTTTACACGAAAGAACAGGTTTGGTGATTTTTAACTCAAAGCCTCTAATTTTAAAATTAGTAGTATCATAAATTTGCAAATTTTATATTATAAAAATTGTGATTCTTCCTTGAAACAGATGGAGTGTAATATTGATAGGATTTTTTCGTAGACTTTAAAACCAAACTGTTTGGTTTACCAGAATAAGTTTGTTACAAAAAAATAAAACAGAAATTGTTTGTTGTTTTTATTCGAACAGTTTTAGAAAATGAATAAAAGGTTATAGAAATTCGATGATTAGACTATAAATATAAAACCTTTTAAAGATAACTCAAATAAACAGACATTGTCGAGAATTAATTAACCTGCGTTTCATTTAAATATCTTTTCTTTCGAAAATATTGACACATCTATTGCTTTGTAAATTTTTTGTTGCGAGAAAATTATTAATAAAATGCTTTACTTATATGCGATTACTTCTTAAAAGTAAATAAAAGAAATATACATTTATGTCGGAGATATTCATTACCCAATATTTCCGCGTTATTGAATGATCAAAACGACAGAATAGCCATATTAATAAACAGATGATTATTAATAGTTTAAATGTAAAATGTAGAAGATTCTAAAGGATGTATTATCTATTGGAATTTAAAATCACATTACTTAGCTAATAAGAAAACATGAAATCACTGCACCTTGAAGAATTTATTATATAAGTGATGTTTTATAATAACGGAGAGATGATCATGATTCATTAAACAGTATAGAAAATGGTCGATGTCCTTCGCATTTGATTCTGTATAAACTGCAACTTTCAGTTCCACAGAATTTTAACAAAGACAGCAATTTGTAGTCCGTGAATTTTTTCCAGTATAATAAATGATTTTATTTCTGCACAGTGTAAAGGCACTTAGTAAAAATAAGAAATTCTTGAACACTTTTATCCTTCATGTTGTCTATTTTCGTCCAATTTAGTTTCGTGTAAGAATCATTATAAGAAGAATCATAAAAAGAAAAAGAAATATGAAGTAAACTTTAAAAAAGTGAAGTGTATAAATTAGCTAGGAAAGTGTTTACTACTCAAATGTTTAAAAATAAATGCCCCAAAATACTCCTAAGAATTATACTCTCTGCTTTATTTAATGGTCATAACATATCAACACATGCATATACGAATATTTCTATGAGAAAATAATTTTATAATTTGTTAACTAATTTCACATGCAGCAGCTGATAGAGGAGATTTCGAGTATCCGTACCACCACGATTTTAACGAAGGAGGTGGCGGTTACGATTATCAGCCAGTAAATCCGCAATATGGACCTCCACCGAATGGTGGCCCTTCGTACGGACCACCATCGTACGGACCACCATCGTATGGCCCTCCAGAGTTTGAACCGAAACCCGTCTACAGTCCACCTCATCATCCCCCACCGCACCACCCGCCCCCATTTTTCTATCATCCCAGGGAAACTTGGCTTTTGGACAAATTCAAGTTCAAGATTGATCTTTTCACCATCGGCAAGCTCCTTTTGAAGCTGATCCTCTTCAAGAAGATCGTCAAGTTCATCGCCCTCATCTGTCTGTTGCTCTTCTTGCCGAAGCTCAAGAACTTGGTCAAGGATGATGAAGAGGAGTCGGACACGGGCTCGCATGAAGGACGAAAATTGGCCACCGACAAAGGTGATAGTTGCATATTTTACTACCGTCATTATGCTTGATTCTCGCATTTTTTAAGCAGATAAGTTAAATGAGCGCATTAACGAGGTAACTAACTTCGCCCTGACCGCCTTCGACACTTTCTCCCGCAAATATGAGGGCTGTGAACGTGGACAAATTTGGTGCAGATTCCAGCGGATGTTCGACATTGTCGACGCGAAGTATCCATACGAGAAGTAAGTCGCAAATACGGACACGAACCCTACATGGGTGCACGCATCGAGAACCCCACTAACCCATTTTTTCTGGTTTTCTTTTCTTCGAAACAGAATAGTCAAACTGTACTTGCCCGATAGCGAGGTGGTCACCAATAAATTGGCTATCGACCATTAAGAAATAAGTAGTCGATTTCTCTTCCTCATCGCTCTTCTTTTTCGATATCGCGCGCTGACGCCGGCTGAGGACGTTATAGTTAGAATGAAGGAGTATCTGCCTCGAATTTTAAGCAGATCACCTGATTGCATGGGACACCTGATTTTTCTTCGGCTTGGAATTAAATAGTGATGTTTGTTTCACTTTTGGATTTTATTCTGCTGGCATTCCGACTGACTACGTGAAGTAAACTTTATTTATTCGAATGACTTTCGGAATTGTAATGTCTTGCAGTTTTTAGAAAACTTATTTATCTTTTAATTTATTCAATATATTAAAAATGAGAAAGAATAATTTGTTTTCATAAAATAATCCCAATTGATAAATGATTTAATTTTAAAATGAAAAAATACGGTGAAATTAAATCGTCTTTAAACAGCTTTTTGAAACTGTCTTTCAACATCAAAGGCGTGAAATACCATGCTTTATTGTTCAGAATTCTTTAACTTACTGCTTGAAAATATTGATTTTTGGATTTTTTCAAGTATTATTAAACATTTACCAAACACCACTCATACATTTCAAATACTTTTAAAAAAGTTTACTATTTTTGGGCTTGGAGGTATTATTTTAAAGAAAAACATTTCACGTAAATATTTTTGTGCAAATTTGAACGAACCATAGAAAGGTTACCAGTATTTAATTCGAGGTACAAATTTTTTTCATCTTTAGGAATTGAGAAAAGAAATTTGAGGTGCTGCAACAAGATGATACCCAGTTTATTGCAAAAATTTTTCAGGATTTATTCCACTGTACTTTTAAACAAGAATTTTCTTTAACTATTAATAGATATCTAAATGTTTTTCAAGAAAAATATTCCTTATTTTTCTACCCATTAAACTACTATTTAATAAGTTAAAAATTGGTAAAACAGGTAAGAAATAAATTTTGATGTGATTTTTTTTTCGTAATCATTCTAAGATCTTTGTGGACAAATTTAGACTAAATGGCTTTGTATTTTTTAGATTGATAAATAGAATTTAAAGTTTAAATGAGCAAAATATCAAAGTTATACTGCAATTATTTTCTAGAAAATTTTCTAAAACATATTTCAATTACAAATATAAGAACTGCTGAAAAGTATCCAGTAACCAAAATAATAGTAAGAACATAGCAGTCAGTTAAGCGAACACTTCCAAAACTTTTTCCATCCGCTGAACAAATGGGCTTTTTTGAAAAGAAACGAGAATTCTCTCTACTTTGAAGACCAAATTCTCGAATTCTTAGAAGGCTATAAAATAGTACTATTAGATGGAATTTATTTTGCGTTCAGATTATACCTGACTTTGAAAATTTCTTTATATGGCGAATGCTTTTGTATAGCACACCAAGGTTCAGATAACTCAAGGAAACGGATGCTCATAAGGTGACATTTCTCATGTTCATAAAAGGTCTCCTGAATGAGTCTGTAGCCAACTCCAACATCCACGTTGAAAGCAAAAAGACCCTTTCTTAACTGCTTAATTCCATCGTATACTGGCATGTACCTAGGTACACCTTCAGGGGACGTAATCTTCTCCTTATAGATAGCTTTTTCTACTGGATTTGAGGATAACTAAAAGAATCGGAAATTTGTAGTAAGTAATAGCAGTTAAAAAAGATTGTTTAGCATACTGGTAGAAAGTATCGGTTGTAGGCTGTATCTTGGACACCAAGTTCGAATTGTGAATTTAGCAGGTCCGACAAGGTCTGAATACTGTTTGTAGTTGATTGCAAAAGAGCAACTATATTTGCGGTGTAAGAAGTGTAGATAAAAAAAGAGGATACGAGGCAAAATATCTACAAAACATAGTAGTCACTTACACGTGGATAAGTAACTAGTACGACCATGTACCATGGAAATCTTGGTAGATAGCTTTTTCGCCGGTATAAAAGTGCCCATCTGGCATAAAATAGTAATTCCAAAAAGCAGAAAATCTGAAACTCTATATTTTTCAGTTTTTTCTTGTTTCGGAATGCATATCGTTAAAATTGTAATTAATATTTTTAAAATGACTAGTGCTACTATACTGATCCAAAGTGAAGGCGTGAACGTCAGTGAGTACACGTTCGCCGCGTACGACAGTGGTGGTTTTCGGAATATGAATTCAAACCTTGTTAAGGAAGTTGCCGAAAGGTATTCAACAACACGGGTTCTGGAGGATGTTACGAAAAGTGCCGTACCTTTAAAAAATAGTAGCAAGATTTAGCAATATAGTCAATGAATTTTACCTCCGATATCCGCTTTTTTTCTAATCAAATCCCCTATCATACCACTCCACTCGCCAGTTTCTTTGTCCTCATAGCCCCAAGTATTAGTTCGGATGTAATTTAGTGTTCCATTGGTGTCCGACATCAAAGTTTTAATCACTATAAAATTAATTTTAGATAAAGTATCAATGTGTACGTAGCTGTAATCGTCTAGGTGATTGAGAGTATTGTTGTCCGTAATAACTATACTGGCTGTAACCGGCTTCCCATAAAGATTTCGACGCCTTCTTGATAAAATTCTATCGGTTTGATACATTGTAAGGCTCGTCCTTGCGTTCCAACTGCCATATTGTTCAATTATATCAGGAGTAGTCTGGTCAACTCTATAAACTTAAACAAGAAATAAATTGAGATTTGCAAATTTATCATATTTACTTACATTGATTAATAACAAAATTACTCCCCTCTGGCATTACAAGAAATATGTTGCTATCTGGTAGTGCTGGGATTCTAGGAATTGTGTTGTTCCCATCCGTAAATATTAACCAACAAAATGGATGAAAGTAGTATTCAGATGTAATAGATCCTTCTAAAACACTTTTCATATTTGGACAATTAAGATCTGTTACAAATATTAACTTATTTCTGTCATTGTCTATTGGTACATGGGTTTGGTTCAGTTGTCCAAAACTAATAGGATATAACGCATTTTGTACAATCTTAGCTATTATTTCTAAAAAATAAAATACCTACTTGCAATAAAATTCTTTTACTAAAAATCGTATGTTAGAATTACCTTTTCTGTAACACACTAATAAAGCAACATGTACTGGTTTTTCAAAACTCCTTATGAAACTTTGGAGAAACTTAGGAACTTGTTTTTGGTATTGTAAGTGATTTTCCGAATATGAAATACCAAAAAACAAGAAGGTATAAAGTACTATTGAAAATTCTTTGATTTTCATATTTCCTGAATATGGTATTTTAAATTAGTTGAATGTTGCAATTTTTTTTTCAAATATACTAAAATATCGAAATAAAAAAAGTATATATATGTATATAAAATTATACTTTATAACTTTATAATTTTAGAGTTTAATAATTGCATCTGAATACAAAATTATTCGAATCGCCATTATTAGTAATTGATTAAAATTTTCCTGCTTTTAGTTTCAAGTTTCAAAATAAAAGCAGTACCTATTTGTAAACATGAAAATTGATAATAAGTACATTTTCATATTCTCGCGTTTAATTGCTCTTTTTTGTTCTTAATCGTTTATTTCTAAGACTAAAATATAATGCCTTATATTCACTGAAAAATAAATAATAAATAAAATTGAGTTTCCATAGTTTTATCATGATTTTTATTTTAACCTCCAATCGGTTGGAAATAAAAGCAGACCTAATTAAAATTCAAGATTATTGAAAATATGGACGAATCTATATTCTTTGTTAAAAATTCAAATTAAAAAGTGTACTTTACAGAAAGCAGCTAGCAATTTTAGAAGACTATTTGCTCGCGTCCAGTTCATGTCGACGTATAATTCAATAAGTCGTATGCAAAAGGTTTGCAATTAGATACCTACGACCCTTCATTAGTTTTACGACTAGTCCTTAATGCACAAAGCTTGTTAAACCATAAATTATCATGCCTTTCGAAGGCCTAGCACTGCTTTCTTTCCAAGTTAGCCAAGGTACTAGTTGCACCCTTGCTCTTATTCGAAAATGAAGTTCAAAACTTCTGTTCTTCTTGTGTTACTAACTTTTCTTTTTGAAGAACTTATTAAATATTCAAAATCAGAATATGCTTATCAACAGCTCGTCCCGTCATTTCTGAAAAGTTTTTTGGGAAGTTTTTCATCTCCGCCGCAACTTATTTCATTTGTGTGTTATAAAACAGGTTAAATTTTAATTAATGATTGTGATCGTGTGTTTTGTAAGCAAGGAATGCTTAATATCTTTTTTTATAGATATTTTGATTCAAATAGCTCGAGATACCGAAGTTCCAGTTAAATTCGAAAAACTTGAATCTCTTACCAATTATTTTTGGTGCAGCCATTCAATTCTTTTCATGGTAGATTTACAATGTCCAAATGTTTTAAATTATCTTGAAAATCATTTTGAGGAGGGCTTATTTAAACAACCTTTCCGTTGGGTTATGCTACACAAATATGGTCAACGTTTACCAAAAATTACTGCCTTGGTCGATAGCAATATTTTTCTTGTGTCCTTCAACACGAATGCTTCTATTTTTGCTATAAGTCAATGTACAGCGACCAATTCGTTTAAAAAAACTAAATTAATACTGTTATTTTAGTTTATCAACTGGACAAGAATTCTGCGTATATTTTTGAATGGTATGGTCAATGGACACAAAATTACGGTCTTCAAATATACCAAAAGGAGAAGATTATATCAAAAAGACGCCGAAACCTACACCGAAAAGTGATCACGAGTAGTGTTGTTGTAACGAATAACGATACCCTAAAGCATTTGGATGATTATGTAGACAAACATATTGATTCTGTAACGAAAGTAAACTTTCTTATAACTCGGCATTTAATAGAAAGTTTGAATGGCACAATGAAGTACAACACTGTGTCTACCTGGGGCTATCCAGACCCAAGAACTGGTGCCTGGAATGGGATGATCAAAGAAATGATCGAGGGGAAAGCGGATATTGGAGGTAACAGATATTACCTATAATTCTAGTGATTTCAAATTATAATGAAATTAATAGGAACATCACTTTTCATAACAACTGAAAGAATGGCTGTAATAGAGTACATTTCGTCGACTTCACCAACCCTTGTCCAGTTCATCTTCAGAGAGCCACCTTTATCATTCGTCAGAAATATTTACGTTCTTCCATTTTCAAGCCTGGTTTGGCTTAGCAGTGGATTACTGGTTGTATTTGGATTTACTATAATCTTTATAACTATAAAATTCCAGAGAAAAATCTACAAAACAGACTTTAATTCAGACGATTTCCTTTTATCTGCAATTTCTGCTATTTGCCAAATGGGCACTTATATCGATGCAAAAATTTCATCAGCAAGAATTTCAATTGTACCAATAAAATTTAAATTATTTTATGAACTAAATTTACAATTATAATTTCACAGATATTTCTTCTCATGACCCTTTTATTTCTATACACCTCCTATACTGCAAATATTGTAGCTCTTCTACAATCAACAACTCATAGTATCCAAACTTTAACAGACATACTAAACTCTGACTTGGAAGTTGGAGTAGACGACACTCCATTTAATCGTTATTTTTTTGAAGTAAGAATTGTTCCATTAAATGTAAATTTTTAACTTACTAAAATTTTTTTAGTCAGCCAAAGAGCCCATTCGGAAAGCGATCTATGAAACAAAAGTCCTGGGAGCTAAGGGTGAACCGAATTTTTTGAATATTACCGAAGGAGTAAGCAGATTAAGGAAAGGATTGTTTGCACTCCACGTCGAACTGGGTGTTGGTTACAAAATTATTGAAGAAACGTTTTTTGAACACGAGAAGTGTAATTTAAAAACCATACAGTTCATACAGGGCACGGTGCCATGGTATTCTATTCAGAAGCGTTCACCATACAAGGAAATGTTGAAGGTCAAGTACGAATCTCATAGAAAATTTGATTCCTTTATTTTAGTGAATAAATTGTCATTTTAGTGTTTTTAAAATACGAGAATATGGACTTCAGGACAGGGAAAATGCAAAAATCTATACGAAGAAACCGAAATGCGCCCACAGCGGACAGAGTTTTGAAAGTGTCCGATTTATCGATTGCTACGCGCCTATACAATTGTTGGTTATAGGCTACATGTTTGCAATTTTTGTTTCTATAGTTGAGAAAATCTTTAAAATTCGGAGACAATGCTCAGTTGTAGCGGCTTTCTCGTAAATTACCCAAATATTTGCTTTTCTGAACACTTTACCAGCATTATTCACACATTTACACACAATTTTAAAATATTTTTGCAAATGTAGTTAATTATAAAAATAAAGAACTTTGAGAAAATTGTAAAAGCTGTTTTAAAATATATTTTGGTATACAAAAATACCTCTGTGTAAATTTTTAGAACTCAATATTTTATGTATACATAATTTTTAATTTTTATTTTATTTTTTACTAAATAAATTTAATTTAACTGAAAACAATACACGCACTGTGATATACTATTGTACACCTAAACGTCGTTTTGCGCAATTTTTTTTATGATAAATAATATTTTACAGTTTAAAACCACGTAATCAAAGTCAAAGTTAGGAAAAAATCAGTAATTTAAGAAAATTTTATGCGTGGGGTCGGCATTTCTTTCTACACGAATTCTATTTACGCGTATATTTTTGGAACGCTTATATCGTGTAAAAAGAGGTTTAGGTGAACTTTGTAGTTTTTACTTCAGAAACTTTGAATTTGAGGCATAGATAAGAAACACTAGGCTTCCAAAGAATTTTAACAGAATTACGAATTCAGAAATAGAAATGAAAAATTGAGTTGAGAAAAATAATGTAGAACAAATTAAAATATTTTACTTTAAAATTATCGTCATTAAGTATGAAAGTTTGTCACTAGTTTTCTTAAATACTTTATTTTTAGTTTCATATGTCTTTGGCAAAATAAAACTAGAATTTTCTTTCGTAAATTGGCAAATATGTAAAGCACGAAATATAAGGTTCAAACTTTTAATTAAATCACATATCGTATCTAATAATGCATTTTTGACTTTTTAATCACATTTATTGTTTTATTGATTAAAAAATTCTTTCTAAAATTATCCTGTAGAGATTTTATAGCGGTCTTTTGCCTTATTGGAACTTATTTTCACAATTGTCTTGCAAAAGGTTTGAAACGACACTAAACAAGTCATAAACTGCCATTAACTTTATACAGGTCTTTATTAAGTGTTTGCCCTAATTGCATGATTATCTGATTCATTGGATTTTTCCTGAACTAAATCTAATTTGTTTGCTATGCAATTAGTGCAATATTTTTACAAAATAGTCTACCTCAGGCTTCAATTCCCGGAAACACGCAAACTATAAACTTGTTGAATTTATGGAGTTCGTTTATTCCTTGGACATTTAAGCCAAGTGTAAGTGTAAACAATCCCAGGGGATTTTTTAATTCACTTACCTAGGGAAAGGTTTCTAAAATTTTAATATTTAAACGAGGTAATCATTATGCTTTTAAGGTAATATTAAAATCAATAAAAAATTTTCAATGTTTATTACATTTGTAAGGAAATGAAAAATAACGTTGTAGGGTATTTTATTATAACTATTAAAATTAGATAAAAGTTGAAAATCACAAATATTTAATTGTTTACTTGAAGATTTGGAAACTTCTATTTTATTCATGTGCATTTAAATGGAAATTTCCATAGGAGCAATATCGTATTAATTTTCTTGTGCATTATTTTTCAATTTTGTTTTTACTTTTATTACCAGAATTGCGACTGTTTATGGATACTGACAGTTTATTTCTTACTAGATCTAGTTTTTACAAAGAAATTAAACAAATGCAAAAGTCAAACTAACCACTTTAAGTGCATATAAAATTAAAACTATTCTGGAAAAACTAAAGAGAAAATACGTTTTTTTATAAAACAAATTCACCTGAACCTCTTTTTATGCGAGTTTTTTACGTAAATTCCGAGTTAAACGAATTGAGATATGAAAAATATTTTTTTACGAGATTTTTATTCTATTTAACACGGCCAAACTAAAGTTAAAATTAAGGAAACATCCCTAATTTAAGAAAACTTTTAGAAAAGAAATGCAAAAAGTCAATAATTCTTTTTCCGTGAATACTATTTACGCGTATTTTTTAGAAACGTATCCTATCGCGTAAAAAGGGGTTTAGATCTACTTATACGGAAAATATATTAAACATTTAAAAACAAATAATAATCCATTAAAAGTAAGAATTTTATTGAAGTTACATATGATGTTCCAAGACCAGCCAAGGAGGATTTTACAGCAGTTTCGATTACTTTATAGGGTTTGTTGTTGGTGGGTATTTGGGAAGCTCTTGTAGTAACAAGCAGGCAATCAATAAAATCTCCCTTTCGGTATGGATATTACAAGTCAGGTACAGGGCATAAGCATGTCTTTATCATAATTGGAAGTTGACCCTTCATGTGAATCGGGTGATAACCCATAATCAAAGCGATAATTTAAACAATTACCATTTTGGGATAACCCAGTAAAAACACACAAAGAGATTTTAGTCCGAGTTTACCTTTGCTTTCTAGTGGATCTTCACAATGAGTAAGAAAATAACGTTGTCGCTTTTAATAATATTAGCATTTCATTCAAGTCAAGGAATATACAAAACTCAATATTCTGAATTTTTGAAGAGTTTCTTAAATAATCAGAAAGTTAAAGTAACATCTTTTCTGTGCTACAAGCCAGGTAAAATTAATAATATTAAATTTGTACGCATTGGATATTTTTTTTTTCTTTTTTTACAGAAGAACTGGCTCCGATTGCAAGGGAATCGCAAGTTCCAATTATTTTTAAAAATGTTGAAGATATTCATTCCTTAGAAAATCAAACAGGGGATAATTTGTTTGTTGTTGATTTACAATGTCCAGGAACGAAAAGTATTCTAGAGAGGAAAGTGGATCGAAAATATTTTGCAGAACCTTTTCGCTGGATAATCTTCACAAATGACACAAATTCGTATCCAAATATTGAAGCTCTGCCAGATAGTACAATATTTCTAGTGGCTTTAAAGGAAAATGATTTTAAAATAATTCAGAGTAGGTATTGAATTAAAAATTTATTGTTTTCAAAATTACTACTTAATTTATGTTTGTTATAAATTTCAAAAAATCGGTTTTATACACTTTCTTAAATTTTATACATAGTTTGGAAAATGTCCTTCCAGAATGCTTTTGTAAATCGTAAATTTAATAAAGTTATGGGATTTTAAAGATAATAGCGCGTAACACAGTGCAGGAGCATATCAAAATTTAAAGACTATTTTCCAGAAATCACGATTTTATTCTGTGTCTATGATTCAATTCAAGTCATGTTCAATTACACATAAAACTCCTTTTACGCGAATTTTTTTCTGCGCAAATTGGGATATGCAAAATATTTTTTTAAGCGATTTTTGTTCACCTTAACGCGGCCTAATTAAAATCGAAGTTGGGAAAAGTTCGTAATTTATGTAATTTTAGAAATATAGCGTCAAAAAAGGTTTAGGTGTAATTGAATTCAAACTTTGTATATAATTTTAACTCACATGTCGTTAGTTATCATCTGAAATTTTTACAAATTCGACAACAGCTAAAGTGAAAAGTGCCCGAAAATCTTTTCATTAGTTCCTTTTTGGAAGAGACCATATTAAAAATCGGAAGATATAAAATTGACCTTTTTTCTATTATACTTAAAAAAATGCTACTATTTCTTTTTCAAGTTTATAAAATTGGAGCTAATTACCAAATGATTATGGAACCCTATGGAGTTTGGTCTTTTACAACAGGAATAATTGTGTCCCAATCTGAAAATATTCTATCCAAACGAAGACGAGACCTTCAGGGTAAAGATCTGATGGCAAGCATCGTTATAACAAACAACAAAACCTTGGACCACATGGAAGACTTAAAAGACAAGCACATTGATTCCATAACAAAAGTGAATTTCCAAATAACAAAAATATTAATTTCGTCGGTTAATGGTACTATGAAATGGGAGTCGGTCAACACGTGGGGTTACAAGGATCCAAAAACTGGCATTTGGAATGGTATGACTGGGGACTTAGCCTATAACCGAGCCGATATTGGAGGTGTCTTTAAAAAAAACACTATATGAAAATGATAAATTGAAACGCGTAAAAATATTTATAGGTACTGGCATGTTCATGGTCTCTGCCCGAGTTCCATTTATCGACTACGTTTCGATGACTGTGCCAACTCGTGCGGCGTTTATTTTCCGAGAGCCACCACTTTCATATGTTTCAAATATTTATTCATTACCCTTTACTAGAAGGGTGTGGATTGGTGCTGGAGCTCTGGTTGCACTTTCAGTAATTGTTATTCTTCTCACCATCACTTTTCAGAGGAGACGTGATTATATAGAAAGTGGAAAGATGGAAACAAACTTTCGACCATCCGACTTCGTACTTCTTGGCATTAGCGCCATGTGCCAGATGGGGTCTTTAATACCACCAAGAATAATTTCAGCTAGAATTTCAACCGTAAAAATACTTCTGTGATCCTAGTTTGGTTTATATGCTTTTTTTTCAGATTTTTCTTCTTATAGCAGTTCTGTTCTTGTACACGTCCTATACAGCAAACATAGTAGCACTTCTCCAATCAACCACGAAGAGCATTCAGACTTTGTCAGATCTTCTAAATTCACAACTAGAAGTTGGTGTAGAAGATACCGTCTACAATCGCTACTATTTTTCAGTAAGGCCATAATTTTTGTTAAATTTTTAAGTGAGTGATTTTAAAAATATAAACAAACATTTTCTAGACAGCTTCGGAACCGGTAAGGAAGGCAATATACAAAACTAAAGTCCTTTCCCCGAAGGGTGTTCCGCGGTACATGAACACGTCTACTGGTATATCACGATTGCAGCAAGGCCTCTTTGCATTTCATATCGAACTGGGTGTTGGCTACAAGTACATCGAGGAATCGTTTTTTGAACACGAAAAATGCAACCTTATGACTATACCTTACATTCAAGTGATAGACACCTGGTATGGTATTAAGAAACATTCACCTTATAAGGAAATGCTCAAAGTGGGGTGGGTTGTTTTAAAGTTCTTATAAATGGAGTTATAAGGTGTCAAGTTTTACAAATTCAACAGGCTTTTCAGAATTCGAGAGTATGGACTGCAGGTCAGGGAAAATTCCAAAATCTACACGAATAAGCCCGTCTGTACGTCTAATGGGAAAAGTTTCGGAAGCGTGCGATTGATCGATTGCTATGCAGCCTTAGTTGTTCTAGCAATCGGATACGCTTTGGCCTTTTTGATATTCTTTTTTGAAAAGATATTGCACGAGTGTACACTTTGCACTTTGTAAATCATTGATTTTTTAATACTGCAAGATTTTTGTCTATGTATTTCTACTTCTAAATTAAATTGATCTTTAAAATGTTCTCCTGCTTTTATTGAAAATTTTAGCGATTGATCATTTGTCTTTCTGTGAAAATATGACATAATAATACTTAATAAAAAATTAAATTACTATAATTCATATTTTATTACATTAATAAGGTAGTAGCGTTTTTCTTTAACTCTCTTCCTCATAAACTACTTGAAAAAATTCTAGTTAATAAGAAAAATTTAATGGACAGGGGAAAAAAATTAGTAAAACCGGCTAAACTCTTGGATAATAAAAAGTAAAGTGTGTAAATAACAAAGAACCCAAACAAGACCTTTTCAACAACTTTTGCTTTCGTTAGAGCTGACAGTGTCCATTTACGCTGATTACTTGCTTTCCACTTTGATCTGGACGTCCATAATACGACAACGTCCAAGTCTGGCTCATTTGTATGCCTTTTTCATTGAGAGGTTACTCTGGTCTCGTTTTAACTGCTTTATTGAAAACATTCCAGGCTTTTATTAGTTTATTTCAGAAACGCAAAACACGTTTTAGTTTCTGTTTAGCTTTCTTTACGGATGTCATCTCCTAAGTAAAAGAGTTAAAAATATATTTGAAATCATATTGGCTGGTGATTTTGTGATAAATGTGGGAAATGCTGCCGTTACTGTTACAGATATTGGAATTTTACATGATTTTATAATTCTACGGCAGTTTTGCAATATGCCAAATATTTGGAGAACGATTTCTCAACTTATGCACGCGTCTTATGAAATCGCGGTCTACTTTTAAATAAGCGAAATTTTTTTTAAAGCAACGCTACTTTATGGATAAAATGAATAATAAAAGATTAATAATTTAACGTAGGGGCTTTCACAATATATTAAAAAACAAAAACAATATTAGGAAAAGCAATAATAGAATATATTTATTTCGTTGTCTTTAGCCTTTTACTTGGATTATTTTTATAGGGAATGCGTTCTGATTTCATAGTTTTTGCTGTATTTACACCTAAAGCTCTTTTCACGGGATAGATATTTTCTAAAATTACGCATAAATAAAATTCGCGTAAAAGGAAATATTGACTACATGTACTCCATGTATTAAATTTTCTTAAATTTAAAAATGGAAAACTTTGAGAGGTCAAAGATAGGAAATAATCCGAAACAAAAAAAAAATTCTTTTCATATTCCCAGTTCGCGTAAAAAGGGCGTTAGGTGAATATTGTTTTATATTTTCCCTTTGTTGCTCATTCTGTGGATTTTAATACTTTTTATCATATCGTGCCAATCATCCGAAACTGTGAGATAGCCCGAACTTAATTTAGCTTTGAAATTTTGCTTAATCGTATCGCATCTTTTTCAAGCTGAACACGAGGTTATCTTACGGCGCAATAGTTAGTTTTTTTAACACAGTAAACGTAGGATTAATTTTCTGTAGCCTTTAAAACCATCATGAATTGGATGTTGTAGTTCTGTAGACGTATATTAGAAAGGGCTTAGAGTGTGACGACCTGCTTTAGTATACCTTTTGGGAAAATTTGTTCATTAAACAGGGTCAGTTCTGACCTAGTCCGAAACAAACAAGTCTTAACATAATTTCTTGATTATACTTTTCAATTCCCATAATTGTTACTTTTTAGTAACAGAAGTAGAGTATAGAAGAAGTATATGGAGTATTGTGTCCTTTTTCCTTAACTAATTTAATCTCTGTACCTAATAGTATTTTTATGTACGCCAAATTATCAACAAATGAGAAGTTAAAAGGTCCAGGTATATTTCCTTGAATAATATCAACTAATTTAATATAACTCTGGCTACGATGCTAAAAACATTTCTAAATAACTAATACTAATTATAGCATTTCAATAAAGTCTCTAAAAGTAGATTTAATGAAGCTTGCTAATTGCTATTAAGACTTGCATTTCAGAACTGTTTAAAAAAATTTCGCTCGTAAACAAAGCTACCATTATTCTTATTAAAATTGCCCGTGATGGAGGGTCGTTACACAACAATTTGCATACTAAAATAATACCTTCGCTATAAACACCTGCCGTCACTGCGTTTCTGCAAAGTTTGCTATCGAACTCAGTAAGAATGAGAACTGGACTTAGCCTCTTTATTTTGATAGCTCTTTACATCCTGAGTTTGGGCATGGCAAACACCAATTATAAAAAAACACTCCCCTCGTTTCTCAGAAGCTTCGTGGAACATCAACAGGGAATAACTAAGGTGATTTTGTTTTTGTGTTTCGAAATTGGTAAGTTTAATTCCACGTCGTGTTATAACGTAATTAAAATCAAATTAAATTCTTCTTCCAGATAGTTTGTTTAAAGTTGGAATGAACTCTGATGTCTTCTTCCAATTTGATAATATTAGTAATATTTGTGATTCTAAATATTATATCGAAAGACACACTTTGCTTTTTGTAACTGATTTGAGTTGCGAGGGCTCTTTAAAATGCCTCGAAGGAGACTTGAATTCCACTCTTTTTGGGCATCCGTTTCGATGGTTGATTTTAGACGAACGCAATCGACGACCTACTCCAAATATTAACGCTTTAACAAATAGTAACATATACCTTGTCAATGTTTCGGATCAGCATTACGATGTGAAACAAGGTTAGAAGTTTTTCGTTGTAATTTTACACATTTGAACGTCTTTCTTCAAAATTGTTATCATATTTGTACAGTACAAGAAAATACACATGCAATATTTTATTCAACAGAATTTCATAATATAATTTTTCAAGTAGAAAAAATTCGGGAATTCCTTTGAGTGTTTCGATTGACAATAAATAAATTAATACTATTGGTAGACATTACCATTTTCATTTTAAAGTCTTTAAATAATTATGAAAGGGCTATTTTATATAAACTGCAAGCTGAGAAATTAACAAAATAAAATACCATATAATAATAATAAGAAAAGGAAAAACTTTATTGGCAAGTAAAAGAAGTTTATTTTTTGGATTTAAAGTATTTTATACAAAGATTTCAATATATCGTGAAATTTGAATTTCATTGCGCGATAAAAATATTTGTGGATAAAATGGCAATTGAAACCTTGTGTGTGTGTTTACTCTTTGACAGAGATTTTCAAAAATATTTCTTTGTATTTTTTAGTTAAACTTTTCTGAAACCTTTTAAATACTTAAAAATGTCTATAAGAATCTATAAGAAGACTAAGAATAAAATGTATTTTTGGCTAGCGCTGTTATGAAAAATTTAAGCGTTAAATAGTGTAAAGTGAAAATAACGTAGAATATATTTTAATCGTGGAGCCTCATGAAAAATCTAAAGTCAGAGAAATTTTTCACGGAGCCTTTAATTCTTTGCATCTGTTTATTTCGAAAATATTAATCGTTCGTAGTTCTTATACAATTTTCTTCCCATTTTCATTCGAGTATTTTGTTTTTAATTTTTTTTGAGACCTTTAAAAACAAGAGCTTTATATTCTTCTATCCCTATCTAAACTTCCACTTTACATTTAGATTTTACCTTTTCACAATAATCACAAATAGTAACAATAAGTACTTGTCTAAAATAAAGCATAAATTGAAAAAATAAATACATCTTTTAGAATTTATAACTCGCACAATTTTAAAATTTAAGATGTTATTTAAAAAATACAAATATGTTATTTCAATAATAAAACTAATTCAGATAGATAATTTATTCAACATATGTACCTTCGATAAAGTCTAAACTATTATTATACATAAGTAAAATTATTATTTTAACAGTTTATAAAATCGATAAAAACTCGACCAGTTTTATAAACGAACCCTTTGGAAAATGGACCCAATCCTCTGGATTTGTTTTGACCCAAAGACAAAACATTCTATCACGACGACGTCAGAACCTCCGGGCTAATGTCATAAGGGTTAATGCTGTTCTAACCGATGCGGACTCATTTAAAAAAATAATGACTCTTCAACATTCACAAATAGATTTCTATACAAAGATCGAATTGATATCCGATGATGATTTCTACACAAAAGTCAATCTAATGGTGATTCTACATTTGTTGGACGCTCTTAATGCTACTATGGATTTTAAGCCAATAGAAAGCTGGGGCTTTCAGCAGCTGGAATCTAAGGAATGGGATGGCGTCATGAGAAATATGATTGAGGATAAAACTGACATTGGATGTTAGTAACTTGATAATCTTGAGATAATTAATGAATAATTCATTTTAGCTTCACTTTTTATGACCAACGATCGCATACCACACGTGGACTACCTCTCTGAAGTCTCACCTATCGAAATGAAGTTTATATTTCGGGAACCGGCGTTGTCCTACGTTAGTAACATCTACACCTTGCCATTTACATCTTCCGTGTGGATGTGTTGTTTGGGATTAGTTACTTTAGCACTGTTCCTTATTTTCATCACTGTTAAATTCCAAATCGATGTGGAAAGGCATCCCGAACTCTGGCATCCACCTTTGAGGATCAGTGACTTGGTATTGTCTGGTATAAGTGCAATATGCCAAATGGGAATTCTCATAAATGCTAAAATTTTATCTGCGCGAATTTCAGCAGTATATACTCCAAAAATGATCATTCTTTTTAAATGAGTAAACACTGTCCTTTTCAGCTCTTTTTTCTGACTGCCCTGGTGTTTTTATTCACCTCATATACAGCGAATATCGTAGCACTGCTTCAATCTACAACAAAAAGTATTGAAACTATTCCAGACCTTTTAAAAGCCGACATTGAACTTGGTATAGAAGACATGCCCTACAATCGATACTACTTTGAGGTAAATAGTCGTTGCTGGTTTTTAAAAAAAAAAATACATACCAGTATACAAAAAATGGCATTTCTAAAATATAGAAGCATGCGTTTGGTTCTTTGAAAAAGGCTCTGTTGGCTAAAAAGGTTTTCAAATCGCATAGTTCTCCACAATATATGAGTTTGTCGGTTGGAATGGAAAGACTTCGAAATGAGCCCTTTGCCTTTCACACTCTTCTTCCTAAGGCTTACAAAGTAATCGAGGAAACGTATTATGAAAATGAAAAATGTAATTTGATGAAAATTCAATCTTGGGAAATGGGCAACCCTTGGTTTGCAGTTTCAAAAAATTCACCATACAAGGAAATTATCAAAGTGTTGTAAGTTGCCGTTATGACAATTCTTTTCTAAATTTTATTTATTTTACTCTTCAGATTATTTCGAATAAGGGAGTATGGCCTTCAGAATAAAATTAATACAAAATACGGAAAAAAGAAGCCCGTCTGTTCCGGAAGGCAGAATTTTGTCAGTGTTCGTCTGAGCGATTGCAACGCTGCTTTCAAAATTCTACTAGCCGGGTATGGATTGGCGATATTCATCTTCGGCCTCGAAATATATTTTTCTCAGGTTTTTTAAATTTCTTTTCATTACTATAGGATCGATAGTTCGACATGTATTTTCATAAAATATTAGTAGCAGTAGCTTTTATATTTTTAT
Organism: Proctacanthus coquilletti; assembly: GCA_001932985.1. Classification (NCBI taxonomy): domain Eukaryota; kingdom Metazoa; phylum Arthropoda; class Insecta; order Diptera; family Asilidae; genus Proctacanthus; species Proctacanthus coquilletti. The sequence goes on along the minus strand of MNCL01000040.1, from coordinate 13,507 downwards.
TTGATGGACTTATTTGCATCATAATTATAACCAATGATGTAGTGCTAATGTGTTTATTGTTAACTGCTGTTTATGAATAAGGCTTAGGAAAAATGCGAAAAATATTTATTAATAAGAAATAATAGGTTTTAATTAAAAATAAAATAATTAGCAAGGAAAATAAAAGTTCATTTTTAGAACTGAAAAAATATTTTGCTGTCTTTTGTCTGATAATCGGCTGATCCCTAGATCGCACGACTGAATGAATACTTTAAGGATATTTAAAAATATATTACGTATTACTATTATTCGCTTTAATTTGTGCTATATACGTAAATAAGAGAATCTATATCATACTGCATATAATTAAAAATTAAAAAAAAATGTGTAAAAATGCCGAATTTAATACCCTGCTTCATATTCCTTGCATCCAAGAAATGAAACACTTCTGAACTTCAGGTGTTTTCCTTTCAGCCTACTTTATCTTGCATTATTTTATAATATTAACCCTGTATGCAGGATATTTGATAAATAAGTAGAAAACAATGGATTCCTTTAGATGTCCTTATCAAACTTTTGTTCCATAGCCCCAAAAGTAGAAAGCGTATTCATCACCTTGTGTATTAATATAGAGATTAACGATTGAATGCCATGCCTAACCAAGATATTCATCCTGTATGAAAAATTTGAAAAATAGGAAACCCAGACAAAGAATGGGAAGCTTCTGAAAACCTATTTTAACTTTTATTGTCTATTATAATAACAATTCTACAATACAAAACATAACATGATAGAGTTTTTCTTAAAGGTATGGTATGAGGTATAAGGCTGCCATAACTTGTAATGTGGACAAGTTACGATATTCCTGACCCTTTCGAAATGTTAACAATATTATGAACTGTTCGAAATAGTTAAAAGTATTACCCATAAACATATTAAGTTATTAGTAGTTCATCTTCCAATACAATTTTCCTTAAGATGGGTGAAAGGATTCACAAGCGGTCTCCGGGGGTCCAAAAGACTCTACCAGTTTTTTCAATAGAAATTTTTTTTTCAAGTGAAACGTTAGTTTTAGATAAGTAAACAATTGGATCTTGTAAAGAACGCCTTTTTATATGTCCATAAATTTTTATGAGCTGAAATCGCAAATAATTGATAAACAGCAAAAGATTTCTCGCGTGGGGTCCTTCTTATTTGGTGGTGTGATCGCAATGGGTTAAAGCGACCGGGTTATTAACAATCAGAAGCAATTGTAAATTTCCTATACATTCGTTACGCGTATTACACTAGTTTTTTCCAAGTTGAACTTAAAATCGGTTTGAAAACCAGTCATGGCCGACGATTGACACCAGTCCCATCCATACTGAGTTCTAAAACTGCAAATGTAAATCAGTTCCTAAAGATGGTTCTTCAACTATTTATTTTATTGTCGACTGTGGCCAAGTAGCGCCGTGTTCATTACAATTATTTTTTATTCTTAACGGTGAAGAAGGTGCAGAAGGGTTCCTATTAACTCTATCAGCGATCACATAGCACGGAATGTCGATTATCGGATGAAATTGTATCGTGGAAGTATAAAGACGAATGTGACGGAAATAAAAGGCAGTACTGCAGAAGCACTAGCTGAACTTGCGAACAATTCGTCCACATTGGTAAGATACAGGCTCATCATCAACCTGCCCTTCGATGACATTCGACTCAAAGATTTCGTCCATAAGTGCATTACCGGGAAGAAATACACACACTGCTTTGAAGTATAAGTAACCTTTTTATCGTTTGAATGCTGTCCCTGAGGTAAAAGAGCCTAACATTACTTGATTTTTATGGAACCCACACTGGGCTATTGAGCGGCCTCTTTACAAGAGAACTGAATTGCTCTTACTAGAAAAAGTGATCCGAACTGAAATCAACGCCCAGAATTTCTTATACGAAATAAGAAAAAAGTGCATTGGGACAAAGTGCTAATTCATCGTATCGCAGACACTTTCAACCATTACAAGATAATAAATTTCAATAATAAACAAAAAATAACAATTGTTGTATATTTTTTATTGGATGAAAATGCAAGGAAAATAAATCCAGTCGAAAGCTTTTAATAAAAAGAATTATGGGATTTAAGATAGAGAATAAAACGACTAATGATCTCGTACTCAAGTTTTATTTATTCCTTCAAATCTATTCTCAATATAATCAGTTCTTTTGCAAATATTTTCCATCCATTCCACAGTATATTTCATCTTCTTGACTTAATTTGCATCGTTATTTTATGGTAATAAAATCGAAGTATATAAATATAATTTAATGGCTTCAATAAATATCTAAAAACTCTCAATAATTGTACATAACCTCTAGGGAGAGGATGGCAAGAATTTTAAATTAAAAAGACATCATCGCCTTATTGCTGTTTTGGTTCGTCTTACTCGTTTTTACTTTTTAATTTAACATTTTACCGGACTTTTGGGTTACCAAACAATCTCCCACATCTCATACTTGAAACTCTCTCTTCGTCTTAATATTAGGTATGTTTTTTTTTCTCAATTTCAATTACTTAAAAAAATAATTCGAATTTTCCATTCGTTAAGCTGTTATCTTTGTCCATATTAAAAAATAGTGGTTTCCGTGTAATCTTACATTACGTAAATTAAGGACTCTTAATAATACCAACAGATTTTATGATGTTCCTTCGGTTTTCTTGATAATTATGATTTTCTTACATAGGTAGGCGTTGTGGTGTTCATTTGGAAATTCACTAACATTGGCTTCCTCATTTTTTATAATTGTTGCCCGAAGCAACAGTAGTTTGTTGTAGTATGCTTAAGAATAATAAGGATAAAGTTAAATGACTTTGAACTGTGTTTAATAACAAATGTTTAAATTATACTGAAGTTCTTCTCTTTACAATTCTAAAATTGGTTCTTAAGTTACATTACTTGAAACAGTAACAGCAGTAGTAGCACAGTAGTTGCTGTGTTTAGCATCAATACTTACAAATTTTATCAACATTCTAGAAATTTATCAAAAATTTGTTTGGATTAATTCAGGTACGAGTAAATATTAAATAAAATGTCTACTATTTTAATGAGTTAATAAAGAAAATTTCATTTATGTCACCAATGGTGTTTTGAGCGATTATTGTGAAAAATAAGGAAAAGATTTTAGACCAAAAGTGCATAAATACTTACATTAATTACGAATTAATGAATAATTTCGTCATATACTTTTGCTATATTTCAATTACTAAATATTATTAAATGCTTACTCTGCTTTTTTCCGCTTTAATTTATATTTTAATTTTTAGCATAACAAGGAATGTTAAGAATCATCGAATCATTTCACTAATTTATTAAATTTAAACGACAATTTATTTTTTCTAAAAATATTTTACGATGAAAATTGAGTTATTGATTTTTGAAACTCATATTTTTATTTCAAGTTTTACCAAATTTTTTGCATTTTAGAAAAATCAAAATAAAGTGATGAATTTGAGCTGTGTAAAAAATTACTTTATAAATTGGTTGAATGCTACTACTGCGAAATTGGTGAAAGCATGATATCGATTTTAAGGATATTTCACGCAGAACTTCTAGAAGTTCGTAACATCATTTAATTGTACACAAAAATATAACTATGAAACTGATATAATTAGGTCTCTTAATAACAATAGGACAATACTTAGAGCGATCTTAATACTTTTGTTATAATAGGTACAGTGATATTGTCCCAATCTCATAAAGATATTCCAATTTGTTCTCATTACTTAAATAAAATCGTATCATTTGTTCAACAAAAAACATAATTGTAACAATCGATAAAAATTTATAGTGCTTTTTTTGACAAAAGGAAATATCCGCGCGATACTTAATTAATTTGTACATATGTAAGTTGTGTTTAAACTGCGAATCGGTTCATAACTTCCATTTAACCATCCTTCGCGTAATGAAGCCAATTTTTTTTTAATATCCATCACAAACATTACATTCGGAATCACCAGTACTTTTTTCATTTTTGTGAGAGTACCTACAAGTCTAAGGTTTTAGTAAGTAGTGAAAAAAATATACATGACTATATTTTTGTTTTAATTCTTTTTTTTCATTATCATTAGAATAATACAAATATTCAGTTTAATATTCAGTCAGTTCTTTACGTTTCGTTCACTAAATCAACCGCTCACAGTTTTGTTACATTTTGGACAAGTTGCCTTTTGTTGTATCATTTACCTGCTAAAGTAAATGCTCCGTTTAAGTAATAAAATTATATTTTGAAAGGCTTAACTACTAAATTGTGGCGGAACATAAATCGCATACGGTTAGAAAAGTTTTAGGCGAAATAGACACTACCAGAGATAAATGAGATTTTGACCTTATTAAAAAAAAAAAAAGAAAAACTGTGAGGAATAGTATTCCTACTTTTGTATGAGCCCAAATGGAAGTATAATGCAAAATTCCATAAGTCTCTGATAGCGTCTATAGTTTGCTACTAAGTTCCTTAAAAAAATACTTTTAAAATCTCCGTTACCGCTCCATCTTCTACGAGACATTTTATTCATGTTTTATACAAAATGCTTGTTTATCGTCTTCTCTTAATACCTTAAACGAGTATATCAATATTGCAAATGTTCATCGTATAATTAGCAAAAATTTGTTGATGATAATCAAATTACACCGCATCTGTTTACTCCGGTTTTTTTTTTTTTGTTTTTCTTGTTTAATATGTTTTTATCAATTGCACACAAAGCTCTCATATCATAATCATATCATATCAATCCGAATCGCATCAGCGAAAAAAAACGTTTTGTTCCATTATATGATTAGCTACCTGGGGATGTACTTCCATGTTTTATTTTGTCTTAGATTTAGAACGTTATTATCTATCGCCAAAATGTCTGAATTCCGTACTGTTCTGATAGGGTTTTAACGGTTACGTTATAATACCAAACGATTAAATCTACTTACAAAGTTTTATCGCTTAATTTAAGATTACCGAGTACTCGGGACCTAAACGATACTTTGCTTGTAATTTAATTTTTATTTTTTTTTATTTTTGGGATCTATTTTGAGTGCATTTTGTCACTTTTATTGTTGATGATAATTGCATTTATATATTTATTTAGTGTTAAGTAAGTTTTGAGTATATATTTTACGATTAGTACTTGTGTTGCTGTGAAACATTTCCTTATGTTAAGCAAATGCAATACAATTCTTATTTACCTTGTTCGTGGTAATTCTTATTGTTAGTCGTCTATATGAGTATAAGTATAAGCGAATATTGCCATCTAATGCCCTTATCTCTTATTTTAGTAATTGGAAATTTCATGGTTTTCGATTCTATTCTGTATTTTATTTTTCAAGAAAGGAAAAAATATTCTTTGAATTGTATTACTTAAATGAATGTGGAACTTAAAAAACAACGTAATCAAAGCTTATTAGCAAAGTAAATCGAAGCACAAATGGGAAGCCGAAATATATCATATCGCTTATTATTATTATTATTTTTTTTGTTATTAAGCAAGCAATTACATTTCAATTGATTTCCGTTGAGTATTTTTTAATTGACTTAATATTATAATTTTTTTTCAGTGTTGCGAGAAAATATCGAACTTCGAATTTGGTATTTTGAATGAAAAAATATATGCTTAATTGGTGACTTGTTTATTAAACATCGTTAATGGTAATTGAGAAACAACGAAATTCAGAAGTAGTTCAATATGATTTTGCTTTAAACCCGAATTATGTTAAATTGTATTTTATAGATAACTATTGGGCCGTAAGATTAAAAGGAGGCCAAGAGGAAGATTTTAAAAATGAAATGAAACATGTTTTACTTCATGCTTTTAGCAATAAGTAGAATTTTTATTAAAAATAAAACTTTAGGGAGTAGTGACCGGATTTTTAAAAAGTATCTGAAAGTGGATTTTCCACTACTTCGTGTTTGCCTGTTAAAGCTAAAATCGATGGGCAAGCGTTTTACAAGATGCTAGTTGTGTTTCATATTAGAGAGACACAGTGATTAGTTTTTCTAAGAAATATTTAAAGTTCTTTACAATTATCTTTATAACGAAAGTGGAAAGTGGAATCGAGAGTGACATCGATTTAATATTAACGCTATTGCCATGCTCTTATGGAGGAATTTGGAGATATACACAGAAAAGTGATGCAATGACAATGCCGATGATGAGAAATGGCAATTTTGCTTACGTAAATTTGAAATAATACGAATAATTTTTCTTCTTTTACACAATTTGTTTGATATGACAAGAATTATACGATTTGTTTTGATTAAACATGATTGCCCAAATTAAAAAAGAATGTCTTCGCAAATTCAAAAAAAATGATATGATCCTAACATAAATCTTTATAAGGCTTATTGTTTTATTTTCCTTGAGTTCCTGAAGAACTAATCTCTATTTTTGCATAGATAGTGTATTTGTTTACACGATTTCTTTTACACAGAACCAACTATTGAAAACTGAAATTGGGAGCCACTAAAACATTTGAAATTAGTGTTATAGAAATAAGGCAATCTAGGCAGAAGTCATCAAGTCAAGTAGTGTTTTCCGTGAACATTATCACAATTTTGGTCGTGACTATTATCTTTCAGATATAAAAGCAAACCTCTGGCATTGATTTAATTAGTTAGATTGAAAATTACATAGTGAAAAGTGGTAATTTTATGAATACCCAACGTAAAAATGAAAATCCTCGCCTTATTAGTACTTGCCGTTTTTGTGTCTAAGGTGAGAAGTTTTTAACGAGTTTAATTGGTGAACACATACATAATTAAAAATATGTTAAAAATTTTAAGGGTGAAGCGTTAAACAGCAACACAAAGGCCTATTTATTATTCCTCGCCGCAAAAATAGATGATATAAAGAAAATAGCCGATAAATTTTTCGAAGAAATTGAGTTTGAATTAAAAAAATCGAATGAAGATGCAAACAAAAACTTGACAATCCTGGAGACGAAGGTCACTATGATCCTGAATCAACTTGCACAAAACGACGAGTATGCAAAATGTATTAATGAACAAAGGATCTACCTCGACATTATTATAAAATCAGCGAGAGCTCATGGGTCTCAGAGCACGTCCCAGGGGCTAGCTAATGGCCAAAATCTAAAAACCAATATCATTAATCCCTTGCAGAATCTGAAAATCTACAAGTTCTTGGAAACGTGCATCGGTAACGAAAATCAAAGCGACTGCTCTGAATATAATGTGAGTACTATTTTTATAGTGATAAAGTAGATGAAAATTTATTTATCAAATTTTAGGCCGATTCTGTGAGGAGGAATGCTGAAAGTGGACTAGCATATGCTTACCAAGCTCATACCAAGGCTATAGCAAACAAAAAGTCTGCTATTGAAAACGTTAAGGATGTCTTGTACAAAAGAGTTAAAGAGGCCAGAATAGAAGCCAAAAATTGCATGCAAAGAACCGTGACGAGTTGCATCGAACTTTTCAAAGTATTTAAATATTTCCAATTAGAATTATAAAATAGCTTACATTTTTTATAACATACGTACGTAAAAATTCAAATACAATTTAATATATGATTCCATTTTACCACAATAATTGTGTATATGATTATTATTTTCTCTGCCTAGCGAAGTCATTCCATAAAAAGTTTTCATTTTATTTTAAGTAATCCGACAGACTCTTAAATATATTAAAACCAATTACTATTCTTGGTCAGCGGATTGTTTTAGTAATAATGTAATTGCTTGCATAATAAACGACTGCAACTTTAAATTTGTCAACCTTTTGTGACTTGAATTGCAAAATTACACTGAAAACTTAAGTACATTTTAATTATTTTACACAAAATTAATGAAATATTATAGCAAATACCAATCAATGAGTAGGAATTTTTTGTGAATGTAACAAAAAACAAAGAAAATGGCAGGAGTAAGATTAAAATTAAACAAATAGACGTGAATAGTTTTAACCGAAATGTTAAATCTGTTCATAACACTATTAGAACTCGCAGCATCCCTATATTTACTTTATTTTCTTCTAAGTTTCAGTATAGCTCCCTATTTCACGTTAACTGTGTAAAATCCCCTTACCGATTTATCAAGTCTTTTATAAAAGTTTGTTTTCTTTTCCGCATAAAATGCTACAAATGTGACAGTTAAAGATATCCCAAACTGTATAAAAACGCGTTTTTTTGTTTTATTCCTTCTTATGTAAAACATTAAGCATTTTCTCTTAGAATATAAAAATTAATACCTACCATTTTTGTTTTTTTTTATCTAGCAAAAATCCTATTGACATTTTTTTAAAATGTAAGAGAAATTATGTTATAAAAATGTTATGAATGTTCGTATTATATAAATCCGCATTTTCTGTTTTTTTTTTTAGAATTCTATTTGGTCGACTATTTTAAGTGTATCTATTTTCTCAATTGCTTTCGTATTTCGCTACACAGTGGTTATTTGCATACAATGATCTATTAAAACGCGATTTTAGAAAGTCCATCTTTTAAAGACACATTCTCTTTACAAGTGGGATACGTTACATTTTTTTTGTTTTGCTTGAGCTGAACCAGATTTACTTTCTCTAGGGCTGATGGAAGTATAAAATTTAAATTAAAATTTAATTGAAATTAACTAAAAGTAGTAGGAATTAATGAAGTAATAAATTGAAATAGAAAGGATGCAGAATTAAGAGAAACAAAGGTATAAAATAAAATGAAAATTAAATTAAAACACAAAATGGTTTTGGTCGGTCGATCGTGGATAGGAGTGTATTTGTTTTTATTTTTAATAAAAACATCGATTTTACATTGTTTTTCATCTTATGCAAATAGTACTTAATTACTTCGTGCTTTTTCGCCCTTCTATCGCAGATAATTTCGTAGCCAGAAAGGTTTATTTATCATTTTAAAAGCACTTCAATTATTTCACTGGAAATGCCGTTCTATGTCTCTTGCCTATAAAAGAGAGTTTTGTTATATTAGAATTTATTTGCTGTTCTCACGTGGATTTCATCGATCATTTCTGTCCCTGTATATTAGTTTAAGTATTTATTGTATATCTGAATTAAATCTATGAATATATTTCTTGCTTTTAAAGTCATTCATTTTATTATTATTATTTTTTTTATGATTTATGCTCTCTGCATTTCTAATTCTAGACAAGTTTGGTAGATACTATTCAAAATATACAAAAAATATATGATTATAAGTAAAAAAATATTCAAAGAACAATAAAAGGTGTTTTTTTGTTATGTTTTTTCTTCATATTAATTTTCGTATTTTTGTTTTTATTTTCTAAAAAATCTTTCCTAAGAGTGATTGGATTCTCCCGCAATGGAAATAGAAAAAAAAGTTGAATTCTTTAAATTGGTAAAATTTTTGTGTTTTGTAACTTCCATTTTAGTTATGAACTATGAAAAAACGATATAAATCTTTGAAACACAATTTTTTATATTTGTATTTAATACGCGAAATCTTGAAAAAAAAATTCTTAAAAAAATGGTGATTTTCTTAAATTCAAAAGACTAAGAATAAAAATGTTAAAATGAAATGAAATTGTTCGTGTTATCATTTTGATATAAAAGAATCATTTTATAGCGATATCGATGCACCAAAATCACTTTGATTTTTAAAACCTTGGTGGTTACTAAGAGATCATTAATTCAAGCAATTTAAACTATCAGTAGTTTGGTTTAGTTTGGAAGATTAAAATCCCCAATGAAAAATACTTTAGTTCAATTTTATAATTTTTATATTATTTTGAAGTTAAATCTCTTGGCCAACATCTCTTTAAAATTTAAAAAATTTAATATGGAATTTACCTTGTGCTTCATAAATAAATGCATACTATTAGTAAAGCTGTTCTTTGTTGCAATCGTAATTTGTGCATAGCAATTATACACAATTTTTTAAATATATCATTCTATTTTTATTTTAAAAAGGGTGACCAACTATTGTCTGACTTTTGTACTTGTTGGAAACTTATTTTTTACTACAATCAAATTATATAAATCAGTCAGAAATAATTAGATAACAGTAAACTTGCATGATTTAAGTATTTAATAAATATTTTGAAAACGAATGCAGAACAAGGCGATAAAAATCCAATATTCAAGCTGTACTGAATATCAGAAGGGTAGGTCTAAAGCGATTAGTATCAAATGTCTATCCAAAATGTCTATCCAAAATTCATGCTTATAATTTAATTTAATTCAGCTGATGTTGATAATCAATATTTCATAATTTGATTCGTGTCAGACCGCATCATAGTCAAACTTCCGAAGTGTAGAAGATGAGGGAAATATTCAAATAAAACATCTTAGGTCATCCAAAGCGCAAATCATCCTGTCTACTAGAGTACGATCACAGTAGTCTCTAGTATCCAGGAAAACTAGTCCCGTCTTTTTATCCAATGGTTCGGCTTATTCTTATCTAAGTAACGAATTTAAATAAAAAGATGCCACGAATTTAAAAAAAAATGGTTATTATTTCAAAATCTTAGTTCCAAAAATCTCTACAACTGAAATATATTTTTAAAGTGTAAATTAACAATGTCACATATTTCGAAGGTTAAGCTACTGGCTTTTTCAATTTCTCTGTGGAAGAATTCGTTGAATTGGCATTGACGAATTTCATATTGTTACTCAAAGGACACATTTTCAATAAGGCACGACACGCAGTAGCTCGAAATCAATTTTTGACTCATTGTTGCTATTTTTGTAGATTAAAAATAATTTTGCACTATTACTTGTTGTCGATAAATTGAATCGTGATGTTTTTGCGTTATTAATTAATTACCAAGTCTATTAATCCACTAAAACTACTTAAAACAAAATAGCCATTTGCTCGCTTTTTGTTCTAAGTGGAAAGTTTACTGCATCGATCGGAAAGTTTTTGTTTGTAAGATCAATTCTTATTTGCATTAAAATATTTTAATTAAACCCCCAGTAAAAAAAAAAATATATATATATATGCGATATAAGAAAATATTGTGGTCAAACTGAAGGCATTTTCTTAACAAATCGGAACAAAATTTCGAATTAAATATGCACATATATTTTGTTGGATAGAGATAATCTATATCTCTAAAATATCAATTAATAATACAATTAAACCCAATCTCTTAGTGACGAGAAAATTTAAATAAGAAAATGTAAGCAGTGTTCTGTGTCAAACAAGAATTTTATGATTTTATATTTTTATAGCTGAGCAAAAATTATAATTAAATAGTATTAGTGTACTAAAAAATAGGAATTTAAAATGTATGTACTTCAACTGACTTGTATTATTTTTGTTAAAATATATTACAAACTTATTTCAGTGATAAAATGATTCATTTCTTCAACTTTTTTAATAGATTCAAGATAAGTTTTTAGAGTTTCCCATTTACAATTCATACTTTATTCATTTTAAAAGAAATTTGCGAATTATTTCTCGAACATAGAAAATTGTGTAAAAAGCAATTCAGAATCAAATATACCTTGAATTATTCTAGAGTCTAGTCTAGTCAGTATATTCTCTCGAACTCAAAAATCTACTAGATTAAAAGTTTATATTTATATGAGATGTAACAAAATGTGTGTAAAAATTGAAATTGAATTTCTAAACCAATCGAAATAAATTAGTATAGGTCTATATCTGTATAGGTATTATCAAACTCGAAGATAGACTAAATCGGACCAATATTTTCTATGGTATTTTTTCCAACTGATCCTGAACAACGTAGTTTTTTAATATTATTATTTTTATGGATCGGAATATTTTATAAAGGGTGAGACATCGACTTTTTGATATGTGCTATAGGACTCACAATTTACTCTTATCTTTATTAATGAAGTTCTCGCAGGTTTGAGTCATAAAATTCTCAAAAAAAAAATAAGTAATCCAAGTTCACAATAAGAGTAAAATTCTTGTATCAAGACTTTAGAATTTTTGCTAATGAACGAAAAATGAAAAGAAACATTTTCGTGCCTTTTTGTCTGCTTTTTTTCTGTTTTATACTTTTCATTTTAATCTATACTACTGTTAAATTAGAAGGCGCAATGAAATACGTAAATTTATTAAGATTTTTTAGCACATACGTAAGTAATAAAAGTTTTAATTTAGATAAACGATAGATTTGTTAAGGAAAATATTTGTTGATTATACTGCTAGCATTTCTGGGTCATATCTCAATATTAAGAAATTTTTAACATAAATAACTATTTAAACAAAATGAAATGCATTCTATTACTTATGGCACATTGACTATTATCATAAGTTCCGATTGTTGAAGTTGTAAGGCAAAATAGCAGAAAATAAGTAAAACTTAAGTGTTACTAGTAGAGAAATAATATAACAAACGAATATTATCCAGTTATTATTAATTTTACCAACTTAAAATTATTTATCTTTATTTTTTTTCTATTTCCATTTATAGTTAGTAAAATGTCGTTTTTTTCATTCTCTACGTTTTTATCTATCATATAAGCGGTATTTCATCTTCAATCTTATCAATATATAAAACCTTGTAAAACACTTTATTATTATTTTGTTCTTCCCTTTTGTTTTCTGTTTAAACAAATTTTTTATGTATAATTTGTAGGCAATTAAAATGTTATTGGTTTCTTTTATCGAATTGTTAAGACATCATACCCAGACTATTTTGTTTCATTGTTACTTCTTTTAAGGATATCACTTTCATACGGTTCTACCTTAGAGTACCTTTAATTTTAGTCAATTACTAATCGACTACATTTCAAGGTAAATGCATATTTTTTCTTCAATTACTTTACTAATATTTTAATCGGTGAATTTTGCTGTATTATTTATGTGTTCCACACTAAAAATCTGGGATTATTTTTTGGGATTTCGTCATAGTATATTAATTAAACTTAATTTTGTGTAAATATATTATCAACAAAGTCTGTAGAAAAAATTGTTTGATTAAAATACAAAAAATTGAATTTTAAAACGATAATGTAGTGGTCATATGTGAATTTATTTCTAAACAAAATATGTATTTAATTAACTATGACGGAATCCCTACTTTGCAAATTTTTGTGTCTGTATTGTAAATAATAAAAGTATTAGTAGAAAAATAATAAATTTTTATATTAAATGATAATATTTTTGTGGAGAATGTTGATATGTTTACCCATTTTCGGGCGTAACACAATTACTATTCAATTTACAAATATTATTCACTTATTTTAAACAAACATTTGAATACAAACAGGAATATATTCACCGATGATAGTATGCAACTTATTACGTTAGTGGTATTCGTTAAGTTCACATATGTAAAATTCACGACCGTGCTTCTAAGAAAAAAAAATAGTATTTCGACAGGATATTTCATATTTTATATTATTTTTAGTTTTACAATGCAAAAGTAAATTGATTTGCTATCAGGGATAGTTTTTCTAGAAATAAATTTGGCAAACACTCATCATGTTCGTGAACTCTCCATACGGAAGTATTCTGTCTCTTAACTTTCGAAATTTGGAACTTTACACTTCTCACTATTTCAGACATTATATTTATTATTATTAACAGTGGTTACAAAGCATGAAA